>JARHVA010004759.1:0-522500 GCA_037957365.1 Torreya grandis
TCCTTTTAGGTGGAATTTTGGCTTCTTCAACTTTGTTGACCAAAAAATAATCAATTCACTCTTTTTATCAAAGAGTTTCAACCTTATTTAAGCCTCATTTAGGTATATTTATTGCTCTAATCAATTTGATATAGATGGAGAGTGAGAAACAACTTTAGATAAATTTTTCTTAATAAGCTTCTTGCTAGTAGCCCTCCAAAATCACCTTTTTAGATGGTATGAAAAGCATATAAGGTTTAAATTCAAAACATTCATGGTTTATATTACTCTTTATTCTACTTTTATTACACAAAAAGTTTCAAAATAGAACTCTTAAATTAAATCCTCTATTTACAATACCTACCTCTCAATTAGGTTTATCTCTTGTAGCCCTCTAAATGGAAAAATCTAGTAGGTTTTAAACATTTATAGGGTTTCAAATCAAAATATGACTTTTTTAGGATACCCATTACCCTCTTTTTGATTATTACAAAGTTTTATGAACCGAATATTTAAATGAGTGTCCTAACTTAACTTGACTCTCTATTAATTAGGCTTTAATTAGATCTCTTAGGCCTTAAAAATGAGTTTTGGATTTTAAATTATTCAAAAGTGTCAATATTAAATAAATTTTTTGATTCACATTTATATAAATAAAAAAAATTACCAAGTCAAATTTAAGGGTCATATTCAAAGTGGAACTAGACAAACCAATAAATGACCAAAACCTAGACTAGGTTTCTCAACACAGGCTGAGAGGTATTTATTTTTGTGTTTTATAAATTATAAAGAGTGTTTAAAGAGATAAAATATTTTTTAAAATTTATACTCCAACTCAGGACAACCTTTATAATTTAAAAATCAATTCACTTAATCACAAATTGACTCATAAATCTCAAATTCCATCTTGATTATTTATACAAGAACAAGGTACAAGACTATGTAATGAGAGTTTGGAATTGTTGAGATATTTTGAACTTATCTAGGTATTATTAGACTTAAAACAAGTTAAAGACATATATATCCATTTTACATCATCATTTATTACATCAAATATTTGAAATAAGCTACAGTTCCTTCCAATTTTCTTTGAGATTAAACTGTGTTATGCACAAAAGTCTCTAGCCTGAGTCTCTCTCTTTTACACCTATAGATGGATGATTATACAAATTTAAATATCAAGGATTAAATATAAACAATATAATTCACTTAACAATAAACATAATGTAATCAAAACATAATTCAATAATTTTTTCTCCTTCATAAACATTCAAGACATGATATATACATACACACAATTTTGATACACTCAATATTTTTAGAGCAATATGGAATCCTTTTATTATTCCTTAGATATATATTTTAATATTATTTTATATTAATATTATCCATTTGATACATTTCATGCATTATATTTTCCTAAAAGTATTCTAACTATTTCTAATTGCCTCCAACATAAGCCTATGTACGAATAATTCATCTTCTTGAACATTACATCAAGATTTAACATAACATAAGAGACAAAAAAGGTAAAATATAATTAAAAAATAAAAATAAAACTCTTAAGACACTTCATCATGGGATGACATAGTGTATGAGTAAAACCTCATTCAGAGAAGTTAAGGTAAAACTTCACAATTTCAACTTTCTCAACCTAAGAATAAGGACATAGGTTTGTTTGCAATATAATGGCTTTACCATTGTTACCTTGATCTTTCCTGTGATATTATACCTGATCTTAGGTATAAAATTAATTCAAACATCTTCACCTTAACACTCTCTACCTCCTTTCCACTACCCTCAGACCACTGTTGGAGTCTACTTGTAGGTCTGCATGATATAAGACTATGTATGTGAACAACTAATATCTAACCCTTTGAATAGATAATTCCTATTTTTTTCACTTTTTAAACCTCTCAAAACCTTGAAATATTATTATTTCATCAATGTGACTAATCAGGGCTTAGCTCCACTTGACTGTAGGTGACTATTGTAGGGAGATATTGATTATGCTTATGTGTTAAGCCTTGTATTTCATATGGAACACTCTTGAGAACAAACCTTCAAAAGAGAGGCTGATAAAAATAATATGAAAGGTTGAAAAAAAAATATTACCTTTGATCTAAATAAGAATATAGGAATATAAGCTATGTAATTGTGATAACCATGTCTACAGACCTCCATTGTATCTTCTATTAGCCAAATGAGATAGTCCTACTTATCAGTTCACCTTCACACCTACCAACTAAGTTAAATAAAACATTAAAAAGAAGAGGATGGCCTTGAATTCCATTTATAAAAATTTATTTGTACATACCAATGCCATCAGATAGTGAAACTAAATCCCTTTAGAATGCACAGGTAGTTTAGACCCAATAACACTCTTAGCAATGGTTCATGAAGCACAGACCACCAAACTTAGAACTATGACCATGAAATTATAGTAAATAGAGACTAATACCACCCAATAAAATCACTCACTTTAACTCTTCTCCTCTTGTTTATACTAATTGAAGATCGATTAACCTTATAGACCTACCAAGGAAAGAGAGGAGAGATAGAAGTCAATTTTTGGAAATTTTGGACCTGTGGAAGCTTCTCAAGCCTAAAACTGACTTATGAGGATCTGAAGGGACTCTATTTAAGTCCTCCCATGTTCCATAAATATTTTATAGGCTGTAAAATTACCTAAAACTACTTGTAAATGTCTGATCTTCTTGGATAAATGTTGAACCTATAATTTGTCAATTTGATAATAGTTTCTTTGACTATTCTTGATATGTGGGATGTTACATTTATTCTTGACACCTTTTTCTTCTTATGTAAATTTTAAAAGTTCATTTAATAACTCAAAATTTGACCTTAGTAATTGTAATACCCACTTAGACAATAAATGATAGATAAGAGATATGTTTAACCTCTAAAATTATGGTGCACATTTTCCAACCTAGGAGTCCCTATGACAAGTTTTAACTATATAAGGGGTTTACCTAATTTGTCTTAGGGTCAAATTATTCAAATTTTTGGTGATTTCCTAAGGCTAACAAGCTAGCTATGCTAAAGTCTAGTAGACTTATCTTATCCATTGGACTATGGAGTCACCTATAGATTGTATTGACACTGAAATGCCTTTAAACACACTATAAACACACACTAAACATAAAAAGGAAATAAATACACAATTAAAACACCAAAATCATGCTTGTGATATCAAATAACTTAGGCAAAATGTACACAAAGACATAAAGTAACACACACCTAATCTACTATATACATAACTAACCTTCATCACATTAAGAACAAGGTTTCAAGTGGATCCCATTTACAGGGATAAGTAATTCTTCCCCATTAATTCTTTCCAATTATAAGGAGTTATTTTTCTTGCACTTGATGATGATAAATGGCCCATTCCACAAAGTATCAAACTTGGTATGTCTTCCTAGATTTACTTTATCTTCATCCCATTTTAATACTATGTCACCCTCTTTAAAGACTCTTGGAGTTGCTTTCTTATCAAAGTATATCTTATTTATCACTTGATGATTATTCATGGCTTTGTAAGAATTATCTCTTGTCTCTTAAAACTCCATTAACTCTATAAAACTCACCTCCATTGGAATATTTTCAAGTAAGTCTAACTAATGTGCTATCTCTAAGGCAGATAGTTTTTGGGATATGGATAGCTTAGCTTCTCTTCCATAAATAATAATAAAATTAAAGTTACATTTTAACCTTTTAGGAGTGATTATATCATCCCATAAGGCTATATTCAACTTAGTGTGCCAAGCTTTGTGATTTTTATCCAAGTTCTTCTTGATAATTCTGATTAGGTTATTGTTAGTAGACTCAGCTAACCCATTACCTTGAGGGTAATAGTTAGATTATTTACTCAAATATACACCATTAATACTTTCCCAATCAGTTTTCTTATCACCCATGAAATCAAATGCATTATCTAAAATGATGGTATAAGGATTTTTAAACCTTGTTATAATGATTTCATAGAACTCCAAGATAGCACTCTCATTTGCCTCCTTCAATGTAACTACCTTAACCGACCTTGTAAAGTAATTAGTTGCTATGAGGATACACTTATGAAAAATACTTGATAGAGGATTTATCATACCAATGAATTCAATACCCCATTGCATGAAGGGTTGATCTACTTGAATAGTCCTCAAAGGGAGAGCTACAAGATTTTGTTTACCTATAAAGAAATCATATTGTACACACCTTATTAACCAAGCATTATAGTCTTTGAAGAGGCTAGGAAAATATTATCCTACCCTCATGATATATATATTTGTGGTTCTTAGAGAAAAATGGCGACTTACTATTCCATCATGAAACTTTTCAAGTAACACTCCAAACTAATCATTATCAATGCATATCAAAAATACACCCTTTGTATCTCTTCTAAGATGTATTCCATCTACAAGATAATAAAGAATATATTTCAATCTAAAATACCTTATTTTGGATCTTCTCAAGCCATTAAGACATTCACCACTTTGGATAAATATGATGATGTTTTGAAACTTTGTAAAGGTATGGAATCAACTAGTTGAGGGAAATCTTGATTGGCCAAATCTTCTTCTTTTGGATCATGGAGGTTTGAAGCTAAGCATTCATAAATACCCTTAGCTCTTATCGAAATTTTCACCTTGATGTCAACATCATACTCCATTACCTTTTTAATCCACTCTTCCCTCTTTTCATTATGGTCTTTGATCAAAATAAACTCCTTGGTAATAAGATGAGAAACCATGATGTGGATCCTATTGTTTGAAACCATATTTCTAAATTTATTTAGTCATCTTAAGATAACAAGGACTTGTTTCTCCAAAAATGTATACTTTAATTCATAATCTTCCAAACCTTGAATAAATAATGTAATTGGTTGTTAAAATCCTTCATCATTCTTTTTCATTAGCATAGTTGAGATAGTATCAAGGTTAGAAAATGAATATAACATGAAATATTTAGTAAAATCAATATTTAAAAGAGTGGGAGCTTGTGTAAGTGCTTACTTAATGGCTTCAAAATTGATCTTACCATCTTTATTCCTAGTGAAAACTTGATTCTTCTTGAGCATGGTTGTGACAAGCTTCACCAAAAATACAAAACTAGGTATGAACCTTCTCACAAATTTTATCTTACCTAGGAAACTTTGGAGTCCTTTCTTGTGTAATGGAAATATAGGCCTAGAATAGCCTCTATCCTTTTAGGGTCAATTTTTAGACCATCCTTGGAAATAATGTGTCCTAGGATCTTACCTTCATGGATAAAAAAGATACACTTTTTGGGTTGAGAGATACCCCATACTACCTACACCTTGAAAACACTTGCCTTAGGTGTTTCATATGCTCATTTTCATCCTTGGAGAACATGGTTATATCATCTATATACAATAATAACATCTCATTGATTAGGCCTTTAAAATCCATGTACATTTCCATTCAAAATATGGCACCAAAATTTGACAAGCTAAAGGGCATCTTATTATAAGCAAAGGTCCCCCATTTTATAGTAAATGTTGTCTTGAAATGATCATCCTCATTCACCAAAATCTGATTAGAACTAGAATATCTATCTAGGAGTGAGAAGCATTGGAACCTAAAACAACTTGAAAAAATTACTTTATATAAGGTAAGAGGTAATGGTATTTGAGTGACACCCTATTGGGATCTCTAAAGTCCACACATAATATTATTTCCCCATTCTTATTCTTAATAAGCACAATGTTAGATACCCCAATTGAGTGTTTGATAGGGAAGATTATCTTGGATTCAAAGAGCTTGGTGAGTTTCATTCTCATGATTTGTTCAACCTTGGGATTGATACGCCTTTGTTTTTACCTAACTAGTTTAAATATAGGTTGTATCTTAATGGTATGGTGGGATAGACTAGGATTAAACCAATTAAGATATTTATATTCCCAAGTAAATATATCATGGAACTCTCTACACAAATCAACAAATGATTTTTTTTTTAATGTGGAACATACCTTGCCTAGTTTGAGAAGCTTAACTTTGAATATTAAGACTCTTTCATAGTTATCCTCCTTTTTAGACATTCTCAAATTTTATTTCTTCCTTTGGTTATCTTCATTAAATATACTCTCTAAATTTACCAATCCTTTAGGTATCTTGTTTGTCCTCAATTGTACAATCTGATTCTCAAATTGATCTTAGAATCTTTCTAATTTCTTGAAGAGAACTCAACTTCATTTTATAGGAAATGTATAATGTGTTTGTCACTATAATACACTTGACAAGAGACCTCATTATCAGGGATGGAATTTTTGACAATGACCTTTATGTGAGATTTTTTCCCTTCCTCTTTTATGGTAGTAGGTTTATCAAATTGTGCCCCTATAGAAGCTAACCTATGAGCATGATTATTATACTCTTTTGGGACTAATTATATGTTGAATTTATTAAAGTATTTAAGTAAATCACATACCATGTGCTTATAGTAATTAAGCAAAGGGTTCTTGGAAGCAATCACATTCCTAGTTTAATGCACAATTACTTTACTATCTTCATATACTTTTGGATTCTTGATCCCTTTTCTCTTTACCCATTAAAGACCATGAATCAATCCTTCATACTCAACCACATTCATGTGCAACTAAAATGAAACCTATATGAAGAATAGTATTATTGTTTAGATGGGGGAACCAACATAACACTATCTCTTGCACCAATATTGCTCCTTCAACCATCAAATAACATCTTCCACGTTCCATCATTCTCACTTTCTTCCTTGGTGAATGAAGGTATTGACATTTATTCCTTATGTAAGCAATATACTCCCAAATTAGTTTCTTCCATGAAGGCATAAGGATAATTCTCATATGTTTTAGTACCATACTAATCTAAGAAAAGATTAGATATGCCTTCAATTTTTGAGGATGATCCATCATTTATAACATATTATTCTTGATCATTGATGGTATAATTCATATTAAAACTTACTTCCACATATGGCTCAATATGATTATTAGCCAATGGTTGTGTTCTAATGGTTACCTTTGCTCCATACCTTATTCTAAAGGCTAAGGAGGACCAATAAGATTAGAGATATCCTATTATCTTGGTTATGAACTCCCTTGATAAATAAAATAGCAAAGTGAGTAGGCAGATCAACCACCACTATATCTTGAAGGATTAGAAAGCTTGGATAATCATAAAAGAAAACTCTTGAACCTTTGATAAGCCCTACTGACTTATATAGTTTCCCATAAATTTGTAGTAATCTTTTTCTATATGGTTCATATTTTAAGCCCAATTTATCTACCACAGGCTCAATCATAATTGAGGTATTTGCCCCACTATCCACAATGAAATTGTGAACAAGCTTGTCTCCCATAATGAGAATGAGGTAGAAGGGTGGGGGATTTTAAAATTTAATATAGGGTTCCACAATGTGAGTATGAGAATTAATGAGGGAGACACCACCATGTCTTGATAGTTCAGGACTGATGTGGATTTGGGATAGGTGCTCTTGAAGTAGTTCCTTTTGATCAAGCATGTGGAGTACTTCTCAAAGAGATATACTAGTTTTAGCATTATTCAAAGAATAAATGATGTTCAAATAAATAAAATTTACTTTTTATTGTATCCTTGAAGGAAAATAATTGCCTTGAACTTGAGTCAATGGATCACTCTGAGTTACCCATCCCACATTTTGATTTTGGATAGGTACAAAACTTATAGGGGCTACCACACTTATACTCACACCTTGTTGTCTTGTAGGAAGGTTATTTGGTCTTGTGTCAACACCATGAACATCTCCCAAGGCTTTCCTCTTTGATCTTGTATTATCTAAAATAGATATGCCTTGGTTGAGGATGAATGTGTCTTTCACTAGAAGGTTTATCAAGTTCACTATTTGGGGTTACCATCCTTCATTTGTTTCTACTTGCATGAAGTTCTCATCTTCTATTGTTAATTAAGGAATAATTACTCCTTGAGATACTAAATATTTGCCTTCACCTTCATTAGCATCCATGTATTATCCTTGGGGCTTCCATTATTCTCCTTTAACCAAGTTACTATGGACTGGAACCATATCTCTTATGTTGGGAGTAGAAGTTGGATTATAAGCATTGGGTGGCCTATTGAAATTAGGATAGCCTTGCCCTCTCCATTGAACATATTACTGAGGTGGGAACATAATTGATTATGAAGGATAGGGATAATAATTTTGGTTAAATATATATTGTAGATTTAGCTGCCTAACTTGAGCCTCTAAGGCCTTGCATCTTGCATCTAAAGCAATGGCCTCTTCTAATTTGTTTGTGGTAGTTTTGGGCTTGTTGTTTACACTTGGGTTTGGAGCAACACTTAGAGTAGTAGTAGACATGTTGGGAAGAACAGGCATCAATATTTTTAGATGGAGTCTACCAAGTTGTATTAAACCATTCTTAGCTCTAGTGGCTATGTCATAAGCTTCAAGCAAAGTGTAACCACCCATGGACTGCAACATAAAAAATATGTCAATCCTAATAGCTCTTAGGTATATTTGGAAGACAAAACTTGTAGGAGGTTTCATGGGAGGGGGTAGCCTACACCAAGTTATTTGAAACCTTTCATTGAAGTCATGGATAGTATCTTTAGGGCCTTTTTGAATCACATTCAGATGATGAATGAGTTATGATCACTTTTATCCTCAAACCTTTAGGTCAATAACTCTCCAAGCTCATCCCAAGTATTGATACATCCTCTTGGCAATGTCCTATAATAGTCAAGGTATTTTCCCCTAAGAGACATAGTAAGTGGTCTAACGACAATATTCACCTCAATGACATTATTAAAGTTGAAAAAATTATAAATGTCCCTAATATGCCCACTTGGGGTGATTGGACCTTCCCCATTAAAATTGAGAAAAATCTTGGTATCATTAAGAGGTATATCATCATATGCATTGAGGTGTCTAGGATAATTAGTGTTAAAGGTTGGGAAGCCATGTTGCTTAGCCATATTGTCCTCGAGTTTCTCTTCACTCTCTTGATATTCTTGGCTTGAAAAGTATTCTTGCTCTTCATATGTCAAGATACGTTTAGGGTGTTGAACATCAAGAGGAATTTTACGTTGAGGGAGTGGATCTATAGGATAGTTTCCTCTACTAGTAGTTGACTTAGTAAGGACTATGAATTATGAACAAAGGAATGATAAAACTTGGTCTACAACTAGATATTACCTTGAATGGAATCTCTAAATGCTGAGTAGAACACTATATACAGTTGTGATGTTGTCAAGACCAACATTTACCTTAACAAGATGTAATTTAAATAATAGTCCCATCTATCATGCCATAACTATTTTCACTTAATATTTCACCCTAGATATTTTTTTCAATCCTTCTCTAGATTGAGTGAAACATTGGATTACCCCTAGTTTTATGGGTTGCATATAATAGAGTTAAACCTCTAGGTTTAAAGGGATAGCTCCCAAGATTAGTATTTGATATATTATCACCTATAGTACTTATTTGATTTAGATGAAAAGAGATAGAAAATAAAATGAAAATAAAATATTCTATCAAGGTGATACACCACATCTATATCCAATAGACTACCATGACTTGTGCTATGAAAGATTGTTCACAAGATTGGCTTCAAACTTCTAGGTTACTCCAACATAAGTATTTCAAACATGAAGGTCATATTTACTATACTTATTAAGGTGAATAGAAAAAATACATAATTATAGACACTAATTCTACTCCTTACACTTATAAATAGATAAGGACACTAATTACACTCCATGTGACCTGTTAGAGAGTGAATTCTTGCACACAACATGAGAGAGTAAGATGAATGCAAGGATAGGTGATTATCACTTATCATTCAACTTTTTACTAATCCACACACTTAGATAAGTAATTATAGAATCAAAACCAACTTCTGATATTTATTCAAATTTAAACATTAGTATTCAAACCAATAGGGCTTTGTTATATCAGACATGGATTAGATATAAATGTCAAGAAAGATTGCATAAATAGAGTATATGAGAGGAGAGAGAAGAAGAGAAGTGAAATGGTTACAAATACAAGTGCCAAACTATGATAACTTATTACAAAGAAAGATAATGAAGTGAAAAAGAGGGTATAAAACTATCTTGGATAAGTGTCCATCATAAATTCATCATTCTACCTCAAATTGGCATAGAGACTCTTCATCTTCTTCTTTGTAACTACCCTTTGGTGATGAGTCTATTTGACTATATAAAAGTGCCATAGGGTTAATTTCCACATTTTCAATATCATGAAAAGGTGGAAACCTGATTGTGAAAGTCATTATATACTCTTCAACTAGTGAAATCCTCATGGACATTTGTTATTCACTCTCTAGCAACCACTCACTAGCCCTTATAAGCTTATTTTCACATTTGTCACTCAATTGAATTGTAGTTTCTCAAATAAGGTTAATTCAAAAGGTGTTATATATCTCATCATACCATTTTTTCCTTCTATTATAGCATATATAATTCAATGAATCTCAATAAAACACTTATCATCTTTTTCACATGCACTTACTACGTCTTCTCACTGTGCTCATTCAGACTACCTACAATGAATGGTCCTATAGAGGTGTGTCTATGCATAACCATGATTATATTTGAGTATGAGATATTATATTACGTCCCTAAACACCTTAAATAGTTAATTTCATCTATCCATTCCTTTTTGCACCTATCAAACACATCAAATCCTACAAAATAGACTGCAATAGGCCTATCCATATAAGTTATGGTATAAAAAAATAGATGGTGAGGAGCCTGAAAGAGTACCACATATGTCCAAATAATTTTCAAGGATATTTTACTCCTTTTATATACATATATAATGATATCTTCTTCATCAAGGTTATTTGTATGGTTTTAGGAGGTTTTATTTCTTAACATTGATTCATAAAGGTTAGATGTCCAACTTGTAAACCAATTCCAAAAATATTGAGTTCATGACCCTCCTAAATTACCTATATCTCCTTAAGACACCATGTAATGTGTCCATATAGGTATGAGCATTTGAAAATGGTCTCTTGAGCTTTTGACTATGTTTTGGGTACCCTTGAGAGTTTTAGACCAAAATGGTCCACTCTATGTAACTCCCTACAAAAAAATGGTTCCAACCCATCCTAAAATCTCCCATGAAAGTTATCACATGACCTGAAAGCATCATGTGGTCATATGGATGACTTTAGGCACGTGTGGGGCTTAGGTTCAGTTCTAGGCCTAATAAGCCTTACTATGTTTGATTACCTATGACCACTAATGAATGTTTCCAATAGCTACATATGCTTCCTAAAACTCCTTCATACTTATATCAACCTCTTAACTCATTTTTTAGTGCCTCTTTATTCTCCCTTTCCTTCATTCTTCATTTATGTGCTTTGCCTTTAGTTTTGTCTTGACTGGGAGTGCCCTCTATCTAAGATAAAATATAGGGTGTATCCCCTACTTTTTAAACTTGATTGAGATTATGGAAGGATATATTAGGTCTTAATTAACTTATATACAAATTTTGAGGGATAAGTCACCTTTCTAGATCTTTCAAGATCATAAATCCTTAAGTCTCACTTCTAAGTCTATGTACTATTTATAGGGTCTAGAAATCTCAGACTTAGTGATAAGTTAGAACTTGTATTTGCTTTTTTTCCTTCTTCTACAAGTCACATAAAGATGATATTACCAATTTGAGAGTGTTATAAATATGATCAATTCATCATACACATTCATTAACCTTCCAAGATCATTTCTCTCATTAGCCGAGGCTAGTCTATAGACTGAGTCAAACTATTGGTGTCTCATCTTAGGCAAATGAGATTCATGTAGGTGTCTATTCATGTTTGGATATTGTGTTTAACTCCCTAGGTTCCTTTTGAATTTATTTAGCTCATTCCATAGTCGAATAGACTCAAAATTTTCCTTAGTGTAAATGCCTATCATCTCTCACTACTACCAATGTACTGTGGGTCTATAGTTAGACTGTAGGTGGAAATTTAAGAGAAACTAAGACTCTTGTAGGTGATGACCTGAGTCAAATCAATGTACCTTAACTACTTTAATGGCTCATAAGGTCATTAGTGTCATATCTCACTAAAATATGGTTAGTTTATCTTGAGTCATATAACCATTGCATCATTATTGTGTTGTAAGATCATTTTGGCTTCAAGAGTATTGTAGTTTACTGAATGTCTATCATGAAAAATTTCTTGAAATGGAATATTATTTACACTATCTTCTCATGACCAAAAAATCAACTTATTATGTCAAAAAATTGTCTCTATGTTTATATTATAAGAGAGAAAATATTAAGCCTATCTAGACCTTAAGACACTTCACCATGGGATGACCTAGTATATGAGTAAAACCTCATTCAAAGAAGTTAAGGTAAAGCTTCTCAATTTCAACTTTATCAATGTGGAAATAAGGACCTAGGTCTATCTACAATGTAATGGATTTATCATTATCACCTTGATCTTTATTATGCTCTTAGATCTGATTGGAGGTCTCAAATGAGTTCAAATATCTTCATCTCAACATTATCTGCCTTCTTTGGACTATCCTCAAACCACTATTGTAGTCTACCTGTAGGTCTGCATGATATAAGACTATATATGTGGACAACCAATCTGTAACCATTTGAATATATAAGTCCTATTATTTTCACTTTACAAACCTCTCAAAACCTTGAAACCTTATTCCTTCATCAATATGACTGATAAAGGCTTAGCTCCACTTGACTGTAGGTGACTACTGTAAGGAGATATTGATTATTCTTATGTGTTAGGACTTGCATTTCATATAGAAAACTCTTCAGACCAAACCTTAAAAGGAAAGGATGATCAACATACTATGATAGGTTGAAAACAACATATAACCTTTGATTTGAAGACTAATATAAGAAGATAAGCTTTATAATTGTGATAACCATGTCGACAAACCTCCATGGTATCTTCTATTAGCCAAATGATATGGTCATGGTTATTCGTTCACCTTCACATGTGAAAACTAAGTTTAATCCAACATGAAAAGGAAGAGTATGTACTACAAGTCCATGTACAACACTACATTTATGTATATCAATGCCATCAGATAGGAAAACCAAATCCCTTTGGGGTGCACAAGTAGGTTAAAGTCACAAACACTCTTAGTAATGGTTCATGAAGAAGAGGACACAAAACATATAACTATGACCATGAAATTTTAGTAACAATAAACTACTATCACCCACAAAAATAACTCACTTAAACTCTACTGCTCCTATCTATATTGACTAAAAACCAGTTGACCTTGTAGATGTGCCCAATAGAGTGAGGAGAGAGAGAAGTCATTTTTTGGAAGTTTTAGACCTGTATAATATTTTAAATCCTAAAAATAACTTGTGGGGATCTAAATGGGCTCTCTTAAAGTCCTCCCACATGTTATAACTATTGTACAGGCTGTCTAACTACCTAAAACCACCTAAAACTACCTAATCTTCTTGGAAGAATGTTGAACCTATAATTTCTCAGTTTCACAATAGTTTATCTGACTATTCATAACATGTGGGACATTACATTTATTCTTTAAACCTTTTTATTCTTATGTAAATTTTACAAGTTCAATTAATAACTCAAAAGGTGAGCTTAGATGACATAAGACCCATTTAGACACAAAATGACAAAGATAAGACATATATTTGACCTCATTAAAACTATGGTGCAAATTTTCCAACCTAAGAGACCCCATGACAAGTTATAACTATATAAGGGGTTGACATAATTTGACTTGGGGTCAAATTAGTTAATAGGCCCTATAGTTATTAATGCTTGACTTGTTTTTCTTATACATACATGTGTTGGTGTAGGGTGCAGTCTTGTGGTTGGGGAGTCTTCATTATGCCTTTCCTCTTCCATAAAAATCTTTGTGGCATTATGTCTATAAATCAATCTTGGCTCAGAGAAGATAGAGAATACCTACACTTCTAATTGGGGATACACTTGTTAAGTGGGAGCATGACCAATATGGGGATCAGCTAGACCCGATTAGGGGATCACTTGTCACAAAACATCATGCTAAGAAGGGTTACAAAGCCTATAGTCTAACACAATCACAAAAGAAACCTAATGGAGTACTAAGGTTTAAAAAATTCACTCTATTCTAATAATAAGGCAAATATAATCTAGTGTACACTAAAGCTTATGGTACAAAGTGGGGGGGGGTTAGAAATAATAAAACAAACAACTAAACTAAACATGTATTAGAAGACATATACTCATGTCAATATATATAAAATCCTAATACATGGGATAAGAATACAAATGAATTATCTATCTACTCTTACAAAGGTGAAATAAATTTAGGAATACTTACCTTTGAAGACAAACCTGCCAAGCCTCAATCTCTCCCTTGGCCAAGGTGCTTCACAAGAGATTATTGTGGTATGTAAGGATAACCAAGATAAATAAAATCTAGGATACACAACCTATCTAAGCATCCAAAAGAATTTTCCATAAGACAAGACCTGTATCTCCAAAGAAATTATGGAACCCTAATTTTTATTCCTCAAGTAGAATGGTCAATAAGTAGATGTTCATTTTCAATTCTTCATTATTAATTATTCTCTTATGAAATGATGGGAAATGAACTTGTATATATATGTGTATCTTTCCCTAAATCCTCTTAGGAATGTCAACTATATAGGGTTGACCTAGTCGACCAAGTGTGTTTTCAAGGATAATTCACTAGGTCTAAGCTAGGTTGGCCAAAAGGCTAATAGGGTAAGAAAGTGAAAAATACCCCTAAATTGTATTAGGTCAACCCAATCGACCTAGTACAATTGAATATCCAAAAGGATGTTAAGGTAATAAAAAGAGGATGGAAAGAGGAAATAGACTGGAGGAGGTAGGACTGAGAAGAATAATCTTAGGGTAAATGGTTTTAGGAGACAAGTGTGTAGATGGCCAGTGGAAAAAGGGATAACAATCTTATGAAGCACCAATGGTCTACCCACCCATTTCTTAATGTACCCCTTAAGGCATTCACTCATATAAATTAATATTTGATAGGTTCTTGTAACATACAAAGCATCAGTAATCAATTAATGTTTTTAAAATATTATTTGTATACATATTCCCTGCTCAAAGCTCATCATGTGTCACGTAAGTGCAACATGAGATGATGCTTCAAGATAAAACAAGATAACATATAACGTTGATGCTAATTAAAGTGAAATAAGTAAAAAATAAGATAAATCGAAGGACTAAATTGAAAAACAAATACCTGTAACTTACCTTAGTACCATAGATAAAGAAGTAGACTACAAGAATTGTGAAGGTGTCTAATGTAGAGAACACTAGACGAGCCTATAGAAGTTAGTGCAAAGAATAGCCAAAAATAATTTTTTTTAGAAAATAGGCATATGCTAGTGTAAAATAGTCTCTATGTTGTCATGAATCTAATGCATTTTATGGTTTGTAAAATGGATGAGTAGAAACAAAGATAGAAGCAAAACAAGGAATCTGGAGGACAATAATTGAAAGATTTTGATTGCTAAAAGTGTTTTTAAATAGGGCCAAAAAGAGAAGTCATTTCTTATTTTTATTTGTAAAGGAGAGAAAGAGATATTTTGAGAGAAAACAAGCTAGGATGGTAAGGAGATGATAAGATAGATAGGGAGAGGCTCCAGAGGTGGTAACAAGTGCACTACAGGTATGCAACTAAGAATCTCAAACCAATTTTTGAAATTTATATTGATTTAAGTGATTTTTAATCATTTATAAATATCAAAATGGAATAAAATAAGATTTTTAAGGGTAGAAAATAGGAAGATGGAAAATGGGTTTAGAGGGTTTAGGCACAAAATAAGAAAATAACACTTTTTTGGGAAAATGCAAGGGGTCTACAGCCAAATAACATTGGGTCGACCCAATTGACTATTAGGCTAGAAATGGATAGAATCCATAGTGTTGAACTAATAGGTATGGGTTGACCCTATACATTTTACAAGTTGAAGGCTTAGATCAGAGTTATTAGGTGGTCTAAAAGGTCTAGAATGGAAACTCATTACTATGGAGGGGAAAATAAGGGGGTTGACTTATATTTTGAGTCAACTAGGCAAAAGGATAGGAAAATTTTGGTTAAACTAGTTCGACCAAAGAGCTACAATGATATGAAAAATCATGCAAAAGGTTGAAAGAGTGATATAATGGCCCAAAATGACTAGGTAAGGAGAAGGCTAAAAGTAAGCTAAAAAGAATAAAATGAAGTAATTAAGGATTGATTTTACTTTAAAAATGTAAAAAGAATGCATTTTGACTATACATGACATGGAGGAAATGATACATCCTTTATTATTTCTTCGGTACAAGGATGATGGATATTTTAGAGATTTATGGATGCGGCATGGTTATTAGACTTGTTAGATAGGTTGTCAGATGGAGATAGGGCTAGACTAGGATCCATAGGTCTAGGTAGGATAGCAGAGATGTGTTAGATCCCCCTTAATGTTGACTTATTAGTCATGTTCCTTAGTTTTTGGTAATGATTGACTAATACCTTCTAATGGGATGTGGATGGGAATATAGTAGAGGTAGATATAATGCTAGAGGATTGCCATGCCATCCTACCTATAATAAGAGCATAGGTGACCATAGGGATAACAAATAGTCTAGAGAAGAGGAGAGCCTTAGCCATATGGGACAAAATCTCAAAGATGATATTACCCAAAAGGAGAGTGAGTATGTTTTATGTCTATACATCACAAATTCTATATATCTAAAAGGCTAAGATAGGCCTTATGACATAGCGGGTGCTATAACACAAGTCAAATGGTAAGGTACCACTATTCATGGTAGCCTTGAGTAAGATGATCTTGGAGGAGTGAGTTCTATATGACCTAAGCTCCATAATCTAGGTTCAGTTGATACATGATATGTATGTGATGTTAGTAAGAGGGTAGAGGACCATGGGCCTAATCATATTGACGATAGCTTAGATATATGAGAGGTTTCCTCTGTACCAACTGACTAGGTTGCCCAATGAGATCGATGATAGGTCACCTTAGGTGTAGAGATGGAGGGAAGACTAGGTAGCATAGGACATGCCCCATATGCCAATTATATAGTCAATGAGATGCACAGACATCATGTGGCAACCATATGAGCATATAGTAGTTACATGGGTGATTTGGGACATAATTACACCAATGATAGAGAAGATAGAGGTTATTAGATATTATTTTTGGTGGAAAGAGCCACATTTAGTGGCATCAGTGATAGGGTAGATAGGTCTACCTCATCCAATAACATTGATGCTAATGCTAGAGCAGTGGGTTCAGCATGTGAGGGAGCCACAAGGGAGGAGAGGACTAGGGCCACTAGTAGTGAGTTTGACATTGAGGTCACATTGAGAGTGACCATGGATTAGTTAAGCACAACAAGGAGATGAGCAAGAGGATAGGGATGTGGTAGTAAAGATACCAAATGTACCACTACTATCTCTATAATAGGATGAGTAGTGGACATCAAGGATATGATACCAACAAAAGTAGGAGACAGAGGAGAGAGTGGATACTATTACCATCCTAAATGACACCATAGGTGAGCTAGAGGAGATGATAGAGAGCCATGATAGTTGGGTTTGAGCTAAGGAAGTGGCCTATAAATGAGGTGTTAGGAGGCTATGTAGATGGGGAGACTATGCTAGGTGGTCATGCAGATGGTGAGATCATAGTAGCCAAAACATAAATAAGTAAAAAGAGATGGTTAAATTATTGCTTATATTTTATTTTGGAAAGAAAGATATTTTGAGATATAACAATGATCTAATATCCATATTATGTGATTTTTTAGGTATAGGTGAGGATGAGGAGGAGATATGGGGCTCCTTGGTGAGAGGAGAACTCTATGACATCCTAAATGAGAATCTATAGCCATATGACCCCACAACATTTGAAGATCTGAGTGTACCATCTACCCCAACTCAAGTGAGATGGTTTAGATTAACTAGAGAGGCAATGAGGTAGATATAAACCCAAAGAGAGAGGATGTAGCCACCAATGGTGATGGGTGTAGGGGAGCTATACACATGATAAGCCCTAGTAAATGAGAGAGCTACACATCTAGATATAGTAATATAGATTACAGAGATCTGGACCCAGCTGGTAGAGTCACAGATGTAGGTAGCACACTTAAAAGGACAAGTAGAGGGATTGATATCTTGGATGGCCTCCTTAAAACATACCATTTAGAGGAGTCAGATTGAGGCCTCAATAGGCAACATGGATAGGCCACAAGATAGATAGGATGGGGCCTAACTATAGAGCTAGAGCATTGTATATGATTACATTTATTGTATACAATTCATGACACACACACATACACAATAGATCATTTTGGCATATTTTTGTTGGATGTGTATGTTTTCATCATTAAGGTTGATTATGGTTGTTTATTATGGTTGAGGTTGTGGATACTTTAGATATATTTCTTTCTAGCACATGTATTTAGATTTGTTATATATGCTATAGGAAATATATGAGATGTGGTTTATTTTCTAGCATTATGAAAGACGCATGCATGGTTAAAAATAAATAGGAAAAAAAGACATGGAAAAATATAATCAATCAAGAAAATGTACTACACACTATTTCAAACTGGGAAATGTGTAATAACAAAAAATGACTAAGTATAAAGAACCAAAAAATGGCAAAACAAGATGGTAAAAAAGAATGTGTTTTTTAACCAATATGTAATATATTTGCACCAAATTAAAACAAGTAAAATTATACTAATATAATGTTGGGAAGTATGAAAAATAAAGTAATAAAATAGAAGGTATTTAAAACAAATGGTAATAAAAACAAATTAATTAACTCAATCATACTAAAACATGTTGGAAAGTATGAAAGAAAAATAAAATTGCAAAAAGATTGGTCGTAAATTAATCATACTTATTCAAGTTAGGAAGTATGAAAAATTTAAGAAATGGTTGAAATCTTACATGCACTCAGAAAATAAGAAGATAAAAAGGCAAAATAATAATGAAGTAAGCATAAAACATACTAAATAAATATGGGAAGCATGTAAAATGATGTGTAACTTCATAATCAATCAAATCTTATCTCAAATTTAACACTTGTAATTTGGATGGTGACTTGGGTATTGGAATATTTTGTGAGAGATGGGTCCTATCTATGGTCTTACACTATAAATCAATAAATATAACACCATGGGGATGAAATAAAAAATAAAAACTAGGTAATCAAGGGTGTGGGTATTAGGAAGGAAAATATGGTAATTTGTGAGGATGGTCAGGTCTTATCCATGGTCTTACAAAGCAACTCACAAATTAAATCCTTAGGAGAGTGATCAGTAGATAAAATAATATTTCTCAAGAGGAAATATAAGGGATATAAGGAATAAAAAATGGAGTGAAAAAATTAAGACTTAGGTGTCCTAAGAGAAGACCTTAGGAGGCAAGAGGCATACTAAAGATATGAGAAGACACTAAGTGACTAGTGGTCATTTATGTACAAAGGAAACATGTTCACTATAGACACAAAGCTTTGTAGGCAAATAAGCATGCTATTAAGTTAAACTCATGAAGGTATATTGGTACAAGGAAAATTAAAATTGACCTACCTTCTCATGATGTGTTCCCTGCTCTTTAGGACCCCTTACAGAGCGAATGGTCTACTGCAAAGATTAGGTATTTACATGAGAAAGCAAGTAGCACTAAATTTTTATTATTATTATTTCCTTCTAATCTACTGGCCTATCACACTCCAAAGTACCTCAACTCTATCATGAGGCCAATTATGGAGTTTGAGCTTCAACTAGAAGAAAGAGATGTGCTTTGAATCATGTCTTTTAGTGTGATTAGACTTTTAAGAATATTTTTGTCTTTTGATATCATTTCCTTTTATTTACATGATTTGTATTTTAACATTCTTCTTAAGGCTTTTTAAGCTTCCTCCTCCATATGGATTTGGAATGACCAATCATGAGAGAGATAGTGATACACACAAATGAGCTATAGGCTAAGGCTAAAGGAAGCTAAATAACTAGAGATAAAGATTGACTAAGAAACTTAGACTTGAAAATGAACTAGCATGTGATTTCAAGTCATGTATATGCCTAGTTTGTAGAGAAAATAAGTAGGGAAAAAGGAGATCTAAAATATATGGGTGAAAGGAGATAGTAAGGAGATATATTTTTTACTAACTGATCACATGGTAAAGGGAGATAATAACCAAGTGGAACAAGGTTTGTATAACCAAATCACCATGATAAATTATCTATAAAAAATAAAAATAATAAATCAAAGAAATCATAAAGATACAAGAAAGATATTTTTGAGAAAAATACTAAGGTAAAGGGGAAGTGAAAGAAATGATAAAGAAAAGAAAATCATAGGCTAACCATGAATTATAAGATAAGCAAGATATAGTAAAAGTAATAAATCATGATAAAAAATAAGCAAAAATTTGACACAATGTCAAATGATATAATAGACAAAAATAATATTATATGACATGTTCAATCCAATATAAATGTGAATGTAACATGCATATGATCATAAATACTGGTAAATATATCCACACACATTATCCAATACATTAGATAAATCTCTATGAAGTTATAATCAAACTACTGCCAAGATTTCATCAATCTTCAATCAATACTAGGTAAATACTTTTCTGATCTCTTCAATTGAAAAAGTAAGAATTATCAAAGGATCATGCTGAGGAAAATTAGGTAAAGGCTGGTTAGGAGAATGTGTGAGGGTAAGATTGATGGGAGAAGAAGGAATCACTGGTAGAAAAGGATCCATAGGTGAAGGACTCATGGGTGAAAAAGGATCCCTAGGTGAGGGAAGGTCTATAGGTGAAGGAGTCATAGGTGGAGGCACAAAAGGTGGTGAAAAGACCATAGGAGGGGATGGAACCACTAGAGGTGGAGCCATAAGAGAAAAAAATGTAACCTTCTTATGAGAATGACCTATGTGAGGAGTGGTAGAAGGTTGACGAATGGCTATAAGGTGATATTTGAGATGTTATTATAAGATGCAATAATGATCAATGTGATGGGTGATGCATAAATTCCATAGACAATATACCTCACCATACTTGGGAAAATATTTAGGAAGCACCTTTGAGGGAGGTATGGCTTTGTCTGATGATGAGGAAGAAGGATGAAAGGTATCAATATATTGTTGTAATTTGGGATAATGAGTGGAAGAATGATTATCTATTCCATGGAAGCAACATATATGTTTGTGAGTGGTTCTAGGAGAAGTACTCATGGAAAGAGGTAAAATAGGAGTGAAAGAATCTAGAGAGCACTCATCGGCCCATTTGGTGGGAAAAGAAGCCATATTAGATAAAGGAAGTAAATCATCACCAAGGGAGGGTGATGATGAGGAAGGAATGAAATTAGGCTCAATAGAAAGAGTAATGGAATCAAAAGCAGAAGTAGGCTTAGCAACAATAGGAGTAGAAACAAGATCAACTATAACAAGAGCGGGAAGAGGCTCAACTATAGTAGGCTCTACTAAGGGAGGAGAAGGATCTACATAAGGTCTAAGGAGAGTTTCAATAACCTTAGGGATAAACCAGCTATGAGGGTTATGGTACCTAGCAAAATGTTAAGGCCTGGTCATAACATGATCCATGAGCATAGTCCTATGTGGATCCTTAGAAATTGGAGGTATCAACACCATCTCTACCCTATGATAAAGGGTAAAAATGCAAAAAAAAATAACTATAAGTAAAGGAAAATGATAAAATGCACAAAAAGACTCAAGTAAAGAAGAATGATAATAGATAATATCAGCATCATGGGCCTATATAAGATTGCCTAATAATGGACCATCTAAGGAATAACCATCATCATAATCCAGGGTGTGAAGATTAATGACATAGGTAGGGATAACCTTGTCATCTAATGAAGCATGGTGAATAGAATTCCAAGTCTTGGTCAAGACTATAAGAATGTTATCACAAGGAGGTTTATGAGAATAAGGCTATAAGGAAGTAGAAAGCTATGAGATGAGATGAGGTGAGAGATCAAAAGTTTTGATATTTAGGTTAATCTCATCAGGCTCATCATCATCAAAGTCTAAAAGATTTGGAGGAATGTTACCAATGAGCTCGAGATGCCCATTATAACAATGGATTGAGTTAATAGGAAAGTTGGGGCATTGAGATTCATGAAATGAAACACTTGGAAAAGGCTAAAAATTTGGAATATTTAAGACACCATGATCTTGGAATTATTCAAAATTCCAAGGGCTAGTATCACCCTGAATCCTATAAATGACTCCATTGTGAGGGAATTTAATGCATTGTCAAGTAGAGGAAAAAATAGCTCTCATGTAATGAGTCTACAGCCTACCAAGCAAGATGTTATAAGAAAGGGGAAAGTTAAAGATCACCTTAACATAGACAGTGATAAGTGGGATGGTAATGGGAAGACACACACAACCTAGAAGAGGCATTTGTTTTCTATCATATCCTTGGCATGTGTTGTGTGTAGACTTAATATTACATTTATAATATACAATAGTCTTAATGAAATAAAGATAATTGATGTAGGTGTCATAACCTTCATCAATCAATGTATGATTGACTTGGATATCACCTATTTGGATGTTAATAAATAAGGGAGGATCATCTACATGAAGTAGAACCTCATCAGGAATCATAGATTCTATGGAAAATCATAGATAAAGAGAATTATATAGAGTTTAATCAACATTGATAGACATCTCTTCAAATTATTATAAAATACCATCTTTAGAACTAAATAAATCTACTTCCCATCTTACGAGGGGAGGGTGAGGGATATTCATCTCAAACAGGAGCTGCATGAGATGGTTTGTATGACATGGATAAGTCCTCATAAGATCAAGGAATAGAATTTGGGATGGGAGATTAGTGAGTTTCACAATGGAATCCCACTAATCATAGCCCATAAGAAGGTTGTTAGATAAATGTGTGTAATGGTTAAGGAGGTCCTCAGAAGGAGGAGCTGAAGTACATTGGAATTTTTGTTGATAAGAAGAAGAAGATTTAGAACAAGGTGTTAAATCATGTTGATATGATGAACTAGCTAGTTTGAGTTGATGTTGAGAAGGAGAAGAAAAAGTGTTAGTAGAATCTTGATTATCATTAGCATTGGAAGATGATGGACGAGTGGTAAAAATAGAATGGGATTTTTTATCCAAGGGAGAATAAAAAATTGGATTATCAAAAGTGATAAGGTCTTTTTTCCCCAACTCATTTAAATGAGTTGGAGAAGAATCTTGGATAACATGATATGTCTTATAGGAATGAGGAGTGTTAATAGGTTGGGAGTTAATGAAAGCCACCACCTTTTGCATATTAGTCATGCAAACCAAATTTTCTTTGAATTTTGGTTCAACAAGACTTTTGACATTATTGATAGAAGGGGTGGGCTTGTCTTGATTTTCTTGGATAGGTTAATGATTAGGTAAAGGATCTTTATAAATGGCCAAATGAGAATTTTCTTGATTTAAGGCTTGAGTTTTATCATTTGTTTTATAATCCTCAAAAGTAATCTCATAGGCTTGTTGACACTTATGAATAATGGAATCATGATCGAAATTAGGTCTAAGAAGAAAATCCATATCTAAATTATGATGTTATATACAAGTCTCATGAGAATGACCCCAACTAGTGTTAAACCAAAAAAACTTCTTAGGATCATACCAATACTTCATAAGATGGGTAGGGTCAAGTTCTCGTAGAAGAGGCCTAAGCAGATGCTTAAGTAATTCAGCCAAGGATAGAGGTTTGTGATCATTGATGTTATTAGGTGAAGAAAAATGAGGATTAGTATATTGTTGAGAAGGAGTTGGTTCTGAAGAAGGGTTAGGAATGACAACTTAAACATTGTGAATGGTATCATAAGAATCGGTAACACCATCATTAGTGATATTGTAGTTTTTATTCTTTAGTAATAAATAAGGACCCACAGAAGGTTGGGGTGGCTCAAATTGATGCATTAAGAAATCTTGTCTTTTAGCTTGGTTAATATCATCTTCCAAAGTACATGGAGATATATTGTGGACTCAATATTGTAATTTAGGAAAGAGAAAATTTGTAAAGAGATGAAAAAGATTGTCATCTACCATGTTATGTTCACATTTGTTTGACAAAGTATTCCATCTCTTAACAAAGGATTGGGTAGTTTCATTCTCATATTGTTTGCAATTAATGAAATGAGCCAAAGTGTTTTCAATAAGGTCATTAGTTTAGAATTTTTGTACTAAATCATTTACTAAGTCCTCCAAACTAGAAATGGAATGAGCTCTAAGTTGGTTATTCCAATCCAAGGCATCACCCATGAGGGTTTTGGCTAGGATCTTGTTAGTGGAAAATGTTTAGTTTGACCCAATCCTTGTAAATATTTCCAAATGTTTTAAGGTGAAGGGTAGGATTGGTTGACCCATTATAAGAAATTGTAGGTGTTATACCTCTCATATAAATGTTGACAATTTGAGTAGTGAGAGGTTCATTTTGTAGATGATTAATGGTTTTATTGAATAAAGGAGGTTGAAGAATGATATTGCCTTGAGAATATCGAAGAGGAGGAGGTGAAACATGTTGGTTATGTGTGCCCCAAGCCATTGGTTTTGGATGAGATTAAACATTAAGAAGGTGGTTTTTCATTCTCATAATTTGATTTGTGTTATGAGCTTGAAAGGTATTCATTTGATTGAAAGTTTGTAATAAAAGCTGATGTGTTTGATTAATTTTAGAAGTAGTAAAATTAGTATTTGATTTGGTATTAATGGCTTGGGTAACACTAATAGTGTTGATATGAATTTGAGAAGAATTGTGAGAATATGAGGCACTAGTGGAAAAATTTGCTTGTGAAGCAAAAGATGGACTAGTGAATGGTTGAGAAGAAGAAGCACTAGAAGCATGATTTTTTTGGGTAGAAAATAATGAACTAGTGGAAGGAGTAACGATAGTGGATCTTATGAAAGGACCACTAGATGTAGAACCTACCATGTTAGTTGAAATACTAGGCATGGAAGTAGAAGATGTTAGAGAATAAGATGTCATTGCATAAGATGAAGTCAAAATCTAAGGAAGAGGTTGAGAACCAAAGAAATTGGTACATCCAAATCCTATTGAGAATGTAGGAGTAGGTGAATGAGGCTCTTTGGTTTGACCACTAATCATGAGGCTATAAATGGTAGAAAGATCCTTTCCTCTATATTAAAGAAATTCAAAAATTTAGAAAATCATTTTGGGAGTATACTCTAACTTAGGTTGGTCTTGTAATGAGAAAAGAGGATTAAGTTTCCAATAGGTATTATGAGGGATCCCATAGTTCATTGTGCGAGTGGAAATATGAACACTACTAGCATCCAAAAGAGGAACCCTATTTTATATATGGGAGACCCTATTAGGATTGGTAAAGTTCATGTTTGTTGACTGTAACTCAATGTCATTATCTAATAAAAAGTCTATGATGAAGGGAAAATAAGAGAGATAAGAAAGCAAAGGAAAGGAAAAAAGGTGATTGAAATAGTACAAGGTTGACTGGATCAACCTAATATAGAAACAAGGATTATAAAACTATATAAGGTCAACCATGTTGATCCAATATAGTGTACAAAAGGAAAAAAAACTACTGGGTTGATTGGGTCAATCTAGTATAGTAGATAAGGAATTTAAGAAGCCTAAATCAGATTGTGAAAATGAAACAAGATAAGCTTACAAGTAATGAAAAGTAGTAAGTACTGAAAGGAAACATACATCCAATTAGATTAATGCTGGCCAGTCCAATTGAAGCAAAACACAAAACCTTGCACTAACACTGGCTAATGAAATTTTTTATGCACATAATTGAGTAAAGAGAGAGAAATCAACTTGAAAATTGAAGATCTAACTTATTGGTCAACTTGAATGTTTATTAGATTATTAAGATATGATTTTTAATGTGATTAGAAGTTGGCTATAAGCAACATACTAGATATTAATCTAAGAATGGTTTCAAGTAGTTTGGGTTGAAAGGGGTTGTAGTGGTAATGATATAGGCTTGGTATTGGGGCTTACCCCCTCACTTCACATACTTTAGTGATAAGGGTGTCAGGTGCTTAGCCATAATATACCATTAACCATGCTTTATACTTGACTAGAGCATCAAGTCTGCTTCCCTCTTAGTGATGAAATTTAAGTAGGTTAGCTTAGGGTAGACAAAATGTTAAAATGATTGTTTATGTTTTTGTGATTTGGTCATGTGTGCATAAAATAGAAATAGTGAAACTAAGTTATTAATTAAAAATCCCCTAATTAAACTATGTGAACTATTCTGAGCATGAAAATAATAAGAAAATAAAAGTGTGAGCTAATTACTAATAGATATAAGGTTAATTTCAAATTGAAACAACATATAGTGTTGACATTATATACACAAAATATAGAACATGGTCAAAAGGGTCAAATATATACTATATAAATAAGGTTTGAAAATGAACTGAGTTGATATTATCGATTTAGTTATTTTAGACAACACACAAAATACAGAATTGGGTTGATAGTGTCGATCCAGTTGACTGTGTAAGGGTAGTTTTAAAAACTACAAACTATGAAAGGAAAGACAAAAAAGAAAGAAATAGAGAGGTAGAAATTAACCTTGGTTTATTAGAGATGTAATGAAGGAACATTGTTGATGAAGAACCTTGAAGTATGCTTGATAAACCTATAAATTAGGTTGATAGAATCGATCAACCTATATAGGAACCTACTAAAAAGTGTTAAAAATATAATGGGTCAACTAGGTTGACCTATTATGTAGAAATGGGTATCTAAAATGATAGAAACCTATAATAGGTTGACTGGGTTGATTCAGTTGATTGTTCTTAGAAACCTATGCATAGATAAAAATAGTTGGGTTGATATAATCAATCCAATATGTCAAAATATATGATAAAAATGATGATCAAAATAATGAAATAGATCCTATAAGGGTTAGTTTCACATCAGGTTCACCAAAATATATGCAATCAAAATTACGTCGTGTCTATAAATCAATCTTGGCTTGGATAAGATAGAGCATATCAACACTTATGATTCAGGATACACTTTTTAAGCAAGAACATGACCAATATGAGGATCTACTAGACTCGATTAGGGGATCACTTTTCACAAAAAATCATGATAGGAAGGGTTTCAAAGCCTAAAATCTAACACAATATCATAACAATGCTAATGTAGTCTTAAGGTTTAAAACATTTAATCTATTCTAATAACAAGAAAGCAAATATAATCTAGTGCACACCAAATCTTGTGACACAAAGTGGGGGGGTTAGAAATAATAAAACAAACAACTAAAATAAACATGTATTAGAATAAATATACTCATGTCAATGTATATTAAATCATAATACATAGGAGAAGATTAAAAATACATTATCTATCTACTCTTACAAAAGAGAAATGAAGTTAGGAATACTTACCTTTGAAGATGAACCTATCGAGCCTCAATCTCTCCCTTGGCCAAGGTGCTTCACAAGAGATTGTTGTGGTATGTAAATATAGATAAGATAAATGATATTTAGTTTATATAACCTATTAAGTATCTAAGATACTTCTCCAAAAGATAAGATCCATATCTCTAAATAAAGTATGGAACCCTAAGCTTTATTCTTCAAGTAGAATGGTCAATAAGTAGATGTTCGTTTACACTTCTTCACTAATAATTATTCTCTTATAAAATGGTGGGAAATGAAATTTTATATATAGGATAATATTTCCCTAAATCCTCCTAAGAATGTTGACTATATAGGGTTGACCCAGTTGACCTAGTACAACCGACTATCCAAAAGGGTGTTAAGGAAAGAAAAGGAGGATGGAAAGAGGAAAAATACTGGAGGAGGTAAGATTGAGAAGAGTAAGATTAGAATAAATTGTTTTAGGAGATAAGTGTGTATATATAAAGTGGAAAAAGGGAAAAAAATATTATGAAGCATTGATGGTCTACCCACCCCTTTCTTGGTGCACCCTTTAAGGTATGCACTCAGAGAGATTGAGTCTTGACAGGTTCCTATAAGATACAAAGTGTCAGTAATCAATTAAAGTTTTAAAAATATTATGTGTATAAATATTCCTCCTAACCCCTCCTTGGATCACTTCCAATAATATCCCTTTACCTAACCTCATCATAGTTGTGATTAAGTAACTTTCACTGACTAGCTTCCATGTTGAACCAATAATCTTATATTAATATATGCCCCTTCATTTCCCCACCAATTGTATTTCTCATGCGAGGGAGGGTTTAGAAATCCATTTGGAAGTTTTTAAGTCCTGAGTCTATTATAATATTCTTAATTTATAATGAAAACTACCTGATATTCCTTCTGGGTGACACTTAGATGAAGTTAAACTGGGCTTCTTATGGATAATAGTACGTAGAGATCATGTATTCCAATACACACACACACATATATGTATATATATACATATATATAGATGTGTATATATATATAGATGTATATATATATATATATATATATATATATGTATATATATATATATGTATATATATATATATGTATATATATGTATGTGTGTGTGTGTGTATGTATAAAGTGTCCCTCTCCACTAAATATACACCACACACATTGAAGGCACTCCCAATCTTACTAAGGTTGACTGAAGCTATACTGATTAGGAGACCTTCTATTCATAATTCCTTGAATGGTCTTACACATATGCTGAAAGCCAAACATGCAAGTGAACATGCACGTATATAAAGAAAGCTTCATAAAGTGAGTTATAAAGGTGTTTCTATACCCATGCACAATAAAAAACTCTTGTTTCAATATACTAAAGTGAAAAATTATCTTCTATGATAGAGACCCAACATTTGACATTTTATAGAGATAATTATTCAAGCATTTTCCCACCATCATGAAAACAAGCACAATGGGTCCAAACAATGAAACCAAAATTTTGGGATCTTTTTCTTTAGTCTAGCATGTATTTCTTAGTCATTCACCTAAGAGAACAGGATTTATAATGAGGTATCACATCAGTATATTATGTAATAAAAGGTTCTTGCATGTTCACCTAAATCACACACCTTAAGACAATTCCCATTAGTTTCATCACGTAGTGATGTATTCATTTAGTTTCTTAAGCTAGGGTGATCAAAAAGGCACTTAGTCATAAATTCATATATAGTTCTAAGTATAAATCTTAACCATTCCTTCATGATAGACTTAACTAATCACATAAAAATAAGTTGGGCACAAACTGAGAACAAAATAGTAATAATTCTATTGTATTCATAGTTAGATTACATAAGTATTTCATCAACATAAAAGCTTCCTCTCATTGCATACATGTGTCATATCTAGGATTAAAATGGTTTCAATAATTCAATTATCAATCAACACACTAAGTAAAACTAGGAGGTATTTATACATGGGTCTACCTAAACCATTCAATTACATAATTAATTACATAAATATGACTCACCAATGATCATTAATAGTAATGAGTCATGGGAAGTTGTTACATTAAATTCATAAGGACTTGTACCTAACTTCCCCTATACAATCTCTATGATGGATCATCATCATCATGTACCTATATTTTCATATTCTAGTGTTAAATTCATGCTTGACTATTCTTCTCTGACATCCATGTGAACCATTCCATAATCATCTCTACTTTATACACCCTTACCCAAGTCTTTCACTATTATTCAAGTCCTACATTCTCATTTTATTCATGTTTAATGTTTAATTTTTATCCATCACTTTACTCTTCCATGCCACATCCTTTTTCACCATGACCATCCATGCCATATTTCTTTTTCGCCTATGCTTACTTCTGCACTATTATCTTCAAAAGGTACTTAGGAAAATAGATACAAAATTAAGGGCCCAACACACTTAGAGAGACTGAAACTCGATAGGTTCATGCAAGAGAGAAAGTGTTAGTAAATGATAAAGTTTAAAAATATTGTGTGTATACACTATCCACCTAGACTAGACCTACCCTAGAAAATCAAGGACATCTTTCCTTAGTTGAAGATAGTATGAGGGTAAGCAAAAGTAGTTTGAGCATTTGACATGGAAAATTTTATGTAGTAATGATCACAAACAAAGGGTTGAACCATATAAATAAATAACTTGGAGGAATGATGAATAAGATTCATGTATTTGGATGCAATTCATGTTTTTAGGATGTATCAATCATTAGCATTGTCATGTACCTATGACCATATTTAGGTATATATAACCCCCAAGATCATATGAAGTGATTCTGATCCTATTTTTACTAGAAATTTTTGGATTGATTTCCTCACATGTTTGGGTAATAATTTGGCTCATAAGACATCATATCATCCTTAATCATATGGGTAAACAAAGGTGTTTAAAAAATTAATATAAGGTTATAATTGTTTATTTACATCAAATAAACAAGAGAGATGGGCGCATTGACTGCCACTAATAGAATGGTGGTATAACACTTCCTTCCATACCTCATCATAAATGTCTCCATTTTTGGCACTATGTGGGTGTTTAACCCCATCTATAACTTCATATTTGAGAGATAAACCTAAGGTTTTATTTTTTTAATAACACATTTAACACCAACATAAGGTACTATCTATTCTAAGAGTCAACTTGGCAAGGGCACATAACAAAATGAAGAAACAAGTGGATCAACACCATAACTAAAGGAAATTTTTAGTGGGTGATTTTGGGTCTTTCAGTGCCTAAAACCATAAAATAAAATGTCCTTGAATCAATATAAAAAGGATAATATACTTTATCTTAAGTATTTTGACACTTATCAAATCTTACATAAAATTAGCAATGCCACATACAACCTAGAGTTACCTCAATCTACATGCAGACATCTAGTATTTAATGTATCTTTCTTGAAGAAGGTAATTGGAAAAAGAGTATCTAGATAGACTAAGTATGGTATATAACCTTTTGATAATATAACCTTTGTGGATTCAATCTTTGGCTAATATAACCTTTTACCTTATCTTATCACCATTCTCTATATTCTCATATTGTTAGTAGGGTTGGCATATGGAGTAACCATAGTCTAGTTATGGTATATATAGGAGGTATTAAATAATACTTAAGGATCATATCACAAATTCTATAGTTATTTCATGGTTGTGGAGGTTTTCCCCTCTAAGTGGCTCAAATTTATATTTATAGTATTATGCTTTGCTATCAATATTTGGTGTGGATGTGATCTATTTTATTCTTAATTATTGTGATTTATTATTGTTACTCTATTAATGATAATTATATTTGAATCCATTATTGTGAATTGTATTGATCTATCTAAGTAATTTCCATTACAATAGTTATGACTAAAAATGGTTATATGAAGAGTGATTATGAAGTTGCTTTAACTTCCTTGATGGAATGATAATTGATGCCTATGTGTGGAATGTTGAGGAGATGCTATAATAGGGCAAGGTATGAAGGATGCCATATATTATGATACATGGAAATGAAGTGATAGTAAGTGGATTATAATGTGGGGAGGTTAGTCAATATTTGTGACAACATGTGGCATGTAAAAAATCAATGTGTAAATATGCAAGGTTATGTGTAATAATGTGAGAAGTTGCACATGTTGTGAAATGGTTTGTGACATCGTAGAGTCTACAAATACTATTTATAGAATTATGGAATATGTGAATATTATGAAGTGAATTGACATAAGGCTACAAGATCTATGACCATTGCATTATGAGATGCGTAAGACTATATAATATGTCAGTGTTACATAGGACTGCAGAAGCTATGAGGGTTGCAAAGGAAGTGTAGGGCCTACATGAGACCATGTTGTGAATAAATATTACAATATAGGGGAGGTTATTATTGGGTTGGTATTATAAAATAAATAAAATAAACACACAAAAATTCTAACTTAAATTAAATAACAACAAAAACATAAAAGAAATAACTCTTTTACCTTCCATAGAGCTCAAAATGGCTTGCTTGGCTTGTGCATCTAGAAGTATTTGACAATGAAGCTCTATTAGATCCTTCTCTCCTTGTCACCTTGGCTTTGTTATTTTTTATCTTAAGATTTAGGTATGATAACATTATTTACATGAGGCTTATGGAGGAAATCTTGCATAATAACTCTATAATATCCAAACTTAGAAATTAAGTGGTATGGCCTTGTATTTATAACCTCAAGAATTAACTCTCACCCAAGGTGAGTTAAGTTTAAGTTTAAACATGTAATGGTTTCTAAATAACCCTAGGTGAGTTGAGACTAACTCTAGATGAGTTAATAGTTGTCATGTAATTATGATTTTAAATTACTAGGCATAGCTCCCAAATTAGAAATTTTAGGATGTTTTTAAAGAGTTTGAAAACTCATAAAGGTAATGATGAAAGGCTTTTATATTTTGATATTTTGAATTTCCATTTTTAGATATTCATTAATTGCAAATGGATGATTGAAAAATTTAACTAAGCATTTAATCTTATTTAATTAAATTATTTATTTTGATTAGCCTTTTATCTCTTTCAATATTTGATCAAGTGCCCTATTTAATGGGTCCATAGGTCATATTGATAGTTGTGATGTCATAAGGTGATTAGGGATGAATCCATGAGAGGTTATTATTCCATATAGGCTAATATCCCAAATAGTGATGTCTCAACATGATTTTGAATTTTTTTGAATGATGCACATAAAAATTTGGTACTTTCAATGATTCCTAGGATTAATTTACAATGGTTGATAGGAATTAGTTTGAAGTTTGGTCATAATCTAACTATGGCCAGATTTGGGTGTCTATAGTTTTATCCTATTTAGGAAGGCATTAAAAGCTATAGAACTAGCAACATATTCTTAAAGAATGAAAAATTCATGTATTAATAATATTTTATTAACAATGGATGATCTATAGATGGCACCATGAGGGAGTCCCTTAAAAAAAGGAAAATGATGGGGCCAAAAGGTAAAAAGGGGGTGGAAAAGATTAATTTGCCCTAGATAGTTATAATTAGTGGCATGGTGAGTTTCCCTAGGTGGGTAGATAAATAGGATGATTTACCCATAGGTGGTTATAATCATCATCATAGCATGAGAAAAAGATAATTATTTACCCATAAGCGCTTATAATCATTATAAAAAAAGGATAAGAGTAACAAGAAAATGATTTACCCAAAGATGATTATAATCATTAAAGGGAAACAATGACTTGCCCATAAGTGGTTATAATCATTGGTAGGATAAAAACATGCCCTAGTTGGGCAAATAGAGATAATGATTTGCCCATAGGTGGTTATAATCATTACCATAATGAAAACATGCCTTGATTGGGCAGAAGAATGATAATGATTTTCTCAAAGGTAGTTATAATCATAAAAAAATAGATTGATCAAAACACAATGATTTTTCCAAAGGTAGTTATAATCATTGGCTCTATGTGTGGGATGATACATAAGGATTTGCCCAAAGGAGGTTAAAATCATTAGTAGAACGATGGGAGTAATATGGAAAATTAGAACATGGGGCTTATGAACTAAATTCATACTCATAGAACAAGATTAAGCTAGTATAGATGAGAAAGATGAATTTGGAAAACCTACTAGTATGGAGATTCACATCCTAAGTAGCAAGGATAAAAATTCTTTCATCATTTAATTATTTTTTATTTTGGAAAGGATTTGGGTAGATATAGAATTTTTTAGGTGTGAAGGAGAAATATCGTAGCCTCATTACTTGTAATATTTCCTAAGTTATTTTTCGCTATAACACATGATGGTATGCATCATGATATATAACACCATGAGAACTTATCTAAAATATGCATAAAGGATGACACATATCCAATAAACATTAGAAAATAATGCACTGGTGATAAAAACCATGATGACAATGTTGACATATGAATATGGATAGACCTAAGTGTAATGCACAAGGAATCACCCAATGGATGCAAATATACTAAGGCAAGGCATAACAAGAAAGAAAATAAATAGGAAAACAATCAAATAAATAAGAAGACAAAATATCAAGAAGCACAATAACATAGTAAGAAATAAGAAGTGAACACAACAAACAATGATGCAACCAATTCAAACAATGGTTAATCATAATGTTAGTGCAAATAAAATGACATAAATAAAATAAAAAACAATGTCCCTAAGCTATAGGAGACAATTCCACAAACAAAATGGGGGAATGGAATAAAAGGAAGGGGTAGTCGAGATGACTCTAGATGCACTAGGGAAGTGGACATTACCTACATATTTCCATGGATGTAAGGTCTAATATAAACTTCAAGCCAAATATAGTTCTCCCAAGAAATGGGATAGAAGAAAATTATGATCGAGGAAACATGATTATAATGTAGAAGTATGGAAATGGTCTCACAAAATGGCAAGGTCATGATATAAAGCTTAGTGGGCATTAATGTATCAAAGTTGAATACATAACGCACACAATAGAAACTTATAAAATGGCAAGAGTGTAAGGTATAAGCCAAATAATGATGGGGAAACTGAAAAACAAGTGTTTTTTTATGAATTAATTAAGGTCCTAGAATTTTTAAGGTAAAGAAGTGGTCAATTTGGTGAGTTTTAATATTTTATAGATCTTTTATGACTGTTTTTAGATTTTTCAAAGAATCTCAACTCGATAGAGAATTGCAAGATACTAAACGGCTCAACTCATAAAATAGTGAGAGCATTCAAACTTAAAAATTTCTCAAAAAATGGAGAGAGCATGGAAAAAGGGTGATTAATCTGACCTCAACATTAATTGAGTGTTGCCTACATAGTCCTAGGATGGGACCTGAAGTCACTATAGTTCTACCTTACAAAGGAGGAATCTAACTAGGTAGCAGTAAATTATCAAATTATATGTAAAGTAGGCAACTGGCATAGTCTGACATAAGAATGGCAAGGTGGAACTCCAAGGCATGATAAAGTTATTGTTCCTAATTTTCCCATATGTGGTTATATTTAAGAAACAAAGGCATAGGTCACTGATACTAATTTTCCCATAGGAAGTTATCCTTAGTATCATGATGTGAGATACTAATTTTACTAAAGGTAGTTATAATCAAGGGCACTCATAATGAAATGAGAAAAGAAATGAAGGATACAACTGACAAAAAACTATCATACTAGTCTAAAAATATGGCCTCTATCTAAAATACTAATCAACTATTGAAACTTGATTTGAATCGTATCACAAAGGTACCCAGAGAACCATTGTAATAGAACTAAGTTCAAAGGGGTTGGGTAGGGAGGGTAAAAATAACTATGGTCAATAGGAAAGGTATGGTATAATGGTATACGGTAGAATGGTATGATACAAAGAAGATCATAATATGGTATAATATAAATGGGCTTCATATAAATGCTTTAGGTCTCTCAAGTGAAGTAATGTTGGAGGTGTATAATGTTCATCGGCTCATCAAGTTCATCCTCATCTAGTGTAGTGATCCTATATTCTCCAGAGCCATAATTTGAAATAATTATATAGGGGCCTATCTAACTAGGTTTAAACTTTCCCTTGTGCTTCTTCTCATTCATAATGTTCTTTTGGTTTTCTTTGATAATAAGATCCCCAAGCTTAAAATCTATGTTTAAATTGGCAATTATAGTGGCCACAGAGTCTTTTCTTGTATGCTTGAAGGTTATTAATAGTGGTCATGAATTTTTTATCAAGTAACTCTAGTTCTTATAGGTGAGCTTCTCGATAATCTTCATCATCTAAAATATGCTTCAACAAAATGTGTAGATAAGGTAACTCGACCTTAATGGGAAGAATGGCCTCAGTGCCTTAAAATAGGGAATATGGAGTGGATCCTATTGATATACGGTAATTAGTGAGGTATTCCTAGAGGGCACAAAATATTTGTATGTGTCAATCATGGCCACCATCATTGTCAATCCTTTTAATTATGTTGACAATGGTTTTGTTGGATGCCTCTACTTGGCCATTACCTTGTGGGTAATATGTGGTAGAAAAATGTTGAGTAATGTTGTACTCAACACACAACATTTTGATATTCTTATTTTTAAATGATCTACCATTATCATATATAATGTCAGATGGGATACCATAATGGTAGATGAGATGGTTAAAGATGAACTTAGAAATTTGTTTTCTAGTCACATAAGTGAGGGATATTGCTTTAACCCACTTAGAGAATTTTTTGGTAACTGTAAGGATGTGCTTATGGCCATCAGATGAGGTAGGGTTAATCTTCCCAATGATATCGAGGCCCCATGTAGAAAATTACCATGGAGTGAGCATTATTTTTAGAGTCTTGGCTAAGGCATGAATTATATTGGCATGTCATTGACATTTATCTCGCATTTTAACATAAGCATCTACATTTGCATCCATAGTTGGCCAATAATAACTAATACATAAGATTGTTTGACTAAGATGGCCTTGCTTATATGGGCTCCATATATTCCTTCATGAACTCCCATAATTATAATATTTATTTCATTGAATTTAAATAATGAAGTAGAGTTTCATCAAAGTTACAATGGTAAAAGGTTGGTCCAAGTAAGATATAACATGTGACTAGTGGGTAAAGGCCTTTTTTATTTACTTGATAGGTTTGATGGCATAATATGGTCATGTAGGTAGGTAAATAGGTTTGAATACCATATATAATTTGGACCAACAATATCATAGATCATTATGATGGTTGAAGGTTCATGAGTTGGTGATAGAAGATTTTCAATGAGGAATTGATATTCTTTTGCCTTGTCTACATGGTGGATCAAAGAGCCAATGGTAGCCATAGGATCCATTATTTTGTTACTAACCCTTGGAATGTGTTCAAACTATATGTTATAAATCTTTTGTTGGAGAATGTTGATCTTAGCCTTGTATGGCACCAGCTTGTCATCTTTGGTCTAAAAGTGGTCTATAACCTGATTGATGATTAATAGAGAATTACCATAAACCTTGAGATGATAAATATTCCATTTTAGCACCTAAAAAATCCCTATAATGATCGATTTATATTCATTAATGTTTTTAGTATAAGTAAAATTGATACATAATGATTTAGGGATAAGATCTCCCTGTGGTATGATAAATAATAAGCTTGTCCCTAATCCATGTGTTATGAATGATCCATCAAAATATAGCTTCCATTGTTATTCCTCAAGAGGTTTTTCAATCATGGTCATAATGGACTCATCTGGGAATTGAAAATGAGTGGTTGAGTATCTGTAAGGGGATATGTAGTAAGTTGATGTGTAATAAATTGTCCTTTAATATCCTTATGGTTGATGTATTCTATCTTGAACTCATTTAGAAGCATGATCCAATTAACCTTATATCCTTGTAAAATTATTTTAGATAGTAGTTACTTGATCAGATCTACCCTAGAAATTAATATGGTCTTGTTGTTTAACATGTAATGCCACAAACTTTGGGCTGCAAAGACTGTAACTAAAAAAGTTTTTTCTATGGACGTATAGTTGTGTTCATATGTGACCAGTGTATAGATTATATAGTATATGACATGTTATTTTTCATTATTGTCATGTTGATCTAGAAGTGCCCCTAGGGCTTTGTATGTGGTAAATAGATATAGTAGATATGACTTTTTTACCATAAGTAGTAACAAAATAAGTGGATTTGTAAGATATTCATTAAGGTGTTGAAAGGCTTTTTGACATTTTTCATCCCAATGAAATGTGATACCCTTGTTTAGTAAGTGTGTAAATGGATGGCAATTGTCATCTAATTATAAAATGAAGTGTTTGATAGATTATATCTTACTCAACAAACTATGGAACTACTTCAAATTAGACTGTGGTAGTATCTCTATAATAGTTTATACTTTAGATTGATCAACTTTAATGCCTCTATAAGAGATGACAAAACATAAAAATTTTCTTGAAGTGACACCAAAGACACATTTCTTGGGATTAAGTTTGACCTTTTATTCACACAACCTCTCAAATATTTTCTAGAGTGCAACTAGATGATCAGCCTTAGTCTTTAACTTACCCAATATGTCATCGGCATAGTCTTCAATAATATCATACATCATATCATGGAATATAAAGGAAATGACTCTTTGGTATGTGGCCTCAACATTATAAAGACTAAATGACATAACCTAATAACAAAACATTCCCCATGGAGTGGTGAATATTATTTTATGTCGGTCTTCTGGTGCTATCCTAATCTAGTTGTCTCCTAAAAATCCATCCATTAATGAACGTATTTTGTACCCCATTGTGGATTCAAAAATAATGTCAATGTTTGGAAAATGAAAGTCATCCTTGGGGTAGGCTTTATTTATATATCTAAAATTAGTGTAGATTATGATTCCTTCTAGATTCTTACTAACTAGCATAACATTAGAGATCCACTATGAGTAGTCAATCGATCAAATACATCTCACTTACAAGGGTTTTTCCAACTCTTTATTTACTAATACAATAATGGGAGGATGCATCTTACATAATTTATTCTTCACAAATTTAGCATTAGGATGTACAACAAGGTGGTGTACAACCAAGGTGGGGTCTAAACATGACATGTTTGAATAGGCCCAAGCAAAGATGTCAACAAATTCCACTCAAAAGGTTGTAAAAATTTCACATTCCTCCTCAGTGAGGGATGCATATAATTTAATCCATTTTAAGTCATCTAGAATCCTAATGTTGATTCTATAGTGTCTTATACAAGGAGAGTTGAAACATCTTCTAAACTAGTTGGAAATGATTTTAATTAACATGTAACTACAAAGTCCTTTGTTTGGATTGGCTCTTCAAATTCTCCTAAACAAGATGAATCAAAATCATCCAAAGGTAGAGGTGGCCATGTTACAAACATTATTGAAAAATCTTGGATGATTTGGTCAAAGGCATTTTTCTCTTTAGAAATAAACTTAGACTTATAGGTAAGTTCATTATTGGTGGTATCTTGAGCTATGTTTAAGGAAAGGTGAACACCCCTGTCTAATGGTTCCTAAAACAAGTTTTCACCAGAAGACTAGTCTTTCTCTTTACTTTTACCCTGGTCTAAAAGTACCACAAAGAGGTTTTCACTTTGAGACCTCAATGTTTTATTTATTTATTTGTGACTAAGAGTGTTCACCCATTATCCAAAGTAGGCTACATGATCTAATTTGATTGAGAACCCTTGTTTGTGGTCTCCCAATAAAACATTCTCTTTTAGGCCTAGAAAATCACAAAAGGATTCATCATTATCAAACTCATCTACAGGCACTGTGGATTATTGTTGGTCCTAAGATATAAGTTGAGGGTGATAAATAGAAAGTGGATTATTATGAATAACTGGGGTAAGGGTAAAAATATCATGAGGTTCAAAAAAATTGGCATTATCAAGGAATTTTTAAATGTTATGATTGGACTTTGCTTCACTATCAACATCATTGTCACTAGTTATTGGCATTGGAACATGAATAAGATATGTGGGATCACTCCTAGGAAATTTAAATCAAAAACCATAGGTTCATTTTTATCATATTATATATATATATATATATATATATATATATATATATATATATATATATATATATATATTAGCTCAAGTTTACCCTACTGATTCATCCCAATCCTCCTCCTTCAGAGACTTGATTCTCCATGATCTTATTAGGGATAAGATATTTGGTAATCTTGTAATAATCAACCAGTTTGCCATTGTATAACTAGGTTTCATCATTTTTAAGTGGGTCTTATTATTTTCCAATGGTTGGTGTAGAGGTTATTTCACAAATTTCATGTATCCAAGGTCTACCCAAGAGAAAATTATAAGACAAATCTAGGTCTAACACATGGGAAAGTGTATCTTAGGTCAAAGGCCCAATGATAATTAGCAAGCTAATGGTGCCTTGTGATTCCCACTCTTCATTTTTATAGGCCTTGATTATTATTATCTCTAGTTGAAGATTGGATATTGTATATTTGAGATTCTTGATGAGCTTCAGAGACATGATATGCATGCCTGATTCATTGTCTATGAGGACACATTTCATTTTGTGTTGTGTTATGACAACTTTGATGTACAATGCATTATTATGGATAAGTCCAAGGGATGATATATCACTTTAGTCAAATTTTAAATATTGGCCTAGGGTAAAATGTCTAACAAAATCTTGAAATTTGTTTTGGCTTATGTCATTGGGAACTTGGGATTGGACTAAGAACTTTGTCAAGATGTTCATGTGGATAGTAGACATATGCAACAAATCCAAAATATAGATTTGTGTGGGCTTCTTCTAAAGTTATTCCACAATATTTTACATATTTTTTTTTACATAAGTATATGGCTTGTTCTTAGATAGAAAAGTGGGTTGGATAGGCTTAGTGGTAGGTGGTTGTGGGCCTAGGATGGTAACTTCTAACCATTGAGTTGTGATTGCATAATTTGGATTAGATACAATAACATTGTTGCTAAAAAATGATGATGGTGAGGGGTTAGATAGGATAAGTCTCTATTTCTAGTGTACTTATATGTCATCATAGGGAAATGACAAGTTATTGGTATAAGGCCCAAAATTAGTAATCCTTGCTTACTAGTATGCTTGTTTGTGTCCCAAGTCAAGGAAGGATAACTAACATACATGGGTTAATTGGAATTACTTATCAATGGTCCTATTTAGTTAGCACTTCATCTCAAATTGATGGTGATGGTGGAAAAACAACCTCCCACAATATGATGTACAACTTTGTTGTAGTCATGTACAATTGTGTGATAAGTCAATTGGGTGTTTAAATCATTCTAGCCTTGGTTCAATCCATTTAATTAATGTTATTATTATTACTATTGGTATTGTTATTATTGTCATGACTATTGATATTATTGTTGTTTTTATTTTGGAATTTGATGTTATTATTTTTGGTTGTGTTTATTATGTTCTAGAAAGGGGTTTTGGTAAATACCCAAGTTTTGATTAGATGTGGATGCCCTATTATCCAATGTAATATCCCCATTTTACAACATATTTTCAATGAGGTGTTTGATTTATACACAATGACATAAATTATGTTCATGAACATGATGTTATTCATATAACTCATTCTCTTTATATCAGTCTGGATCAAGAATTCCCTCATGATAGTGTTTTGGTATTGGCCAACTAATCAGATTAGTAGTAACTAGCTTTCTAAACATAACTTCAATAGGTTATCCAAGGTCATTAAATACTCAAAAAGTAGGCACATTTCTCCTTGGAAGGGTTTATAAATTTAATGATTATTACATTTGTTGATCTAGTTTAGGCTACTATAAAGGATGTGCTTACTGAATAGGTTATTGATGAGGAGTAATTTGCATTTACAACATTGGTAGAGTAGACAGTGTTTGAACTGTTCAGATATGATGCAACTCAGTTACTCCATTTCTAACAATAATCTTATTTTGATTGAATCACTTGTATTTTTCATAATTATTGGCATGGGATAGTGTCAATGCTTATGTTTAGACTAGGATTTAGTTTTGATTTTAGATTGTTCCTTGGTTTTGGTTTTGGCTTTAATTTTGGTTTGATGAGGTGAGATCAATAATCCATTTGTTAATAAGGGCCCTTTCAATTAGAAAACCTTTATCAATGATCTCTTCAAAAGTGTGTGCACACTATAGCTCTAGATGATAGGATATCTCATTGTGAAAATTTTTGGTGAACATATTGGCCAATTATTTATATGGTAAGCTATGAGTGAAATGACTGGCAAGTGCTTTCCATTGCTATAGATAGCTTATGAATCTTTCACTAGCTTTTTGCTTGGCCTAATTGAAATCTACCAATTAAATCTCATGTTTGAGACTGTAAGAGAAATGTTGCATAAACTTGTTTGAAAGGTCATCAAAATTAGATACTAAGTTCTTTGGCAATTTTAAGAACTATTCCAAAGCTAATCCTGCTAGACTTTAGGGAAACATAAGGAGTAGATCAATGTCATCATAGGGCATTGGTTGGAAATAAATAAATAATTATATTAAATGGGATTTAGGGTCTCCTTTACCCTTGTATTTTTAAAATTTTGGTGGTTTATACCTTGGAGTATATGGCATTTTTAGGTACTCCATATTTAATGAGTATGAATGCATGTCATCCAACTTAAACTTCTTGGTCTATTTCTTGGCTCGAATGGTGGCAATGCCATCCTTCATTTTTTGTAATTATTATGCCAATAAAATAGATGGAACATTGGTCTAAGGTGGAGGTTGGGAGGTGAAAGGTGAATTACCTTGACCAGGGTATAATGAGGGCATGACTTGTTCTGGAATATGTGTTTGGTTAGGGAATCAACTAGGAATATGCATCTATAGATTAAGATGAGATTATTTGAATTGCATGCATTATGGTGATATATTCTAGTTTATATTTATTATATAGATCTGATTTTGAGGGAATTATGATCGAGATGGAAGGATATGGATTTGAGTGTAGTATTGTGCCTACTTAGGTTGATTAGGGACTTAATACTAACTAGTCAAACTTGGATAATAAGGGGAACTTGTTATGAAATAAGGCCCTGTCATTGAATTTGTGGCACATTTGGAATGATAGATAATTGATACCTTAATGGCACTTATTGGATAGTAGTACCTCTTGTTTTCATGACTTATTATGAAGTAGAAAATTATAGAGTGTTTGACATTTATATTTGACCAATAGACATACATTGTTGATTAGATAACATTTGTGATTGTGAATGTATGTTGGTATGACTGAAGAGGTATACTTATCACTACCTGATGAAGTGGAAAATTTGTTGCCCCTTATTGAGATGGTAAGATTTTCTAATTTTACTATGTTGGTATACTAGATTATGCTTATTGTTGTGGAGTGTTAGTCATCACATGTTGAGGTAGAATAAAATTTATCACATTTGTTTAAGCAAGGCATTATATTACATTTGAATACTTAATCCTTGTGATTGTGTGCTTGATGAAGTAGATAGTTAAAGACTAGAGGTAGCTTGTTGTGGTTGGGACAAATGAGTTATTTCCCCCTATTATTGTAAACTAATCATGGTGTTTACTAAAAGCACTTGCTATGGACTAGTTGTTGATGTATTTAAACCACTTTGGCTTGGATTGGATGGAACTTGCATGTTATCCATTATGATTGCCATATTTTTTTGTGTAGAAGTAGTAGACACTTATTCAATAGCTGGGACATTGTATATGTCTCCAATTGAAGTTTTGTGTGTGAATGGGTCTATACCCAAATTATATAGTCCTATCAATTTGATTAATATTCCTATTAAAGGATCTATCTCTATGAGTGGAGTGTTTGACATGGCCATGTTATTAAAATTAGGTACTAAGTTCAAATAAGTTTGATATCATGTCTACATTTATATAAAATAATCCTCCATGAGGCCTTTTCTTATGACAAGAATATTGGGGTTTTGATATGACATCAACACAAGCATTTGAGGATTGCTATAAGAGGCACGTTCGATGGTTTAGTTATAAGGTATAGTTAAAGGCACTCTAACTAGACTAGGCAAATTTTTGTGAGGGAAGTCTACTATAAATTTAGCCCCTACCTTGTGTCCTTGATTAAAACTTCATCCTTATTTGAAAACAAGTGATGATCAAATAAATAAAGATCATATGATGATGGCATAGTAATATAGTATGGTTATTGTTAAACTTGGTCTACAATCAATGCTATGCTAGCAATGTATTGCATAGTTTACTCTTGGTCCTGCTCTAAGTATGGAGGTATGTTGATCAAATAGTGGGCTAGAGGATCTTATATTTGTTCCCCAGATTGAGTAGTGTAATGAGGATAAGGATCCATCTCACAAACTACATCATCAACATAAGGGTTTTGAACAAAGTCATATTGTACGACCATATTATCATATCATGGATTATACATGGCTCCATTACCAGTATAATGAGACATATTCAAATTAATGATGAATGTTTCATGAAAAAGGCCTAGAGTTCTATAAAATCTCCAAAAAAATATCAAAAGGACAAATGGTTTGAGCTTGGTCTAATATAGTCTAACGATGGAGCTGTATCTCTAAAATAATTTATGATAAAACTTAGTCTAAAATAGTCTAATTTTAAATGTCTTAAATGAATGGTCAATTAGATGAAATAAAACCAAAATGCCAAACTTAGGTACAAAGTGTTTCAAACAATTATAATCCAGGTCTAAATAAACAAAAGTTGTTAGGTATATTTAGAAAACAAGGCACAAAAAGCTAGGCTCAAAACAAGTATTGCTAGTAATTTTGGAAAAGGCACAAAAGCTATACTTTTAAACAAAATAAGGAAAAAAATTAATCTAAAAAATCTAAAACAATTTGAAACAAACAAGGCATTTGATTTTAAACAAGAACTTCATCAATTGGAAAAAGACATGAAACAATAGGCATATGGAAGATAAACTACTTCCCCAAATCCACACACAAAAATAGTTTTCAAATTGAATAAAGAATTAACCTAAGTTACACATGTTGAAACTTTTTAAATTTATGTCAAGGTTGATATCATTTGATGTCAAGGTTGATTTCAATGATGTCAAGATACATGGTGTGTGGGGTATGAGCTTGTATGCTTGATATGAAAAGGAATCCAAGCAACTAATGTCTCTAAGTTGAGAGAGAATTTGAAGGCTTGACAATTCATCAATAGTTTTGGCAACACCTTTTGAGAAATAGTTTTGAGAGATTTAACAATAAGCTACGAAGATCCTTAGTTAAGCTCCAAAGATCTATATAATCATCTCCAAAGATGATTCGTTAGGTTATGAAGATGTTTTGTTAAAGATCCAAAGAAGAGGATACACGAGAGAGGTTTTTTGAGTTTTTACATGAGGTGTTGAGAGGTTTTATAGTGGTTAGAAGGTTAGCTTCAATACCTATTATGACTTACAAATTAAAGGCGTAAAGATAAAAGAGAGAGATGATGGCCTAATGAGGTATCAAGATCAATTTTAAAGGCATGGGTGAGAACGTGAGCATTGACAAAGATAATTCAAGTTGTTCTAAGCATGTGCATGAAGTTTCAGGTCAAAAATTAATTTTTAAAGCAAGAAGTGTTTTAAGGCCTCTCAAGTGCATATAATGAAGAGTTGTCTACCTGAGAAGGTTTTTTAAGTTCTTTTTAGCATCTAAAACATCTACATGAGGACATAATCTATTCATATTATATGGGTAAGGGTCCTATATAAAATTTCCAAGCATTGATTTCTGGAATAAGGGGCTAATGAATGATCATTAAGACTATAAGATGGTTTAAACCCTCAAAGAACCCTAAAAATGACTTGATGTTGAAAATATTTTTCTAAAGTGATTATAATGGTTTTACATGGATATTTAAGTTATTGGAGGTTGTATTCAACTTTATTAGGCACCTATAGGTGTGATTGGGTTGTCAAGTATGTGAGTAGACCCTATAAGAAAGGCCTTGTTTCTCAAAATTTATTATAGCAAATAGAGTTAACCAAGTCAAATTATGTAAATCATTAGATGAATAAGCTTGAGAATTTTATTTTATTTCCATGGTGGTTTTTTATTAGGTTATATCCATCAATTTTTTAAAACTGGTCATCTAAGTTAACCTATCACTAAAAGGCTTAATGGTGTAAACAATGAGAAAACCAAGCAGAAGTGAGAATTTGATTAGGGATATGATGTCATGTATTAGGGATGAATCCAATTACATTAATATGTTTTACAATACCTATAATATATTTTCGTATTGGATATAAGATTTAGAGATCGTTGAATATGACAAAATGTTGCTCAGAAGTTGACTTATTTGGTTCTGATGTGCTTGTGAGGAGAGAGGTCCAGGGATTGGTCTATATATAATATTTTCCATTAAAACTTAGTGATTTTGTGTTTATATATGTTATAAATATATATAAGGATATTATTAATTCATAAAAAGTCTTTGAATTTGTCTACACAGGTGTTGGAATTCAAGTCATCATAACTAATCTTTAAGGGAAACTGACAACTATGGTTAAGCAGGTTGTAATGATGGGTTGAAGACTCTATGCCATGATTTGATCTATCTAATACACATAATGATGTTTTTTTGGACTTGAATTATCTATCCATACTTTTCATAATATTTTAATTCAAATTAATATGTTGGAATAATGAAACCAAAATGGCTTGACTGGCTAAATAAGGACTATGAGAGAGAAGGTCAACAAATTGGTCTAAAAAACCAATAGTTTCCATTATATATTATGATATTATTGTTTTAGGTTATTATAAATATGTTTTATAACCATTTTTAGTCATTTTAAGTCCTTTATTATTTCATTTCATGTGTAAGAAGTTCAAGTTTCCATGACTATGTTTTGAGTCTAGTTGGTAGTTCAGGGTAAGCATCTTGTAGAGAATAGTTTCAGCATCTATACCTTGAATTGAAAAATATAATGAAGTTTTTGATGACCATAAAATTTAATGAGGTTTATATATATATATATAAACACTATTTACACACAAAAATGGAAAAAAATTATATATATATATATATATATATATATATATATATATATATATAATTTTTTTCCATTTTTGTGTGTAAATAGTGTTTATATATATATATATATATATATATATATATATATATATATATATATATATATATATATATATATATATATATATATATATATATATATAAATATATATATATATATATATATATTTATGTTTCAGTTATTCAAAGACATTTTTTTATGTATACATAGGCCTAGTGTGAATAATATTTTGATAAGGGGTTAAAGTGGTGGTTGGACATAAAAGGTATTGTGGACCTAAATTAAATTTTTATAAGGTATATTTTAATTTAATATGATGTTTTTATTCTATATATAGAGTTTTGAATAATTTTAATAAAGGCAAAGAGTAACATGCTCTAATGAAATCCTAATGGGATTAGGTCTCCTTAAGGCCTAAAAGAGGTTTTGGTCATATATGTTATGGAAGACCTAATGTATTGGTTTATTCAAGTTTTTAACATGTTATAAAACTAATTTTAAGGGTAATCCAAGTATGCAAGTGTGCATGTCTGACCAAGGTGTGTGAGAGAAAAGGACTAGTATAAGAACAAGGCTAATTAGGCCTATTTGGGTGAGGAGGAAAAAGTGAGAGTGAAGCAAATAAATGAGAACAAAGAGAAAAGTAAAGGATTTATATAAATCCATACCATGTAATCATGTAATTTATTCCTATGATCTAAACATCAAGAGAATAGTAGAGGGAATCTAATGATCATACAGGAGGTTTGCATATGAAGATCAATGCCTATGTGAACTAATCAAGGTGATAGAGGGATTATTGAGAAATGACAAATTTTCTTAGGTTTGAGGTAGTTTTGAATGTGATAAAAGATAATATATAAGTGTGTGAGGATGAATAAATGGCCATAGTACTATATGACTGCTAATTCCATCTGACCATGTTATCATGAGTGTCAAGGAGTAGACCATGGGGGCAGATTATGATTAATAGATCCTTCATAAAGAGAGGAATATATTATAAGCCTATGAGGTTATCATATATGAGCATAGTTTTATTAGATGATTGAATATTTTGATAATTCTATGATGAGGTAGCTGATGTGTAAAGAGAGAAGATATAAGATTGAGTATGACATAAATTTCATAAAGAGCAAAAGAAAGATAGAGAGAGCAAAAGAAGAGCATCATCATGTGTTAATAAGCATCAAATAAAAGGTGTAAAAATCATTGTTGGATGAGTGGGTACTAAGTCATCATAGTTTTGATTAAGGTGGTACATGATCAATAAGGGGGTTGATGCCTCCTATCAAGTTGGTGCTTGCTAAATCCAAGTGGGTGCTTGGTGAATTAGGGGTTGGTACTCCTTATTGGGTTAGTGCTCAGCTAAATATTGATTCATTATTTAATAGGACTATTATTCCAAGATTTGTTTCAATGGGTTTTATCCCCCATGAGGGTTTCCCACCTATATGATGTGTTATGGTTGTTTATGCTTTGCTTTGGTTGATTAATGCTTAGGTATGTTGGATTGATATTGATTGATGAATGGAAATTAATTAATTATGTTTTAGAGAAGTAAAATAATATTAATGACACTAATTCACCCCCCCTCTCAGTGATTATGTTTCCAATAATTGGTATCAAAGACTAGTCCTTTAGAGTAAACCTAATAGCTGGTGATCATAGAAGCATGAGATGGCTAAGAAATTAAAGAAAGAAAATCAAGAAATAAAATTAGTGGTTAAAGAAGATAAGAAGATCATCAAGGATCTCAAGAGTCAGCTAAGGGATGTAAAGGCAAGTCTGAATTCAAAAGAGGAAGAATGTTCTAAGTTGAAATATGAGTTGAGTTTCTTGAAGGTGAAGGTTGAACAAGCCAATGTCAAGCTAAAGTATTTTAAAGAAAGCAATGTGGTTCTCAAGGATAGAAACAAAGAGTCATCTCAAGTAAAGAAGGGTGATAGTTACTCTAGTGAGAGAAATAAGGACAAAGGCAATAGGAGGGTAGATCAAGTCAGGTAGCCCAATGCATTTAGACATTCAAGATCACTTCATGGTCAATGATTTTTGTGTTGTAGGTTTGGTCATAGAGAAAAAGATTGTAGAATTGCCTCAAGGAATGACTTGTCATGGTATCATGGAAGAAGGATAAATTAGAGAAAAGGTTAGTTCAATAATGTTATTTGCCATAGTTATCATAGTATGGGACAAAAAATCCAAATAACTAGATTATGTCCTAGAATACATAGGAAGGGTCTAACATGGATATGGAAACCCAAGGAAGTTATAAATAGTCATATTCAACCTATTATTCAAGATGGTTTGATTGTAATAGAACAAGGATAAAATAAGAACTAAAAATCTAAATTGATAGATTATGTCCTAGAATACATAAGAAGGGTCCAACATGGATATGGAAACCAAAGGCAGTTAGAAATAGTCATATTCAACCTATCAGTAAAGATGGTTTTATTGAAATATAAAAAGTATCAAATAGGAACAAATGACAAGAACATGTTTTATCAGCATCTATTGAAATTACTCTAAAAACTAAGATGGAAGAAAAAGTTGAAAAGGTAAGCAAAGAGCAAAAGGATGATATCAATCCTAGTTGGGTGTTAAAGGAAGGAAGAATGATAACCAAGGAAGAGAAAAGGAACATGGAGATATGGGAATCTTCTGAGTATATATTATTCTATATCCCTACGAAGTGGGGTGTCTTTTTTGTGCTTCATAGAGACACTTATTAACAAATAGAATTAAATGTGAAGGCCATCAATCAAGTTATACATGGAGTTGAGTCACCGAATTTGGTGAGTAGCTATGAAATTTTGATATCCTATAATTGAATGAGTATTTTTGGGTTAGATATTTTGTACAAGTATGGATCCATTACATGAAATCTGGAAAGTGACTTGGAGACCTAATTAGGTCTAATTGGAGGGTTAGTTTATGAAGGAGTTATCATGTAGAAAAAGAGTTAAGATCTTAAATTTTGTATACAAGAGGAGGAATATAAAATATACTTAGATATGAAATTTTAAATTTTGTAAATTATTAAATAAAAACATATGGCCTCTTTTACAGACATCAAGGGCTATAATGAAGCCTAGTGGAGCTAGTGTAAAAAAATACAAAGTTGAAGACTAAGAGGTCAAGCAAGTCAGTATGAAGCATGATAGAAGTATGGTAGAGCTTGAGTAAGGAAATGAAGATGGATGTTATCCATCCTTATGTTTTCATATGATATGGATTCAAGATGTATAATGGTATGTAATGGTTCATATGTTTCATGGATGCATGCATAATATGATTGATTATATGAGTCTGTTGGGGATGTTTTGAAAGTCCAAATGGTGAGTGCACATATTGTAAAGACTAAGGTGGAGTCCCTTTGTCTAAAAATAGGTCTGATTTAGATAAGGTGATGGCATAATGGTTCAAACATTAGGTAGACATGGTTTTATCTCTAAGATTCAAGATGATAGTCAAATACTATGATGAGAATACCTGAGATAGCTATGAGATAAAGATGAGTGAAATAGGTGTGTTGATCAGTCATCAAAGGAAGATCATGTATGGGCAAGGATGTCACAAATAAATATATGGAAGTCAATATTCATAGAGGTATAAGTTTCATTAATAAAAATAAAGAGGTATGATGTTATGGTGAGCTAGTGGATCAAGATCTACATCAAGTTGGCTAATAGTTAGTATATTTTAAGTTCAATACTAGTCATGTCAAGAAAAATTAGATGGAGATGATCATGGTGATAGGAGTATCCTATATATTATACTTTAGGTATGTGTATGCATGGTTTATTAATATCAAGTCTAAGGATCAAATGACAACTTCTAGAAAACCCTTTGTCATTAATGTCAAAGGTGGAAAAAGATTGGAATGAAGGAGTTCAGATTAGTAAGAAGAAATTATAAGAGTGGTCAATTTGAATAATGTTTTGTCATCAATGACAAAGGTGGAGTTTGTTAATACGTGTTATCAATTAATGTCAATATTGATATTATTAGATGTAAAGGTTGATGTCATTGATGTCAAGATGCATGATGTGTGGTGTATGAGCTTGTATGTTTGATATGACAAGGAAGCCAAGAAACCTAATTTCTCTCTACTAAGAGAGAATTTGAAGGATTGAGAATTCATCAACAATTTTAGCAACACATTTTTGGCAATAGTTTTGAGAGCTTTGACAATGAGCTATAAATATCCTTAGTCGAGCTTCAAAGATTTATGTAAGCAGCTCTATAGTGCTCCATAAAGATACATAGATGTTTTATTAAATCTAAAAAGAAGAGGTTACATGAGATAGGTTGTTTGATTTTGAACATGAGGTGTTGAGATCTTTGATAGTGGTTAGAAGGTCAACTTCAAGACCTATTATAACTTATAGGTCAAAAGCTTAAAGAGTAAAAAGAGAGAGGGTGGCCTAATGAAGTATTAGGATCAGTTTCCAAGGTATGGGTGAGAAGGTGAGCATTGAAAAAGGTAATTAAAGTTGTTTTGAACATGTTTAAGAAGTTTTAGGTCAAAAATTAAAGGTTAAAGCAAGAAGTGTCTTAAGGTCTCTCAAGTGCATAGAATGAAGAGTTGTCTACCTAAGAAGGTTTTTAAAGTACTTGTTGGCATGTGTAGAATCCACATGATGACATAAGTTGTTCATGTTATATGGGTAAGGGTCCTATATCAAATTTACAAGCATTATTTTCTTAAATAAGGGGCTAAGCTTTATGAATGATCATTAAGACTAGAAGATGGTTTAAACCCTCAAAGAACCCTAACAATGACCCGATGTTGAAGATATTGTTCTAAAGTGCTCAAAATGGTTTTACATCACTATTTATGTGATTGGAGGTTATATTAAACTCTCTTAGGCACCTCTAAGTGTGATTGGTTTGTCAGGTGTGTGATCAAACCCTACAAGAAAGTCCTTATTTCTCAAAAATTTGTTGTAACAGACATAGTTGGCCATGTCATAGTATGAAAATAATTATATGAAGAAGCTTGAGACATATATTATATTTCCATTGTGGTTTTTTAGTATAATTTATCCATCATGTGTGCCAAATTAGTCATCTATGTTGACCTATCGCTAAAATGCTTAATGGTGCAGATAGTGAAAAACAAAGCAAAAGTGAGAAGTTGATTAAGGATGTGATATCATGGATTAGGGATGAATATAATTACATGAATTTTTTTTCCAAGACATATAATATATTTTAATATTTGATATAATATTTAGAGATCATCGTATATGAAAAATGTTTCTCAGAAGTTAATTTATCTGGTTCTGATGTCCCTATGAGGAGAGAGGTCCAGCGATTGTTCTATATATCTAATATTTGCAATTATAAATTAGTTGTTTTGTGTTTGAAGATGTTATAAAGATATCTAAGTATATTATTCAATCATAATAAGTCTTTTAATTTGTCTACATAGGTTTTAGAATTCAAAGTCATCATGATTGGTCTTTAAGGAAAATTGGCAATTTTGGGTAAGCAAGTTACAACGATGGGTTAGAGACTCTATGCCATGAGTTGATATATATAATGAACATAATGATTTTTTTTATAATTTAACTATATATCCATTCTTTTCATAATATTTAAATTTAGATTAATAGGTTGGAACATTGAAGCCAAAATGGTTTGACAGGCTGAATAAGGACTGTGAGAGAGATGGTCAACAAATTGGTCTATAAGAACAATAGTTGCCATTAGAGATTATTATTTTCTTAAGGTTGTTCTGAGGATGGTTTAGAATCATGTTCATTAATTTAAATTCCTTGATTATGTTATTTCATGTGTAATAATTTTAATCTTCTATAATTGTGTTTTGAGGCTAGTTGGCAGTTCAAAGTAAGCATCTTGTAGATAATAGTTTGAAACTGTATACCTTGAATTGAAGCATATAATTAAGTTTTTGATGACCTTGGGGTCATGAGGCTTATATATATGTGATTTTTTTCCATGTTTGTGTGGCAAAATTTTGTTTATTCTTCAATTTTTCAAAGATATATTTTTTATATATGCATAGGCCTAGCGTGAATGGTATTTTGAGAAGGGGTTCAAGTGGTGGTTAGACCTAAGAGGTGTTGTGGACCTAAATTAAAGTTGGATAATTTATATTTGAATTTAATATTATTATTTTCTATTTTATGTGGATTTTTGAAGGATTTAAAGAAAGGCAAAGAGTAATATGCTCTAATGAAGGCCTAATAGAATTAGGTCTCCTTAAAGCCTAAAAGAGGTTTTGGTCTTATATGTTATGGAAAACCTAATTTATTAGTTAATTAATGTTTTTAATAGGTTATAAGACCAATTTTAATGGTAATCCAAGTATTAAAGTGTACATGTCCAACCAAGGTGTGTGATATCAAAAGACTAGTATAAGAATAAGGCTAATTAGGCCTATTTGGGTGAGGAGAAAAAAGTGAGAGTGCAAATTAATAAAAGAGCACAAAGAGAAAAGAAAAGGATGTAAGTATGGATATATATACATAACATGAAATCATGTAATTTATTCCTATGATTTGAACATCAAGATAATAGTAGATGGAATCTGATGAACATCATATAAGAGGTCTGTTTATGAAGATCAATGCCTATGTGAAATAATCAAACTGATAGAGGGTTTATTGAGAAATGATAGATTTGATTGGATGTGAGGTAGTTTTGAATGTGGTCAAAGAGCATATCTAAGTGTGTGAGGATGAATTAATGGACATATTACCATGTGACTACTAATACTATGTGACTATGTGATCATGAGTGTCAAGGAGTAGATCATGAGGGCATATTATGATTAAGATATCATTTATGAGGAGAGGATTAGAGTAGAATTATATGAGATTATCACAGATGGTAGAGGTGTATTAGAGGCCTAAATATTTTTATAATTCCATGATGATGTAGCAAATGTGTAAAGAGATCAAATAGAATATTGAGTATGACATAGATGTCATAAAGATCAGAATAAAGAGAGAGAGTAGAAAAAGACCATCATTAGGTGTTGATAAGCATCAAAGAAAAGGTGGAAAAATAATTGGTAGCTGAGTGGATGTTGAGTCATCATAGTGTTGATTGAGTAGTTTTTTGATCAACAAGGGGGCTAGTGACTCCTAGTATTTGTGTGCTTGCTAAATCAAAGTAGGTTCTTGGTGAATTAGGGGTTGGTGCTCCTTAATAGGTTGGTACTCGGCTAAATATTAATTCATTACTTTATAGGACTATTTATCCAAACTTTATTTCAATGGGTTTTATCCCCTATGATGGTTTCCCACCTATATGATGTGTTATGGTTGTTTATCTAAGGTTTTGGTTGATTAATGTTTTCTTCATGATTATGTACATTGGGTTGATATTTCTTGATAAATGGCAATGAATGAATGATGTGTGAAACAAGTAAAAGAGTATGAAGGACACTGATTTATCCCTCTCCCAGTGATTTTCCTTCCAACAACACAACCCAAAAGTGAAAGAAAAATTCTCTAAGCCAAAATTACACAAGGCATAGGCAAAAATCAATCAATGTGTGGATTTAAAATTGTCAAGGCTAATTACAAACTCAATTTAGAAGACTAGGCCACTTTAAAATAGATAATAATCTAAATAAGAATGAATGACATGATGGTACTGTATACACATAATATTTTAAAACTTTATCAATTACTGATGTTTTCTATCTTGTAAGAACCCATCAAGTCTTAATCTCTCTAGTGCATGCCCTAAAGGGTGCACCGAGAAAGGGGTGAGCAGACTATTGGTGATTCATAGATTGTTTTCCCTTATTTCCACTTACTATCAATCCAACTAGCTTCTAAAAACATTCTCATAAGTTTTTCCTCCTATTTTACATCCTCCTCTAGTCTTTTACCACCTTCATTATCCCTTTTCCTAACCTAAAACCCTTTTTGACATATCACATTACATAGTTGGCTACATCAACCTTGTATCTATATTAACAAAGCTTATTAGGGATTAGGTCAGCCCCTGGTTGACCATGACCTACTTTTTTTTTTCAATTACGATACTAGGTTGATTGGGTCGACTTTGTCAGCATAATCTTTCGAAAGGGTTTAGGGTTAGATCTGCCTATATAAACACATCTATTTTACCATTCTTAGAGAGACAATAAAAGTTAATTATTCATTTGTGCTTCTTTACAATCTACTCTTTTACCATTCTACTTAAGGAGTCTATGCTTAGGGTTTCTACTTAGATAAGGATCGTGTCTTGTAGAGAAGTCTTAGATGTTTTGGCCTTTTTTAGTGATTATTATAAACCATAAAAACCTCTTGTGAAGCACCTTTGGCCAAGGAAGAAATTGAGTCTTCACGAGTTTATATTCAAGTTAAGTATCTCTAACTTTACTTCTCTTTAGTAGATATAAGTAACATAAGTAATGTCTTTTTAATATATTGATCTCTCTTTGCATTAGGTTTTTACCTATACATAGCTTAAATAATATTGTCTTATGCATATTTAATTTTATGTTTACTAGCCCCACTTCATACCACAAGCTTTGGTGAGCACTAGATTAGATTTTATTTTACTTTTTATTAATTTAGTGAATATGAAAACATAGTACCTAGTTAGGGTTAGTGAGTAGTTTTTCTTGACTAAAGACTTTAGAATCCTCCCATGTGAATTTATGGTGATAAGAGATCCCTTGGCTAGGTCTAGTGGATCCATCTTAGTCATGATCCTGATTATCTAATGTACCCCCAATCAGAAGTGTAAGTAGTATTTATCTTTTTTGAGCTAGGATTGCTTTATATATCTATTGCATTTCCCATTGCATACATTCTAGTGAACCCAACATGAATTTAACCCTTGTAGGTTTTTTTCACACTTTCATTTCCATCATTTCATTTATTTATTTATGATACTATATCAAAATAGTCAGTATAGTTATAAATTTTTTTGTGCATGTTTAACACATAAATGTATCAAAATGAATCTATTATTTATGTGTAGGTCTTCATCAGATACACTTTGCTAGATCAGACAGGTCAACATAGTACTCTTCTTCAATCTTAGATAATAAACTATGTCGAATAGGTCAATTTAGTATCTTAGTCAGCATCTAGATCAATAAACTATGTCAAACAAGTTGACTTATTCTTTTCATCAGCATCTAAACCAAAAAACTAAGTCAAACAAGTCAACTTAGTCATTTTATCTTTGTTTAACACAGAGTTTTACAAAACTGGGTTAAACTAGTCAATTTAGTCTACAGCATTTGAAATTAGCATTCAAGACACTTTAGCATTAAATTTTCAATCCTAATCATCTTCCAACCCACCAAGGTTCCTCTCTTTCTCTCTCTATCATTTTAGTTCTATTTTTTATAAGTTAGCAGTCTTTAAAACTGTAATCTTACAACAAACTAAGTCAACCTGGTTGACTTAGTTCTATAGCCTATCTTCTATCTAAAAGACTAAGTTGACCTATTTGACTATGTTCTTAAATGCTTTTGCTTCTATAAAATAGTCGAGACCTAGTCAACTCTATTCTATACTATTTTCATATAATGTTATCTAAACTAACTCTATACCATTCTAAATTTGGGAATTAATAATTATTTGCTAGTAATTAATTCACACTTTCATTTTTAGTTGTTTGCATGCTTAAAGTAGCTCACATAGTTTAGTTAGGTGGTTTTTCAAATTAACATTTAGTTACACTATTTTTATCTATTTTCACACACTACCAAATCACATAATATTCAAAATGCATTTAACACTTATCTTCCCAAGGCCTACCTACTTAGATTTCATCACCAAGGGGGAAGTCGACTTGGTTTTATGGCTAAGTATAAACACATAGTTAATGGTATATATTGGCAAATCACTTAACACCCTTATCGATTCAAGATTGTGAAGTAAGGGGGTAGGCCCCAATACCAAGCCAATACCATTGCCAACATGAATCCCTTTCAACCTAAATGTCCTAAAACCATCCATAGATTATTTTTTAGTTCCCTATTTTTAGCTAATTCCCCTATCACACAAAACAACACTTTCTAATAATCTAATAACACATAGGATGACCACTTAGTTAGCATTTACTTTTTATTTGACTACTTTCTCTCTAATCATTGTGTGTTGTATTATAAAAACTTGTAATGGCTAGTGTTGATGCAAGGTTTTTTATTGTGTGCCCTAATTAAATCACTCACATTGATCCAATTATTTCTGTGTTTATTTCCATTTCTTGGTTTAGATATATCACAAAATTTTACCCTATTTTAGAAAAATATCATTTTAGTCGATATAGTAGCTTACAGATTCTATCTTTCCTCTTGCCAATAGTACACATTCAACCATCATGACTATGACTCTTATCTATTTGTCCTATACTCTATCCAATAGTACATAGTTAACACAGTCAACTATGTACTCTTATGAACTCTATCTATTAGTACATAGTCAACCCATTTAACTTTATACTCTTCTTCCCTCTATCCAATAGTACACATATAACTTAGTAGATGCTAGATTCATCTTATCCCCCTTTTAAGTAACATATAATCAACCCAATCGACCTTGTATCTGATTTCTAACCTTGATTTTCTATCTAGCCAACTTAGTTCTCTATCCTTAATTTTTCTCCCTTCTTGATTAATATTCTATTCATTCCCTCAAAACATCATGAAATCCCCTATTAAAATCTTCTTGGACAACTTAAACCCATTTAGACACTATATGGGGTATTCTTTTCTCCCTTTTTTTACCTCCAAAGAGAACCCTCACTCTTGGAGTACTTCTCCTCCATCTATGGATTGTAACATAGTTAAAATCACACCTCAAGATGAAGTAAGTGGATCTGATCCTTTTTTTACCTATCAAGACAACTCTTATCTTCAATATTTTCAACATAATTTAGGAAAAATCAACACAACTCTATCCAATAATCCCACTGGTAATCCACTTTCCAATAACCCTCCCCCTAATACCAATCCAGGGAGTCCTCCTAAAAACACCAACCTACTAATTGATATGACTCAACTTATTGCACAATTCATACAACAAATGAACATAATGAAAAATTCTAACACCTTTCAAATGATGCAATTACAATGACATTTGATCAATATGGTTAATCAACCTCTGATTCTAAATCCTCAAGCTAATCCAAATTTTATTCCTCCACCTCTTAGAGATACCTCAAGAAATGTTATTCCTCAACCTATCATGAATAAAAAATGCTTCAAAATATCTAAAATGAGCCTTTATCTCCTTTCATTATGTCCATTGATATTGGTAATATATCTCCAACTATCAAGTATGATGGGATGAAATACTCTGCATCCTTTCTTAAAACATTTGACAGTCTTTATAAAGAGTGGATATAAACTAATAATTTTTACACAACTAAATTTCTAGTCAAAACCTTCATTGGCGATGTATTATAATGATACAACCAACTTCCCCAACATTCCATTTGGCAACTTGAATATTTAGTCAATCCTCTAGTTAAAGAGTTTCAATATAATGACCTTCCTGAAAACTATCTTAGCCATTTCATCAATGCTAAATAATCTCCCACTAAATTAGCTCATGATTGAATCAAATGATGGAAATATTTGGCCTATAAATCTGAACATAACACGATTGATGATAATCTATTCAAATTATTCATAACTTATTTAACTCTTTTTCTTCAATACAAGGTTCAAACTTTTGCCCCTCAAATGCTTAACAAAGCTCTTGACCAAGCCAAACTTCAAGAATTCCTCATGAAGTAATTCAAACCTAATACCAAATTCCTTAAGGGATATTTTCAAAATTATATTAATTCCATCACTATAAATACTTCTTAAACTAAACTAGGAGTTGCCAAAGCTGATAATCCCCCATCTTCTCATATACCATTAACTATGCAATAAATGAAACAATTCTTAGTGCCCTCTAAACCCTTTACTTATCCTAATAATCCTCTTAAATGATATGAAACTAATCAATTTTGTTGGTTATATGATGACATTGGTCATTCCCATGAAACTTGTAAAGGGCTTACTAAATTAGTTGTCTCATATATGTTTGGTGATTCCTTTAATCATGAAGCCATGATCCAACTCCATCTCCAAGAATACAACACTACTTCTCAAAAATGACAAGCTCCCAAAGCTTATTCTAATAACCATTTTTTTTTTCTCATGTCGACTAATCAAAAAAATACCAAGGATGTTTATACTATTAATGTTGAATATGACCAGTATTATAATAATTCTCAATATGTTAATGCAGCTAAGGTCAACTATCATTGCAAACCAACTCACAAAGATCATGTCACAAAACCTAAGAAACCATATTTGGAAGAAAAACTTATCAAAGATAATAAAACCACTAATTTATCTTTGTAAGCCCATGAGGAACCACCTCCTTCTTTTGAACCCCAACCACTTCCATTCTTTCAAAATCTACCTTACCTTTTAAAACTCACGTTTTTTATTCTTCTAAATCTCATTAGAAATTTCTCTAAGAACTTAACTCCATGTCTAAAAATATTCCCCTTATGGAGTTAGTTCATACCTCACCTTATCATTGCAAGTTCCTCATGCAATAATTATAATAAATTGAAGCTCCATCTTCTATAGATGAAGAACCACCCTCTATTGAGCCTCAACCTACCAACGTGTATACCATTAAATCCATTTTTCCTTCTTCTAAATTATCCATTGAATTTCTTGAAGAGGGCATTATTAATGAGGAGATCATTTTTTGTGCCAATAATCCACCCATATTTAGTAAAATAGTCATTAAGACAACCCTTATTTGTAAATTTTTAGTTGATGAAGGGGCCAATATTAATGTGACATCTTTGTGGATCATCCAACAACTTGGATATAATAAGGATCATCTCAAGAAAAATTACCTCACCTATTATGGATTTGATAAATATAATAAAAATCCACTCAGTTGTATTTAACTTCCCCTAATAATTAGACCTAAGAATATTCAAACTAAATTTATGGTATTTGATTTACCCCTATATTATAACATACTCCTTGATTACCCTTGGAATCATAAAATGAGGGCCATCACCTTTTTCAGTATCTAATGCATCAAATTCTTACATAATGGAAAATGGTATAAACATGAGGCTGATCCCAACCTTTGGAGTATTCAACTTCCCAATCTTAAATCTCAATATCACATTCTTACCATTAAAAGTGCTCCCTTACCTGAATTTATCAACATCAATCTAGACTTATAGGTTACTCTTTCTAATTCAAATGATGATGAACCTAATGACTTACAACATACTTGTAACACTACTATATTACCTCCTTGTATCTTAGAGTGGATTCCTCTTTCTTTATTACCTCATGATCATATTATTCCTCTCATCGATGAGATCACTAATTTCCCCTTACATGCAATGCTCAAGATGTTTCTTACATAGAAGATGCCTTCACATGCAATTACTATAGAGCATCTAAATTATTCCAAGATCCTTTAATCATGTCTCCACATAAATTAAGTGATCTCAAAAATTCTCCTTCTGAAATTCCTCTTGAATCTCAAACATGTACCTTTTCTCTAGCCTATGATGATAACTATGTCATGGCCCAAGCTCAATCCCAAGACTTAGATGTTCATCATTATTAGAAAACTTCAGCCCAAATACATGCTTTCAACTATGATGTTTACACCATTTTCATGTATTTTGAATTAGATCTTGAGGGTCATGTGCCTCCAATTAATTCTATACTTCTTAATACTCCTTGGGTAGTTAAACAACTCCTACCTTTCGAATATCCAAAAAATCCTACATCTTCTCTACCACCTACAAATCCCATCATTGCATTTGATTCTTCACCCATCAAGAAACTAATGATACACCAATCTCATCTGATCAAGCTACTAATTCTACTCCTAAGATTACATTAGACATTAAGGCCACAAATGTCTATCAGATATATTCTAAATATGATTTCCATGGTAATATAATTCTTGATCTTGAAGTAGATGTCAAGTATTATGATCCTCTTCCCAATTTTCCTAGTGATGAAGCCATTCTTTAATTGCTTCATGCTCAATAATCTCAACTTCCTCAACAACATCACAAACTTAGGAATTTAAAAAAAAAAGAGCCCCTTATTTCAACAACTACATCACTGGCATAAACCTTAAATCCAATCCAATTTCCTCTTTACCTAATGAACCATATCATTTATAAGATGGAAATGTTATGATTATCAAAGAAACTACTTGCATCAAATATGGTACTCCATAATGCCCTTGACCTATTATAGTTTCTCTCAAACTCACACCAGTTGAACATGATAAATTTAGCCTTTTTTTAATAAATATCATGAGATCTTTGCCTAGTCCTATGAAGACATGTCTGGTATTAACCCTAGCATGGTCATGCATAATATTATCACTTACCCTGATTCCAAACTTGTGCACCAAAATAAATAGAAATTTCTACTTGAAGTTTCCACCTTACGCCATAAAGAAATTATCAAACTTCTTGATGCTAATTTTATCAAATTCATGGACAATTATGAATGGGTTTATAATATAGTCCTTGTTTAGAAAATGGTCACCATGGTCATTCACATTTGCATTGATTTCCATAATCTTAATATTGCTTATCCTAAGGACAATTTCCCTGTACCTTTAATATATGCCATTGTCCATTATATAATTGGTTATGAAATGTTGTCTAGTATGGATGGTTTCTTGGGTTATAACCAAATTCACATTGCCCCTAAAGATCAACATAAGATAAATTTCACAATAGAATGGGGCACCTATTGCTATGTTAAAATTCCCTTTGGCCTCAAAAATGATGGAGCTACCTATCAATTGCTCACATCTTTCATGATATCATTCACAAAATTGTAGAAACCTATGTGGATGACCTCATTACTAAATCTAAATTTTACCAAACTCATCTATTTGATCTTGCCATCATCTTTGACTACCTCAAATATAAATTTAGACAAAATCCTTACAAATGTATCTTTGGTGTCACATCTAAAAGCTGTTAGGATTTTTAGTCTCTTTATGGAATCAATATTGACCCTTCCAAGATTAACTCTATCGTCAACATACCCATCCCTCAATCCATTCCAGACATTCACACTTATGTCAATAAACTTGGGGTAATTATAAAATTCATTCCCAAAATGGATTACCATATCTATTTAGTCAATTCTCTTCTTAAGAAAGGTAATGCCTTAGAATGGATGGATCCTTGTAAAAAATCATTTGATAATATGAAATAATCATTGCTTCACCCGCCTACTCTTCATCCCACTTCAAATTATCAACCTTTGATCCTATATACCTCTTCCACCCCCATATAAGTAAGGGCAATGATTTCCCAACAAGATGATGCTAGAAGAGAATATGTTATTTACTATACTAGATGAGGCCTCATTAATTATGATAAATGTTAAACAAAATTCAAACATGATTGACTCACCATTTATTTTATCATTGAAAAACTTTAACATTATATGCTTTATCAAATGACTTATGTTATCATCCATTTTTTATCCCCTTCATCACTTTATCTCCAAAGCTTTTCTTCCTGGACACAAAATTGGCAAGTGTATGGTCCTTCTCATGGAATTTGATCTCTAAATTATTACTCAAAAAGTTGTCAAAAGACAAATCATTACTAATCAACTTGTTGCAACTCCCATGATATCTACCAACCACCTCCAAGATAGTCTTCTCAATGACAATATTCTATAAATTGAAGGTATCAACCAATCCATCTCCCTTAACTATTACTTTCATAATTTCACTAGTGACCTACAAGCAAGTAATCTCAATGAGTTTTTAATCCTCTCTAATACTACTAAACCAAAATTAGTTATCTAAGAACTCCTTAAAATTAATGTTGATCTACACAAAGATACTTGGACCATTTATTTTTATGGCATTAAATTCTTTCGAGGAGTTGGGGAAAGTTGTATTATCATAATCCCTCTTGGTCAAATCAACCTTTTATCATTTTTCCTAACATTCAATGTCACTAACAACATGGTAGAGTATGAGGTTTTAATATTGGGCATGCAAGTATCCCTTTTTCTAGATATCCAATATATACATGCTTTAGGTGATTCCCAACTCATTTTATACCAAGTCAATGGTGATGACCAATGAAAAAGTGAGAATCTCATTTCTTATCATCAAATTGCAACTACTCTCACCAAATATTTCATCTCTTTCACCATCAAACCTATCCCTCAAGATAAAAATTCCCTTGCTTCTTCAACATCTCTTTTTCATTCACACCAAGTTATTACTAATCTCTCTTTTCTTATCCAAATAATAAAATTCCCATCTTCTATCCAACCATAATATTTGTTTATCTACCACACTAAGGGCATCACCATTCGATAAATCTCATAGTACAAAGATATAATTCAATTCCTAAAACACCAAACTTATCCTCCACACCTCAATTCCTATGAAAATAATCACATCAACAAAAAAATATTTTAAGTATGTCTTTCAATATAACATCCTATATTATCATAACTCCTAAGGTACCCTACTCTATTGTGTTATGAAAGATGAGGTTCCTCTTCTTATCAAACAAGCACATGGGGGCATTTACAGTGGCCACTATAGTGGGCATGCTATAGCCTACAAATGCTTACATATGGGATACTTTTAGCCCATTCTCTAAAAGGATACCATTGAATTCACTAAAAAATGTAATCCTTGCCAGCTTCATGATGATCTAATCCATTCACTTCTAGCTAATATTTAAACTATGGAGTCTCCTTGGTCATTCTCCATGTTGGGATTAGATCTCATAGGCAAATTACCTTGATCTCAAGATGGGCATGTATTTATAATCACATCCATAGAATATTTTATTAAATGGGTTGAAGCTATGCCTCTTTTTAATGTCACCAGTACCACCATCTCAAAATTCATCCTTAATAAAATTATTTACCACTTTAGTGTCCCTCACACTATTATTTTAGACAATGGTGGTAATTTCAAAAATACAGATGTCAAATATCTCTATGCTAAATTTAAAATCAATCACAAATTATCCACACCCTATCATCCATAATGTAATGCCCAAGTTTAGGCTACCAATAAAATTCTCCAAAATATAATTCATGAAACTTGCATGGATTGGCACCTTCATCTCTATCCTACTCTTTGGGCCTATTGCACTAGCATACTGATTACCACTTGGGCAATACCATTTTCTCTAGTCTATCATTCTAAATCAGTCCTCCCATTAAAATTTGACCTTCCCTCTATCTATGTCTCTCTTCATGGTATCATACCTAATGAAGATATATGTGAATCTTCCCTTTATGCTCTTGATCTCCTTGATAAACACCATCTTTCTGATTTACAACATAATTTCCAATACAAGGCTCATATTACTAAACAATATAACGAACGTGTTAAAAATTGCATATTTAATGTTGGTGATCTTGTCCTGAAATTAGACTACACTCATGAAAAATATGGTAAAGTTGCCCAAAAATGGTGGGGTGCTTATTTAGTCTAATATATTCTTGGTTTGAGTACCTATCTCCTTCAAACCAATGAAGGCTATATTTTCAAATAACCCACTAATCCATAATTCTTTAAGAAGTATTTTTCCTAAACCCTTCCCTTCTTTTAATGCTATATATATCTATCTAACACTTTTTCAAGATATTTACATGTGCCTCACCCTATGTAACATTTATCTCCTTTCATAAACCATAGTCCTTCCTATTAGTCCTTTGGTTTCCTTTTTTCTCATGAGTTACATTGTAAAACTACGGATAGAACCTAGTCTTCCTCATGATTGTTCACTTTCATCCTCTTTGTTTTCTCACTTTCTAAAACTTACACTTTTTGGCACCCCTTGGGTTTCTCTTTTGTGATTTGTAATGTAAGACCATATATAAGACTTGGCCTTCCTCATTAATATCATCTTTATATTATTTACTTTCTTCACATGCTTTTGACACCTCCTTGGGTTTATCTTTTATGAGTTGTAGTTTAAGACCATGGATAGGACCTAACCTTCCTCATAAAATCACCATCTTTTCATTCAATATTCCTCATCTAGAATGTGTTTTGTAATGATTACGAGTTTTATATCTTTGTTTTCATCTTTAGCTTTTGCTTATTTTGATAGATGAAATTTGCATAATAACCTATGTTAGCATGTTTTCCTACATTTCACTCATTTTTATGATAAGGAATCACACTTTACAGTCATTTTTATCCCTCCTTTTTTCACCTTTTGTCACATTTTTTATGATTTAAAGTAATTCAAATTATTTCATGTTTCATTCCTCTTGATTTCAATTTATTTCACTCCACATTAGATAAAACAAGGTCAAATTCAAGATAAAATTTTTATTTCACCTAAATTTATGAGACTTCTAGACACCATGCTCTCTAAATTCTCTCTCTTAGTAACCAAGTCCAAAAGTATTCAAATGAAAGTCATATTTAACACCCATGTTTGGTTTTTTGAATCCATATAGAGGAGCAATAGATAAAATCCATCAATAAAGTTAAAATCCAAATCATTTGAAATAAAAAGCAATGATATACAAAAGGCAACATACAAATTTTAAAAGTCAAAATCACACCAAAAGATGTGATTACAAACACATCTCTTATCTCTAATCAAAGCTCAAACTCCATAGTTAGCCTCATAATAGAGCTGAGGTTCGTTGGGGTGCGGTAGGCCATATATTAGAATAAGAGACTTTAACAAACTCAATGGTGCTACCTACTTTCTCATGTAAGTACCCAATCTTCATAATATATGTTAATGGTTTAAAATTGTGCTTGATCTTAATCAATCAACAATGGGAAGTTTTAAGCTATGGGACATTGTGGCTTGAAATAACCTCTAGATTTTAGAGAAGTTGGTCTCTTCTTTTGTATCAAGTGTTGGGGAAAAGGGATAGGAAATTAAATAGAAACACAAGTGCAGGAAATGAAACTTAACTACGGTGATGTCCCTGAATGTAATCCTAATCCTAACCTGAGCACAGTGAGACTATTATAGGATTTAATTACATTTAAGAGCAGACAAGTGCATGATCAATGTAAAAGATTAGAATAATAGAAACAGAGGCTCGCATTAGGGAATTCTTTTGCTAAGATACAAAGAATGTCAATGAAGGCATAGTGTTCAATCTTATTAATAGACTCTTTCAATCACATAAGAGGTGCAAAAATCATGTACAATTATGTAGAACTTTAGATTCAAGAAAATGAGACAAAAGCAAATGACATTCCTAATCACAACTCCAAAAAATCTACAGTATAGATTACTTTGAAAATGACATAGATAACACCAACCAAGGCATGGAGTTCAAATCTTCTTAATTCATTCAGCCACATAAAAGGCACAAAAACATGCACAGTTACATCAACTTTACAACTCAAAAAAATTGAGACAAGAGCAAATGATATTACTGGTCAAAAACTCTAGAAAGTCTAAAACTATAGAATCCCCCCTTTTTTTTACAATTCTTCCTCTTTTATAGCCTCATATCACTCCTTCCATCATCCCCTTTCCTGTGCAATTCTCCTCCATCCTTCACTCATAAGGGACAAATAGACGGTGCCTTCAATGCTTTGGGGGATCCAAAAATCTACCCGATGAACTATTCCATCTACTTGAATTAACTCCAGCCAATTTTCCCTCCATTACGCTTTGAGGAAACAGATACACAAAACACTCTATTGTGTTGAAATGGGAGAGGACACTTAGTCAATTTCCTAAAAATCCTCTTATTACTTAGAAGGCACCAAAAAATGACACTTGGTGCTTTCTATCAGATTCATTGAAGACACGCGGCTCTCTCCACTTCTCTTTGGCTGTGTTGTAGTATCATTTAGGACACATATCAGACTCTTATGGATGGTGACACTTGGTAGCTTCCATAGACTTTTGAAGTCACATCGGAGGCCCACCACCATCTTTATTTAGCAATGAAGCTCAAAGAAGGTCTCTCAAAAGTTGACGTGTGGTGACCTTCACTGCTCCTGGGATGATACGTGGCATCTTCCACTTTTCCTACTATGGGTATGTGGCATCTTCCGCTACATTCAAGAATGGAGTAGAAGGGGCTCAGAGAGTGACATTTGGCAGCGTCCACTTCTTTGTGGCACTTGAGCAAAATAAAATGATGCCTTTCTATGTTAAACCAAAATATTGAACCTGGGTGTTAAACCAAAGTCTCTCAGAAGCTAACATGTGGTGACTTTCACTTTCTTCTAAAAAGTAGTTCAAGGCCTTCCATGACAACCACTTGGCACTTTCCACTTCGTCTTGCTCCCTAGCCCTTCAAAAACCTTTGCCAAAAAGAAGAAACATAGGTACCGATATGAGACACGGATGCTGACACGTGGAAGCTTCCATTTAGTAGCTATTTGATATGAGACACATTTTGCTTCCTTCTTGAGTTGTGGAAAAATGCCTCAGATGACACCAATTGGCTAGCCTCATGTTTCAAAAAGCGACACTTAGTAGCTTCTGCTCAACTTTAAATATCTAGGAAAAATGAAATGAAAGAAACAAAAGAGGAGAAAGAAGACTCATGCTTAGATAGTGACAATTGGTGACCTCTGCTACACTTTGACACTTAGATAAAAAAAAATGAACTTGCACTCCACCCCAACTCTACTACTATTACCAAGGTATATAGGAACCAAAACTGTAGTGCTTGATTGAAAATTTGAAAGCAAGGTAGAGTAAAATTTACTCTACAGTTACTGGCGACCCTTAAGACTTTTGAGCCTGCTCAAAAAGAAACTCCACCTCTCGCTAGATCAAAATTGTGAAAATTACAGCTTCAAAAGAGCTGTTGACATATGTTTAAAACACTTATTTAAAAGCAAAGCAGGAAAACAATAGAAAAATAATGCGAGAAAGGGAAATTATTTAACTATAATACTTAAGAGACCCACGTCAATTGAAATGTTTCAAATAGATTTTGTTTATAGGAATCTCTTCAGGTTCTCCTTCCATTGACTCTAGCTTGAAATAATTCTTCTGCTTGAATATGCAAATTCTATACGGACTAGTCCATAGTGCTTCAAATTTGGTATGCTGACCCAGCTTGGTAGCCCGTGCATCCCATTTCAAAACAATCAAGCCCACCTCAAAATTAGGATTTGAAGTCCTTTTATCAAAATAGTCCTTAACCTTTCCCTGATGCTTGCTCAATGAATCATGGGCTATAGCCCTCTTTTCTTGAACTTCTAGAAGTTCTGTGAGTCTGACCTACATGGGGCCATTTTCTTCAATCTCAATTTGTTTGATCAACTGAAGAGCAAGGATTTCCAAGCTTAGGGGAATCACGATAGACTTTCCATATACCAATTCATATGGAGACATTTTGATCACCTACTTGGGCATGATTCTATCAGCCCATAGTGCTAGATTAAGCACTTTATGCCATTCTTTGTGATGATCAGCCCCTATCCTTTTAATGAGTCTTATCAAGTTCTTATTGGTTGATTTTGCCAGACCGTTACCTTAAGGGTAATAGTTAGATGAAGTTTTTAGATATATTCCATGTCTCAAGGTAAAGTTAGATAGTTTAGACCTTAAGAATGCTTTAGCATTATCCAAAATGATGGATCAGGGAGCCCCAAAGTGAGTAGTGATACCCCCTAGAAAGTCTAAGATCACATTCTCTGTCGCTTCTTTAAGTGGGACTGCTTCGGTCCATCTGGTGAAATAGTCTGTGGCAGTTAATATCTATTTGCGACCCATGCTGGACACTAGATTTATCATTCTAATGAAGTCAAGACCCCATTGAGCAAAAGGTTCATCCACAACTATAGGACTAAGGGGCATGGTTGCATTCCTCCTCATCCCCATATAAGACTGGCAGGATTGACATTTTCTAACTAGTTGATAACAATCTACAAATAAAGTAGGCCAGAAATATCCTACCTCACTTAACTTTATGGCTATGGTCTTTGCAGAAAAATGACCCCCTGATATTACATGATGCATTTCATGTAGTATCTTCTTAGCTTCGGCTTGTTCTACACATCTTAACAATTTTCCATCAAAATTTCTTCTAAACAGGACTTGTTCAATTAAAACAAAATGAACTCCATGTATCCTATAATATCTCCTCTTGTTTGAGGGAGTTCTCTCAGATAAATCCCATTTTTCATAAATTGAATCATGCTTGTGGCCCAGGATTCCTGATTAACCTCTTGTAATTTTATCATGGTCTCTATCTCTCCTTCTGAATCTACTCCCTCAGGTAACATCTTTTCAAGCTCTTGGGTTATATATTGGCACAGACCCCTACCTCTGACTAGTTTGGTGGGTCTGACTTCTACATCATGCTCAAGGATCTTAGTGATCCAATTGGCTCTTTTCTTAGTAATATCACCCTCCATGATGTATTCCCTGACACTTGGGTGAGCTACAAGTATTAGAATTTTGTTCCCTGATATCAGATGCCTAAATTTCTTGAGGGCTTTTACCATGGCATAGGCTTGTCTTTCCACAAAATTATACCTGGTCTCATAATCTCTAAGATTTCTTGAGAAAAAGGCTATTGGGTGCTCTCCCTCTAGCCTGTCATTCTTTTGAGTCAAGATGGCAGCACTACTTGACTCCCCTCCATAGACATACATTACAAAGGGCATGGAAAAATCTAGGTTCTTGAGCATTAGGGCTGCTGAGATAGCCTTCTTGACCTCTTCAAGTGCTTGCTTCCCTTCTATAGTCCATTTGAAGACCAGGTTTTTCTTTAGCAAGAGTGGCATTGGTCTAACCAAGCCTGCAAAATTAGATATGAATTTACTGACAAAATTAATCTTCCCCAAAAAGACTAGACTGTTTTTTTTATTTACTAAAAGAGGTAAGTCCATTATAGTTGTGATTCTCTCAGGATATATAGAAAATCCTTCATTAGATACTATGTGCCCCAATAGTTTACCCTAAGGTACAAAAAAAATACATTTCTTGGGATTCAATGATATCCCAAAATCTTGACATTTCTTGAAGACAGATTCTAAATGATCATCACATTTTTTGAGAAAATAGTGAGGTCATCCAGATAGACTAGGATGACCTTGTTTATAAGTTCACCAAAGGCTATATCCATAGCTCGTTGAAAGGTGGCTCCTGCATTTGATAAGCTGAATGGCATCTTTACATAATCGAAAGTCCCCCATTTGGTAGTGAAAGTAGTTTTGTATTGGTCTTCCTCAGCTAGCCAAATCTGATTATACCTAGAGAAACCATCAAGTAAAGAAAACTTCTCTGATCCAACCACAGTTTGTAGAATTTGTTCCATGGAGGGCAAGGGATAGTGGCCTTTTAGAGATGCTCTATTTAGATCTCTGAAATCTACACACAGTCTTACATCTCCATTTTTTTTCCTAACTGGGACTAGATTTGATACCCAAGTCGAGTGCTTGATTAGAAATATTATTTTTGAATCTAAAAGTTTTTGCAACTCATCTACCATTAGAGGCTCAATCCTTGGATTCACTGGCCTCTGTTTCTATCTAATGGGCTTGGACCCTTTAGTCAACTCTATCATGTGCTGGATAATGTCTCTATTGTATCCATGAAGGTCTTCATAGTTCCAAGCTATGACTCTGTCATATCTCTGGCACAATTCAATTAGTCTTTCCTTCTCTTCTTGAGTTGCAAAATTTCCAACTTTTAGCCTTTTCCCATCACTCACCTCTACTTCAGAATAGTCTACTTTATCTACCTGAAGCCTTTTCTTCTCCAGGCTTACATCCTCTAGGTCAAACAAGTTTTCTAAGGTGATTAGTCCCTTGGGGAGCTTATTAGTCCTTAATTGTATAATCTGATCACCATATGCCTCTTCAATTTTAGTTTGCAACTGATCAGCAAACTCATCTAATTGTTGTAAGAAAGAGACTACCTGAGCATCATTTTCAAATACTTGCCAATTTTTATCATAGTCTGGGATGGTTGGCCTCTCTATAACTTTTACTGACTCATTGTTAACCAATAGGCCAGCTGCTGGGTTAAACTATGAGCCAATCTGAGCCATCCTGTCAGCCTCAGAGTTTTGACTTCTAGGGATTATCTCAATATTAAAAGCTTCAAAATCTTCTATCAAATCCCAAATCCTATGCCTATAGGATCTCATTCTCACATTCTTGGCTGTTGCCTTTTCCCTAATTTGCTTTACTACTAATTATGAATCTCCTTTTACTTTGAGGTTATTTATTCCCTTTTTCTTGGCCAGTAAAAGTCCATGTACCAAAGATTCATACTCTGCATCATTATTAGTGCAAGAAAATTAGAATCGAATAGCCCTTAAAATTTTATCACCATTTGGAGCAGTAAGACAAATTCGTGCTCTAGCACCATGTTTACTTCTAACCCCATCAAAGTTCAAAGTCCATAGCTTTGAATCTTATGTAGTAGGTACCTCTTCCCTTATAACATTTGGGATCACCTGATCCTCATCAAAAATGACATATATGCCTAAACTAGTAGAGTCATAGTTCCCATATGGGTCGTTGTGCATCATAGCCAACAACTGGCTATTTTCTTCTTCCTGATCATGCTCAGTCCAATCTCCTAGTTCTTCAACAAAATTTCTTTCTTCTTTATTCAAAATGGCATGATCTGCTTCTAATCTTGTTATTGGTTCATTGGTGATGTGGTCTTTGGACAATGGTTCATATAGAATTTTCATCTTTGAACCGTATTAGTTCTCAGAATGAGGTGAGACCAGTCAAGAGACATATGTCCTCCTATTTTTGCTGTAAAGTCTCTGGATAAACATAAACCAAAGATGGGAGGTATATCTATGACAACTATATCTTAGTTGACAATTATGTTGGGACATGTGTATAACTATAAGGGGAGTTATTTAATTCTCCCTATGGTTTGCACTATTTTACCATCTAGCTGCATAACTCCCTTTGCAAGGGGTTCATATTTTATTTTCAAAGCATTAGCTATTTGCTTGGGAATCACAGTTGTACTAGCTCCCGAATCTATCAATGCATTATGCAAGATTTTCTTTCCAACTATCAGAGTCAAATAGAAAGGCTCTAGCTTGGATTTACTTACTTGTGTTGCATCATTCATGAAGGTTGTTGTCTTTGGAGGAACCGTATCTTTGAGCTTTTCCTTTTCAGCAGGTCCTTCCTTGGTAATAACATCTTTGGGCACTGCTTGCCCTTGCAGAGCCTCTTGTAGTAGTGTCTTTTGTTCAAGAATAGCCAAGATATCCCATATAGATACTTGCACTGGGGTCTTCTTTAATTAGTCTACTATATTGATTGGTCTTAAAGATTGCATTTTTTGGTAATAGAGATAACTCAATTTTTCCTAAATCTGGCTAGGAATCCCTTGATCTTGTACTGGCTGAGGCACTTCTTGTCTAACAGTAGCATTCCTTTTCCCTTGAGATGGAGGATTATTCTTGATTTGACCACTTACGATCTCGGGCTGCTCCACCATTCTCCTCTTTGATCTAGTGTAATAATCAGATTGCACTACTGGCCTCTAGGAGGTAGATGCTTCGTTCAAGAAAATTGCTTCTTCATCCTCAACCCATGAGAACAAAGCATGTTCAGGGGCTATTTCTTCCTCTTGTTGCAAGGACATTCCTTGCATCTGAGCCACTAAAACTAAATTATGCATACTAGGAGATTGGTAGGCTTGATTGTTACTGGTACTGGCAAACTGACCATCCATTCTTCTCTACTCAGCCACCCTTTGTTGTAGATTACCCCTAGGACAATCTCTAGGTGTGTGAGCATCATTGCAAGGGAAACACCAAGCATTAGTATCATCCACATAATTATTATGTATTGGAACCATCTCCCTATTTGAGTTGGGAGGAATGGTCTGTGAGGGTGTGGGAACTGTAACTAATTGATTTGTTGGTTGATGGTTGGTTTGCCTTGGAGGGCCTTGGTATTGGTTTGGTTGGGATGAAAACCTGTTTCCTTGATAGCCTTGATAAGGAGGCTTAGGGAAAGTATTTTATTGCCTCTTTATATTAATCAGCTCATTGGAGAATGTCCTTAGCATACTCTTGATATCATCCATCTCAGATGACTGAGCAGGGACCGGTTGCTTCGCAGATGATGGAGGGTAAGTATACATAGACACAGGTAGGCTTATAGCTTTAGGAACCTCTTGAGGTAGGGGCAAGGTAATTTCTAGGAATACAGGCATGGGAGGCCTTAGAGGTAACTTCCCATCATCAATTAACTGATTCTCAGCTCTAACTACAAGGTCATAAGCTACTGGTAAAGTGTGTCCTCCCAGTGACTGAATCATAACAGATATATCTAAATTTAAAGCCTTAAGATAGAATACTATGGCCATACCAGGTGGTGGTTTAGCTACAATGGGGATTCTATCCCAAGCTTTTTGGAATCTGGTGTTGAAGTCAGTCATGTCCTCTTGTGGTCCCCTTTGAATGGTGATTAACTGCTATAACAAAGAAGACTTATCACCTTTCTCTGCAAATCTTTCAAAGAACTAATCTCCGAGCTGGTCCCATGTAGATATGGTATTTGGGGTCAAAGATCGATACCATTCTAAAGCCTTCCCTTTGAATGAGGCTACTAACAACCTTAGGGCCACATTTTGTTGTGTGACACCATGTAGGGCACATACATCTGATACATCTTGAAGATGTTCTATAGGTGTTTTTGAGTCTTGCCCACTAAATTTAGGTAGAGCTTTTAAAGCATTTACTAGGATAGGATCCCAAATAGCTGGTGGTGTTGGGAGGATTAAGGGGCTACCAGTGTTCCAGCTTGCATAATTTCTTGGGGGTATAGGGGCTCCCATATTTAGTACTGGTACAAACTAGTTAGCTCTTCTTCTTGGACTAATTACTAGAGGTGGCAAAAGAATACTTGGATTTATAGTAGATTGCGATCTGGTGACTGGTCCACAGCTCCAACTCCTCGTAGCTCTCTGGTTCATACGGTCTTGAGAGAAGCTTCAAGATTGGTCCCACCGAGCGTGCCAAAAACTATTGATGGTTTAAAATTGCCCTTGATCTTAATCAATCAACAATGGGAAGTTTCAAGTTGTGGAACATTGCGGCTTGAAACAACCTCCAAATTTTAGAGAAGTTGGTCTCTTCTTTTGTATCAAGTGTTGGGGAAAAGGGATAGGAAATTAAATAGAAATGCAAGTGCAAGAAATGAAACCTAACTATGGTGATGCACCTGAATGTAATCCTAATCCTAACCTGAGCACAGTGAGACTATTATAGGATTTAATTACATTTAAGAGCAGACAAGTGCATGATCAATGTAAAAGATTAGAATAACAGAAATAGAGGCTCACAACAGGGAATTCTTTTGTTCAGATACAGAGAATGTCAATGAAGGCATAGTGTTCAATCTTCTTAATAGAATCTTTAAATCACATAAGAGGTGCAAAAATCATGTACAGTTATGTAGAACTTGTGATTCAAGAAAATGAGGCAAAAGCAAATGACATTCCTAATCACAACTCCAGAAAATCTACAGTATAGACTACTTTGCAAATGACACAGATAAAACCAACCAAGGCATGGAGTTCAAATCTTCTTAATTCATTTAGCCACATAAAAGGCACAGAAACATGCACAGTTACATCAACTTTACAACTCAAGAAAATTGAGACAAGAGCAAATGATATTACTGGTCAAAAACTCTAAAAAGTTTAAAACTATAGAATCCCCCCCTTTTTTTACAATTCTTCCTCTTTTATAGCCTTGGATCACTCCTTCCATCATCCCCTTTCCCATGCAATTCCCCTCCATCCTTCACTCACAGGGGACAAATAGATGGTGCCTTCAATGCTTTTGGGGCTCCAAAAATCTACCCAATGAACTGTTCCATCTACTCAAATTAACTCTAGCTGATTTTCCCTCCATTACGCTTTGAGGCAATAGATACATAGAACACTTTGCTATGTTGAAATGGGAGAGGACACTTAGTCAATTTCCTAAAAATCTTCTTATTACTTAGAAGACATCGAAAAATGACACTTGGCACTTTCCACCAGATTCATTGAAGACATGCGGCTCTCTCCGCTTCTCTCTGGTTGTGTTGTAGTATCATTCGAGACACATATCAGACTCTTATAGATGGTGACACTTGGCATATTTTGCAAACTTTTAAAGTCACACCCGAGGCCCACCACCATCTTTATTCAGCAATGAAGCTCAAAGAAGGTCTCTTAGAAGTTGACGCGTGGAAAACTCCACTACTCCTGGGATGATACGTGGCATCTTCCGCTTTTCCTAATAAGGGTATGTGGTGTCTTCTATTGCGTTTGAGAATGGAGTAGAAGAGGCTCAGAGAGTGACATTTGGCAGCATCCACTACTTTATGGCACTTGAGCAAAATAAAATGACACCTTTCTATGTTGAACCAAAATATTGAACCTGGGCATTAAACTAAAATCTCTCAGAAGTTGACATGTGGTGACTTCCGCTTTCTTCTGATAAGTAGTTCAGGGCCTTCTACGACTGCCACTTGTTGCTTTCTACTTCATCTTGCTCCCTAGCCCTTTGAAAACCTTTGTCAAAAAGAAGAAATGTAGGTACTAATATGAGACACAGATGCTGACACATGGAAGCTTCTGTTTAGCAGCTATTTGATATGTGACACATTCTACTTCCTTCTTGAGTTGTGAAAAAATGCCTCAAACGACACCAATTGGCCGACCTCATGTTTCAAAAAGTGACACTTGGCAGCTTTTGCTCGACTTCAAATATCTAGGCAAAATGAAATGAAAGAAACAAAAGAGGAGAAAGAAGACTCGTGCTCAGATAGTGACACTTGGTGACCTCGGCTACACTTTGACACTTAGACAAAAAATGAACTTGTGCTCCACCCCAACTCTGCTGCTATGACCAAGGTATACGGGAACCAAAACTACAGTGCTCGACTGAAAATTTGAAAGCAACATAGAGTAAAATTTACTCTACAGTATACTAATAGTTCTATAAGGGGTCCTGAGGAATGGGGAACACATTGTGGGAAGGTATTTCTATTTTAATTTTCATGCATATAGCCTTCATGGGATGATCTACATGCTTCATTTATTGACCTAGGACTTGTGTGGCTAAGAGAAGTTCTTTAGAGTCCTTAAGGTTGAAAGTCCTCTTGTTTTGATAAATCTAATTTGAGTGTCTTGACTTTGATAAAGAGTTTCTCTGCCTTGATTTTTCCTTCATTCTCCACTCCACCCATTTCATTTCCCCCTAGACAGGTATGTGTGATTCTAAATTTGTTTTCCCTCTTTTATAAATCCCTCTTCTTCACATCTTAAAAACATGCTATCACCATTTTATTTCAGTTTTATCTATCATTAGAACAAAACAACATGTTTGAGCGACTATGGATTATTCTCTTGACATAATTACTCTACATTTATAGACATGTTTTGATTTCTTTTACCATTTTTCATTGTTCTACTCCCTTTTTTTTGGACACCAGAGTCTATTTATATTTTCATGTACTTTTTCCATTGTTGAGTGAGGTTGTCTTATTACTGCTCACTCACTAATGTTATTTTCTCTTTTATGCACTTTTTTCAATGATGATTGAGGATTGTTACTACTTATTCATCAATGTTATTTTACCATTTTTATTTCCCATCTTTGTTTAATTAAGGATTATTACTAATTTTACATTGATGTTTTATTATCATCCTTCTTGACATGTATCCTTGGTTTGATTTGGTGAGTATGCCTTTCTTACTTAAGGTTTACTTGTTTGAGTTTTTTGGTCTTTAGTAGCCTTAACTTATTGGTTACCCAATTTACTCTAAAATTTTGACTTGGTCATTTGGTCTAACATAGCACTTGTCACCCCAAATTAACAAATTTTCAAGTACATCTTATCCACATAGCTTTGTATCCTTGAGTTTGTCAAAAACACCCTCTATGCCCTTCACAATCAAAACTATAATCACAATATACAACCATCCAATGATAAAATTAAGTTAAGATATGCATTTCATTTACTTTTTCATTTATTTCCATTTTAGTGATTTACTTTCAGTTATTTTATGTTGTAAAACACTGTCACTATTTTTTAGCTTCAACATTGTGTCTTATTATATTATTTCTTAAAGCCCCATCTCATGTTACACTTGAGTGACATATGATGAGCTTCGAGTGGGGCATATGTGTATACATAATATTTTCAAACTTTATCAATTAATGATGCTTTCTATCTTGAAGAACCCATTGAGTCTCAAGCTCTCTGAGTGCACACCCTAAGGGGTGCATTAGGAAAGGGGTGGATAGACCATTGATGCTTCATAGGATTATTATCTATTATTTCCACTTATTATCAATCCAACCAATTGCTAAAAACATTACCCTAAGCTTTGCCTCTTATTTTGCATCTTCCTCTAGTCTTTTACCACCTTCATTAGCCCTCTTCCTAACCTAAACCCATTTTTAACATATTACATTATATAGTTGGCCACATCGACCTTGTATCCTTATTGACAAAGATTATTAGGATGACTAGGTCGACCTTGTCAACCTAAAATTTCATAAGGTTTAAGGTTAGATCTGCCTATATAAACACATCCATTTTTCTATTTTTAGAGAGACATCAAGATTTAATTATTCATTTGCACTTCTTTACAATATGATCTTTCACCATTCTACTTGAGGAGTCTTAGCTTAGCATTTATACTTAGAAGGATCTTATCTTGTGTATAAATCTTGTATACTTTGTCTTTTCTTAGTGATTCTTACAAACCATAACAACCTCTTGTGAAGCACCTTTGGCCAAGGGAGAGATTGAGTCTCGATGGGTTCATCTTCAAGGTAACTATCTCAAACTTTTATCTTCTTTAGCAAATATAAGTATCATAGGTAATGGTTTTTGAATACATTATTCTCTCCATGCATTAGGGTTTTACCTATATATAGCTTAAATATGATTCTATTATGCATGCTTAATTTTATTTTAACTAACCCCACTTCATGCCATAATCTTTGGTGAGCACTAGATTAGATTTTACTTTAATTTTTATTAGTTTAGTTAATATGAAAACATAGGATTTAGTTAGGGTTACTACATAGTTTTACTTGATTGGAGGCTATGAAACCATCCCTTGTGAATTTATTATGGTAAGAGATCCTTTGGATAAGTATAGTGGATCCATATTAATCATGACCCTGATTATCTAATGTATCCCCAATCGGAAGTGTAAGTAGGATTTATATTCTTCAAGCTAAGGTTAATTTATAGATCTACTACATTTCTCATTACATACAAGTGCTAGGTCTAGATCCGAAATGCACATGTGGCTTTCAAAATTAGAATAAGGCATCAAGTCTTTGAAATAATTTGATCAATATAATGATGTTATCATGCTCTAAAGATGTGGAAAAATGTTTTGTTTTAATACCCCAAGACACTAATATTTTGGAATGATTTGGGCAATGTGATGATACCCTTTTCAACCAAGTGACACACATAAACAAAGTTTGTCAAAAAAACTCAAGAAAATATATGGTGTTAAATGGATGATATAACACCTCTTCAAATAAAGGAGTAATGTATAAAAAGACTCATTTTTTATTTGGCATGATAAACAAATATTTTAGACTCAAGACCATGCAAGAAAGAAAAAAAATGATAAAAACACCTAAGTGTAACATCCTAAATCCTATAACTAATAAGGTTGTATAGTACTTTTGAATTTTGTCAATATAATTTCTCTTGAGAGGAGTTTAAGTTGTTAATATAAAAAGTAAAATCACATGAAAAGTAGGGTTTTTAGGCCTCTTATTCTCTCAAAAATTTATTCTATGACATGGAACTTCGGGCTACTCACCCTACATCAATAGTATGTCTGCATCAAGTGAAGTTGTTCTAAACTATCAATTTTTGCTTGTTTCTAGATGGTCTTAAGTGTGGTTAAAACTAGATATGAAACCACATCATTTTTAACTATGTCAATCAACTTGTTATGAAAATGTCTTATCCTTTTCCTAACTACTACATTCGTTGTTTACTCAATGTAGTGTGATCTTTGAGTTACCCCTATGTTCTAAGGTCGAGTACCTCTAACAGAGATTATTTTAACTAATAAAAACAAGTATCCCAATGGTTCACCCTAAATTTATATACCCCACCATGGAGTGGGGTTTAATGATGTCAAGAGATGAATTCTCAAGTCAATACTTATTTAGAGAAATCATGAGGAGGTAATGAACTCTTGTTCACAAGTCAAAATACATGAAATAAAGACAAGTGGAAGGAATTTAGGGTTGCATTTGGGTCACCCAAATCATATGGATTTTGGGGAGGGCCTCAATTATTTTCCTTCCATACTTTTGGACTAAAGTGATAATATTCAAATAATTATCATTTTTGATCACCCGAATTTGTTAAAGGGGACATGGGAGAGCATACACGCATCCCTCATCTTGATTAAAAAAACAAATTCAACAAACAATCATAAAAAAAAAAGTCTTATGAGTATGTAACTAATGTGAGAGTTCAATTTTATAACACCAAAACAAAATAGGTTGTGAAATTTGAGCCCCTTGGCATTAGTTGTTGATAAATTTACAAAAACTTTAAAAACAACTAAGTATGTTTTAAGCACTAAATAGAATGTGTGTAAGTTTTATCTATGCTCAAACTTTGTTTTTTCTACCCCAAAACCTATAATTTTTTAGAGTGTTTGCTTGCTTATAAGCTCAAACTAAAGTGAGAAAACAATATATTAAAATTAACTCTCAGGTTCTTTGGTTTTTGTCTCAGAGACCGATCGTCACCAATCTAAATAGGGATAGATTTCAACCCAAAGAGATCGACATCAATCAGGATGATTTTTGACATTTCCCTATAAAGTATACAAAAAATATGGGTTATTTTTAATAGAGAAATAGTTTGCAAAATGATTTCAAAACCAAGACACCTCACTAGATCCTGCAAGAAAATGGTTAAACAAATAATATGCATGTTCTTTAATCACAGAATGAAGATAGAAAGATATAGAAAAAATCATGTTAGTTATGTCTCCATCATGATTTTTTTTTCATGCAAAGATCATGATTGATTCATTTAATCAATGTTGATTTATAAAATTAGTGTCGATCCCTATAACCTACAACTAGAAAGTGATGTCGATTCCTGCAACCTATGGGTTGCTTAAAATAGAAAGATGTAAAAAATGGACTAAAAACTTGAAACTTTAATATTTTTAAGCATTTATTAGTAAAAATAAAAGTATAATATTAATCTCCTTGGTTAGATTGGATGCTTAACATCCCACCTTTTTTCTAACATGTGAACAAAGGATTAAAATAGAGGGGAGGTTAGTCTTATGTTAGTATCATAAAACAAATGAAATAAACACACTAAAATACTAACACCTCTAGCCTAAACACTAGGGAGAGATTAGGTAACAAAATAAATGAAATCACAAAAAAACATAAAAGAAAAAACTCTTTTACCTTTGTTAGAGCTCCAAATTGCTTGCTCAGCTTGTGCATAAAGAAGTCTTTGACAATGAAGCTTGTAAGACTCCTCTCTTTGACACCTTGGCTTAAGATTTGGGCATGATAACTTTACTTGCATGAGACTTATGGAGTAAATCTTACATAATAACTCTAAAATATCCAAGCTTGGAAATAAATGGGTATGGCCTTGTATTTATGACCTCAATAATTAACTCTCACCCAAGATGACTTAAGGTTGAGTTTAAACATGGAATGGGTTCAAATTAACCCTAGGTGAGTTGAGACTAACTCCAATTGAGTTAATAGTTTTCATGTAATAATGATTTTTGATTAAAATTCATGGCTCTAAAATTAGGTAGTTTAGGATATTTTAAAAGATCTTGACAACTCATTAAGGCAATGATGAAAGGCTTTGATATTTTGATTTTTAAAATTTCCATTTTTAGATATTCATTAATTACAAATGGACAATTAAACTAAGCATTTAATCCTATTTAATTATATGATTGATTTTGATTAGCCATTTAACTCTTTCAATATTTGATCAAATGTACTGCTTAATGGTCTCATAGGCTAAATTGATAGTTGTGATGTCGCAAGATGATTAGGGATGAATCTATGAGAGGTTATTTTTGCATATGGGCTAGTATCCCAAATAGAGATGCCTCAACATAATTTTGAGTTTTGATGAATGATTTAAAAATAAATTTGGGGCCTTTAATTATTCCTAAGCTTAATTTATAATGATTGGTAGGAATCAGTTTGATATCTAGCTAGAAGCTAGTTGTGTCCAAATTTGGGTGTCTACACATGCAAGGTAATACACCAAGGTACTTAAGAACTTTAAAAATACCATAAAGTGTTGGGAGAGGTATGTGGTAAGGTAGAGATCCATGTCATGATACAAAAATTTGTGCTAATGTTTCACATGATTGGGAGTATGTATGCTTGTCATGAGACATATAAAAGGGGTGAAACTCAAGTTTTACAATATAAGAGAGGAGGTTTGTGTGGCTAGGAAGAAATATTCAAGGATGTACTCCAATCTCCCTTTATGCACCTCATGTCTCCAACATGAGACTCTTATATACATATTTAGGTTTAGTCAACATTCCCAAACAACTCAAAGATGGGTTTATGCCATTTTTTTAACTCTTTCTTCTAGAGTTTTTCTCATGGAAAATGATTTTTTTGGGTGGATTCAACAATATTACCTACCAAATATAATAAAATTTGGTATATGATTTTGCTATGAGACTTTATTTCAACTATTGAAATAAAAAATAATGTAATTTTATATCCATGTTGTTATTGATGGTTATTTTTTAGTTACTAACAAAGTGTTAGTAAACTCTAACACCCTGCTTCATATCTAATTACAAGCTAAAAACATTTTTATGGAGGTAGATCATTTATTGTCCCTTTTGGAGCATAAAATGAGCACCTTATGTGATTTTAGTTAGGTTTTGATGGACTCTCCCTGTTGCGGTCCCCTTCACAAAATTTTTGTCATTGGGGTCATGGTAAACATCATTTAAGAAGTTGGCATAGTTTCTTACTATGATCTTGGTGGTCTTCACCTAGCTACAACAATAGAGGTGGCAGTTTTGGGTACATGATTTTTAATCCAATAGATAGGTGATATTAAATTCCTTTACTTGTCCTTTTTATCTTCTTGTCCACATAGCATAAATAAAAAGACAATAAGGAAAAAAAAAATTAATGATGAGTGGAAACCTATATATGTGAACTAGGAATTTGACTCAAGAGATGGGGTTAGATCAAGTGTTAATTCAAAATGAAAATAACACACTAAAAATCATGACATCTTTAGGCCTAGACACTAACAATAAATTAGTAACAAATATGCATATGAAAACAATAATGAAAACATGAAATAAGCATTACTTCACCTTCCTTGGAGATTCTAAATGGTTCATAGAGTGGCTTGCAATACTTGTGCTTCAAAGAGTCTTCATCAATGGAATATTTTGGCTCCTTCTCTCCTTGGCACATTTGGCTTGTGATGGCTTTGGCTTGATTTAAAAATTTGACATAATAACACTAATTGTATGAGGATTTAGAATCATTTGTGCATGGTAACTTTACACTTCCCAAGCTTCTTGAGGTCATTTGGGTATGACAACTTTGGCTTGAAAAATATTTTTGAAGACATTTAGGCATAATAACTTTACACCAAAAGAGCTTAAAATTATGAGTGTGAGGCTTCCTATTTATATATTTTGTCAAATGATCAGAATGAACCTAAATCATCCATCTAAAGATGATGATGTATGGCTAAGAATATATTAAAATTTGGAGACTAAAATAAATAAATTCCCTCATAAATATTTGGGATAGAGAGGCATTAAAGAGGCATGGGAGGGCTTAATCAGATATTTATTGCATTTATGGCCTAGGAATGCCTTCTCAAAAAATGATGTCACTTGATGATGCAAAAACTCATAATAAATTTCCAAAAATAAATATTCAACAAGATTCATGGAAAATTAACTTAATCTCTTGATTCAAATTAATTAGTCTTAAATATGATTTATCAATTTTGGTACAAATATTGGCAATTTTTGCACAAATTAATCAAACTGGTCAAAATATCATATTTTTGACTCAAAATTTGATTGGATTGGATTTGGAAGGAAACTGTTAGATGTGTTATAACCATTATTCCATTTAAGATATTTCTATCACAAAATAACAAATGCACATGTCTTGTGCAAGAACTTTGGTAGAAAAGAGCAATCTAAAGCACCTAGATATGAAAATGTCATTTTGACTCGAAATGATCTGATCAAAGTTAGCTATCTCATAAAATGCATTGCCCCATTTAGGGATACATTGGTCAAAATCAGCACTTATATATGATAAATTCACATTATTTAGCGTGTTTTAGTGTTTTTAGGCCAAATTATGCATTTTAGTAAAAATTGGTCAAAATCTTGGTTATAGATCATTGGTGGCCACTTTTAGGTGTCTACAGTTTGCCCCTATTTAGGAAGGTGTTGAAAACCATAGGCACAACATTGTCTTCTCAAATAATGATAAATGACATGTATGTCAAAAATAAGATGATGATTGAAGAACAAATCTCAAAATGGTGCTTGAACGATCTATGATGATGCCCCCTCGAGGGAGTGGCCATTGAATATGTGGATGGACAGTCCCTCGAAAAGAAGTAAGAATAAATATGGAATTAACACATGGTTGAGATTAATCCAAAAGGAGAAAATGCTTGCATACATTGATTTAAAAAGGATACTAATTTAACCAAAGGTGGTTATAATTAAGAATAAAAGTTGAAATAATAATTTTATCATAAGTAGTTATAATCATTAAGATAACTTGAATTGGCTAAAAGATGATGTTTAATATGGTTGTGCCCTAGTTAGGGCTTATTAATAAGCATAACTGAAGGATATAACCTAGAATATAGATTAAATATGAGTGGAAACACATGTAGATGTGACGGTCTAATGACTAAAGAAGCCACAAAAAACCAAACATACAAGGATGCTTAAAGTGATAAAAGGGATGGATAGAAGAATAAATATTGATCAATAAAAATGATTCAATTGTACCTACAAATGAGGAGATGCTCATGATACAAATAAAATGGTCAATGGATTGATTTGATCAGGATGGATGGGAGGATTTTTCCAAGGTACCAAGGAGAAATGTTTATGGTTTCATTGCTTGTAGACTCAATGCAACTAATTTTTGCTATAGCATGTGATGGTAAGAATCATTATACAACACCATGAGGACTTGTCCAAAATATGCATAAGGACTGACTCTCAATCTAATAAAAAATTAAAAATAATGCACTATTGATAAAAACCACAATGATGATGTTGATGTATGAATATGGATGGACTCAAGAATAATGTACGCAAGGAATCACCCAATGAACACATATAGACTAAGTCAAGGCAACATTGTTGAAAGCAAACAAATAAGCAATCAAACAAACAAACAAACAAATAGAAAAATAAAATTGAAATAAACAAATAAATATAAATCTTGAAAACAAAAGCAAAAGAAAAAATCCTAACAATGACCATACCTTAGTAGGGTGAATCAAAGATAATTGACTAGGCTTAGACAAGACAAATGTTTTTGGATTTTTGAAATATTTGAAATGTTTTTAGCATTTTAAGGTATCTCAACTCATTAGAGAATGACAAGATACCTACTCACAAAATGGTGAGAACATTAGCTTAATTTTCTCATAAAATAACAAGAGTACATGGAAAGGGGGACTGAAGTAACCTCAACATGATTTGAGCATGGCTTACATAGTCCCAATATGATCTCAAGTCACATTAATTCTGTCCACACAAAATATAGGGTATAACTTAACCAAGTCCTAACAAGTTCTCAAATTTGGCAAATGGCTAGTCAAATGGAAACAACAATGGCAAGGTGATATAACAATGCATGATAAATAAATGTTGCCTCTAGTTTTCTAATAGGTAGTTATAACTAAGATGTAATAGATTAGATCAATGATACTAATTTTTTCATAGGTGGTTATAATTATTAGTTTGATCGGTGAACACTAATTTTCTACAGTAGGTGATATAATCAGGCTCACATAAACAAACTTGATATAAGATGAAAAATGAAAGATACCTTGCCAAATCAACTCATACTACTTTCATAGACTATCATTGTAAACACATATTTGATTCATTATTGAACTTTGATCAGAATCCCCTCATAAAAAGTGTGGTAAGAATAAAAGTAACCAAGATCAAAATAAGATTGGATAGGATGACTAAAAATAAGCTTTGGTCTAAATAATAATGATATGGTAAAATAGAAGGGTATTGTTCTAGGATAGTGATGGTTTGATACATTGGATAAGATGGTAAGAGGATTGATTACCCTCAAGTGATGGGGTGAATGGTAGGATATGTGACAATGACAAATGGATATGGAAAATAAAAATGGTATGGTGCATGTTTGTGGTTGATGATGGTTGTTGGTTTTTTATGTGTTTGGACTAGGTATGGTAAATGACATATGATTTTGTGGTTCTTGATGAAGTGGAGATGCACGTCTTGATCATAAAATGGTAAAAATAGAATAATCAATCATGTTAATTTATAACCCATACCTTATCTGAGTAGTTGATCTATCAAGAACTATCTACATATTTAGATGCAAATAATGTTATTGTGATCTTTGTTGGTCATTGATTTTAATTCCTTCAAGCGTTGAGACAAGATATATTTGTAGCCTTTGAAAAAAAAAGTGTCACTATAGATCATAAATAGGGATAAATGTTGGATGATAGGTTTGATTGTGAAATGGAATGGTGGAGGATAATGGAATGGATGGTGGTTGGGCAACAACGAAGATCAAGATTTTCAAGCACTTATAATGTTGTTGATTCTGGATTTGACATAAGTTTAGTTATGGTGGGGCTGAAGACTTATGAATATTCTCTCCATAAGACCATCAGATATTTTTATTGTTTAAGCCTGAGAGTATTTAAAATCTAATTACGATGTAGATTAAAAGCTATATTGATTTCATCTTTGATTTTGTCTTCATTAAGAAGAGAAGAACTATTATGTTCATCTATTGGCACATCAAAGAGATTTTTACCAATGAAGTTGTCTTGACTGTCTCATAGCGCCTCTGAAAAGGTTTCACTAAGGAATGTTGAATTTTGACTTTGATTATCTTCTAGTACCTCCATAAAGGTTTCACTAGAAGATGTTGAGTTTGAACTTTGATTGTCCCATAGTGTCTCTGAAAAAGTTTCACTAGGAGAGTATTCTTCTTTTACATGAATTTGATATTGGCCTTCCTATTGTTCTTCATCTAGTCACCATGGATGTAGTTTAATAAGGTGTAATTATGTTGGTCCCAATTGATATTTGTGAGAGATGAAATGTCAATAATATGGCTATGTTGGTTTATGGTAATGGAATGGGATGAGGTAGCACAATCCTCATAGAAGATACTAGGATAACTCATGTCAATGTTTAAGTACTCATCCTCAAAAGTAATAGAAAGATCGCAAATGTATTCAAACTAATCTTAAAGGCATGCATAACCAATATTGTAATAGCCATGAACATATTTTGATTCTAAATTTGATTCTAACTCAAGGGACTCTGAATCCAATGGTAAGACTGATGTTGATTCTGATTATGATGCTAAATCTAATATCGATCCAAGAATATAACTTGACTCTAACTTTGATTCTTCATCTGATAGGTACTCTATTATAATGATGTCTTATTTCATGTTTGGTATTGGATAAGTAACAGCCTCTGATAGCATAATGGGCTCCATAGAGACTAGTTTGTCAAAGTAAGATTATGTAATGATGGGAAAAAGGTCAAGAGACAACTCCATAGAGAATGGATTGTTAAGGGAAGACTCTTAAAAAATAGGCATATGGTCAAGGTAATGATTTGCCCTAAGGTGGTTATAATTATTAAGAAGTGACTCAATAAAGATTAGTTCATCATAGCAAGACTCCTTGATAATAGGAATAGGATTGGAAGGTGATTCATCGTAAGTTGACTTATCACAAATGGTTGGTTCAACATAAACATCTTGGATCGGTTGGTTCTCTTGGATTTGGTTTTCAATGATTTGAAAAATATCAATTTTAACACAACTTTGTCTTCAAATGATTGGCTTGGTTTAAAAGGTATTGATTGTCTTGGTTGAAGTATTAATTGGCACTATGGAGCTTGATTTCTCACATAAGACAAAGGACAAAGTCCTGAGATGGTAACAATAAGGTGATGTGGGGATTGGTTGTTCACACAAGACAAATGACAAGGTCTTTGAAGGATAAGGTTAGGGCATCGTAGAGTTTGGTTGCTCACACAAGCCAAAGGATGAGGTCTCAGTATGGAAATGATATGTTGTTATGGAGCTTGATTGATTGCATAAGCCAAAGCATCCAAGTCCTCCTCATAAACCATATCATCCTATTCAGGGTTTTGAGTTGGATTGTAAGATGACTCTTAACTTTTTTCTCCACATGGAGTATTATAGGGAGAATAATAAAACTCTCTACAAAATCTATCCTCATAGGGGTTTATAGTTGGATTTTATCTAGCCATTATATCATAAGTTAGATTATATGTGACTCCACCATAAGTGTAGCTAGATATATCTGCATAAATGATGAAATCTCTAAAGATAAAAAAATTAGAGTTTTGTAAAGTCTAAAAAATTATATCCAAAGTACAAATGGTTCAAACTTGGTCTAACTTGGTCGAAAAGGTGTGGAGCTGTATCTTCAAATAATGATCTGAACATGGAGCCATATCTTCAAAATAGTTTGTGCTAAGACTTGGCATACAATAATCTAACGTCAAATGTTTAATGTCAAATGGCATACATAAAAAAGGTCAATCAATGAATAAAATAGGTATTTAAAAGTCTAGGCCAAAGTGTTCCAAACAAGGTCTAAACTAGAAAAGAGAAAAAAGTCACTAGGTCTTTTATCCAGATGTGAAGTCAAAAGCTAGACTCAAACAGGTTGTGCTAAGACTTTTGGCCAAATAACATCAAAAGATAGACTTGAAACAAAGATGATGATGATTTTATTTAATCTAACAAATTTAGAACAATTTTGACATAAACCCAACATATGAAATCAAACATAAACTTGATCAGTTGGTATAAGCCATAAGGCAAAAGGCACCTAGAGAAAGGGCTATGTTCTCTCAAATAAAAACACAAATAATGATGAGGATATGCTCTGTGAATAAACAAATAATAATTTTTAATTTTGGGTAATCAATTAACTGAAGTTACACAACCCAAAAGAGAAAGATCTTTGTATCAACACCTACGAAGTAAAGTCTAAACAAAATCAACCAATGTTTGAATTTGAACTTGACAGTGTTAATTGAAGACTTGACTATTGAAGAATAGGATTTAACCAAACAAGCTAGAAAATATTAGACAATATGATGGCATATGAACAAGGTCCAAATGGCATACATGACAAGGTTTTTAAATAATGGTTTTGGTATAAGTCAAATGAGTTTTGAAACAATTCGAGCAGTGTAATGGCGTAAGTGTATTCTAGTGATGTGACCAATGTTATGTTTCAAAGACTCAAAAGGCATAAAATTGATAATGATTTGGGCATCATAATGGTACATATTTCAATCAAGTTATATACACACAAACAAGTTTAACAAAAATTACAAGACACAAGTGTGGTGTAAAACAACCAGTATAATATTTTTGTAGATAAAAAAGTGACGTATAAACAAATTGGTTTAAACATGGCTATAAACAAATATATTAGTTTTAGTCTAAAAACACCAAGCAATAAAGATATAAATGACCAAATACAACTAAGTAAATCACCCTAAATCCTACAAAAGGTGTGGTAAAGTGAGGTTGAATAAAACTAATTGGTTTTTGATCATCTAGATGGATCTCATGTTTATCGAATTTCACATCAGCAAATAAGAGAAGCAACACGTCATTTAGGTCTGCATCATATGGCTTGTTATAACAAGGTCTTGCCCTTTTTACAACCACTACATTTGTCATTTGCTCAGTGTAGTGTGATGTCCAACATGCTCAAACATCCTAAGTTTAACCTCTACTAACGGAGATGCTTTAACTGTTCAAACCATCATCGTAGTGAGAAGATCCCAATTTATATAGTTTCCTATGGAGAGGGGTTGAAAATAATGTTAAGAGATAAATTCTCAGGTCAAGGCTTCCCTATAGAACTTATGGTAGGTAATGAAGTCCTCCTCACAAGACAAGATGTAATAAAATAAAATCTAAGTAAAAGAGCTTTATGGTTGTTTCTAGATCACCCAAACCATGCAGGTCTTGGAGAGAGTCTTCACAATGTCTCTTTTACACCTTTAGACTAAGGTAAATTACAATGAAGATGGATATTTTGATCTCACAAGTTCCCTATAGGAAACAGGAGGATAGCATAAACACACACCTTCCTTTTTGGTCAAATAAAAGTTAACTAAGCAAACAATGATAAACAACTTGCAAAAACTTTGAAGTGAGTTCAATTTTAAAACCCTAAATGAAAGGTTTAGTGATGTTCTTTGGTCCCTTGGCCTTAAGTTACAAAATATTTGAAGAATAAGCATAAAAACATTCAAATAAGCATCTAAGTGTTTCCTTAAGCACCAAATGAAAGTTCTTAATCCCTTTTAAGCACCCAAAAAGAGGTTAAAAACACTAGATTAAGCTTGTTTTGATCACTTTTTAAATGGGACTTGCAAGGAAAAAGTCAGAGTTTTGTCTAGCCTTGAAGCACTTTTTCAAATGAAATAAATAACTTTGCAAATTGATCTCTTAATTTCACATAGTGCAATCCGCAACTCCACAGTCCAATACCATAACTCTGCAAAATTGTGGTTGGTTAACACAATATCGTAAGTCACAGGTTAGTCAATAGAAATTAACAATATCATTACTCTAACAGACAATCTCACGATTGATAGAGTAAACCTACAACTTAGAGAGTTATGTTATTGTCTCTTAACCCTAACAGTCTAGGCTAATCGCTAGTGGTTTAATTACAATACCATGACTTAGAACGATAATATTGTTACTAGCAAAATCATGGTATTGCAATATCGTAAATGTCGAGTCATGGTATTATAATATCATAACTTGCAAAATCATAGGATTATAATATTGCTACTATCGAATAACGGTAATGCAATATTGTAACTTGACCTACAGATAGAGAAAACGTTAGTTTGAAAACACATTTAAGATGCAATATCGCTACTAAAATAAAATTGTGATTATGTCAGTTGTGGGATTATGGTCCATAAGACAACATCGTAACTCCACAATGACAAATTTGTGACTTCCAGGAAAATATATTTTTGATCAAAATTTTCATTCTCTTTGGCCTCAAACTCCAAGATCCTGCATGAAAATGGTTAGTAGGTTTCTTGTAGGAGCTATTTGATCAAATTTGTGGGGCTAGTGTCCCACCAGGCATGCCATTATGTGAACTAGGAATTTGACTCAAGAGAGGGGATTAGATCAAGTGTTAGTTCAAAATGAAATTAAAATGAAAATAACATACTAACAAACATGACATCTCTAGGGCTAGACACTAGGGGGAGCTTAGTAACAAACATGCATATGAAAACAACAACTAAAACATGAAAGAAACATTCCTTCACCTTCTTTGGAGTTTCCAAATGGTTCGTAAAGTGGCTTGCTCGACTTGTGCTTCAAAGAGTCTTCATCAATGGAGTTGAGTGGCTTCTTCTCTCCTTGGCACCTTTGGCTTGTGATGGCTTTGGCTTGGTTCAACAATTTGGCATAATAACACTAATTGTATGAGGCTTTGGAAATATTTGTGCATGGTAACTTTACAGTATCCAAGCTTCTTGAAGTCATTTGGGCATGAAAACTTTACACTATATAATACAATGGATCTCTCCTATAATGATGACAAGAATAACAAGCGAAATAATCTTTCTTTGCTTCCATATACTTTAATTATTCATATTATTTAAAAGCCTTATTGTGTTATGTGTCTTGGATGTTGGATAAACCTTTTATTATGTTATTCTTGATATTATAATCTTTTTTAATTGAAAAAGTTATATTAAGTGAATTTAAATAATTGTATTTTAATTTTTAAAACTAAAATTATTTAAGACTTTATTAAAACTCTTTTCTTGATCGTCAAAAGAGATGTGAAACAGTCTCTTGAAATGTAATTTCATTTCATTTTTGATTTCAATATAGAAAACTGACATAAATCAAAATTTATAAACTTTTTGTTAACTCCAAAGCCAGCCGAGTGTTTATAGTGTGAAGCAGTGTGTCCGTGAGGAATTTGCGAATGTTGGCGTAGTGTTGTGATGGAGAGGGACAGCGAGAGGCACGGAGGGCCTTTTTCCACGTGAGGGGCGGTCCTCTGCCTGACAGTCCACACATCATTAGTCGCCGTCATTCCAAAAGACTCATGTCATTTCAATGCACCCCGACCCACTGCTCAAGATTCCCAAACATTAAATGCTCCATCCTCAAATCATATAATCTTAACTCCACTCTCCTCCTGCTTATTCTTATATAATAATATGAATATGCTGCATGTGGGCCATCTCAACGGTTTTAATTATTCGATTTAACAGCGACCACAAATCATCCTCCTCCTCCTCCACCATACGGCCTTCCGTTCTGTTATGAAAGAAAATGTTCTAAAAAAAAAAAAGTTAGTATTGTATTTTAATGGAAAGATTATCAAAATTCAATGGTCAGTATTTTTACTGGAAATGTCTAGCTAATTTCATTAATCTAATTATATAAAAAGTTTATGTATTAGTGAGAATTCGGAAAAATAGATCTAATATGTAAGAAGTTATTCAAATCAATATATTTCCAAGTTTGACCTTGAGATTGGGTAAAGGAAAGATGAAATGCAAGTAATAATAATTGAAGTTAGAATAAGTATATTTTAATTAAGCAAACAATCACCTTTAAATTAACTCAAGATATACTTTAAATTGACAAGATTGTGATCGCTTCCTATACACTCAAATTTTTTTGTAACAATGGAGAGTATGATAACTTGACAAGAGATTAATTTGGCATGACATATTTAACATTAGAATTCATGATGCACCTAGCGATGGAGGGGTGGCTTATATAGAAGGTGATATAAAAGATGAAGCATTGAAATTAAAAGTTGGTGTGACTTGATCAAGAGCCATAGATTTTTTAAAGAATTTAAAATTTCTTGGGAAGGTGAAACATTAATTGAACCAATGAATTAAAAATTCGTTGAAAAATGTTAGAGGCATGGGTTAGTGGCTTTGGGTTAGTGGCTTTAGGTATATATTAGGAGGTTTTAGATTTGGTTAGGTGGAGTTAATGAGGTTTAAAGAGTGTTGGGAAGGTAGGTGGGATCATAATTTTAAATTCTAATAGTGGATAAGATATGATTAGAAGATTAAGTGGGATTGTTAGAGGAATTAATCATATATGGGAAGGATATAAGGTTAGTGGATAATGTACAATGGAGTTGGAAAATAGAAAAATGACTAGAAAGGGTGATATTAGGACAAAATTAAATGAAGTTATGGTTTAGACATGATTAATAAATGAGATTAATGACTACAAAGAGGCAAGCAATTTTAAGTGTATACAGTTTACATTAAAAAATGGTTGGTTGACATTCATATCTCAATGAGCAAGAGTCATAATATCCTTAGAACCAACAAAAAATGATATAAAATTGGGCATAACAACTAACCCACTTAGCATTTTGACCGAATAGATCTATCCATACTCAAATTCAAATTCTTATAAATGATCTTTTAGAAGTCTTCCTTTGCACTAAGATTTTGTTCTTTTGAAAACAAGATCCCAAAGTGGCATTTTCTTCTGGACAAATCTCAACACAAATAAATCCATTTAAACTTATATATAACTCTAAAAACTCTTTGAAATATTTCACACTTATTTGTGAAAGATCAAAATATGTCAACTTGTTTGGATTATCATATTGTTAAGGACAGGATATATTGAGAGGGGGGCGGGGGGGTGTGAATCAGTATATCATAAATCTTATAAACTTTCCCTTAACCAAAATCCACTATAACATACATTCAAGATAGCAATAAAACTGAAACAATAAACACCACACAAGATAGAGGGAGACCCCAAATTTAACGTGAAAATCCAATGTGAGAAAAACCACGGAGAACAATCTCAAGTATATGAATGAGCACCAACTCAAACTACAATATTCGCAAGCACCAACTTGCATGAGCACCAACCCCTTTGTTGAGCACCAACACATCAACAATTCATGAGCACCAACGCACAAGAGCACCAACCCCTTTGTTGAGCACCAACACAACAACAATTCGTGAGCATTAACCCACATGAACACCAACCCTTTTGCTGAGCACCAACACAACAACAATTCGTGAACACCAATCCACAGGAGCACCAACCCCTTTTGTGTATACCACACAACTATCTCTCAATGTTGCTATCTCAACAAATGATAGTTCATTACAATATCTCTTTCCTCTCTTACCTTTGCTCTTCTAAGCTAGATATAACAAATACAAATCATTCTCTTCTCTCACTTGCTCTTATAAGCTAGATATAAAAAATACAAATCATACTCTATCTCACCCATATTACAAATGGCTTCTCAAGCCTTTATTTATAGCTTTCCAAATGGCCTTTGGCCTTCCCCCTTTGTGACCCTTCAATCCTCATGGAAAATGGCACCAAACTTGCATGACCCTTCATATTCTTGCATTTGAAAAGTCATATGGTGACCCTTTATAAACAAAAACTTCATTTCCTCTTTTGTCCTTATCTTGGTGAGTTTTCGTATTTCTCAAAGTGTCCCTTCATGAGAAATTGCACCCTTCCTCTTTTGTCTTCACTTGTTGACTCTTGGAATTCTCCAAGATAACTCTTCATGGGAAAATGCGTCCCATTCTTCTTTTGTTTTTACCCCATGACTCTTTGACTTCTCCATGGGCCCTTCTTTTGTCTTATATGCAACCAAAAATATATTCATTAATATTAAATAAATATTAACACAAATTAGCTATGATATAACTATTACAAACATCATTAAATGCAATGGGGCCTTTATCACCAATAATGCTAGACCTTTGACATCAATGACAATATTTCCAACAATCTCCCCCTTTGTCATTGATGGTAACTTCAATCCTGAAACTGCCACATCCTGAAACTTGCACATACTGTCATCTGAAAATATATAGTAACTCCCCCTTACTATAGCAATTTGTACCTATTTTTGCACTTATACATGTATCTGATATTCTCTCCCTTTGACATCAATGGTAAAGGGCCTACTTGGAGCTAACACGTAGCTCCCCCTCAACTAATGCTGAATTTTAATGGTAAGAAGTAAAAGAAATTACTCCCAACTTTTTTTGCAGAAACTCAAATGTGTCTTTTGGTAGTGCCTTTGTGAAAATATCTATAATCTACTTTATAGTACTGATATATTTCATCTTAACCTATTGATTTGCAACCTGCTCTCTCAAGAAGTGATATCTAATGAAAATATATTTTGTTCTTGAATGCATTATTGGATTCTGAAAAATATTTATAACACTTGTGTTATCATAAAAAATAGAAATAGGTTCATCAATATCTTTCAAAGTTTGCTTCATCCATATCACTTGAGTACAACATAATACTGCTACAATGTATTCTACTTCAGCTGTAGAAAGTGATATTGAATTCTGCTTCTTGCTTAGCCATGATACTAAGCTATTGCCAAAGAAAAAAGCTCCTCCACTTGTACTCTTTCTGTCATTTAAGTACCTTACCCAATCTGAATTTGTATAAGCAATCAAAGTGAAATCTCTATATGTGGGATACCATAATCTATAATGTTTGATATGTCTGAATATTCTCTTCACTAACTAAACATGACTTTCTTTTAGAGATGACTGATATCTTACAACTATACCTACTGCATGCATAATGTTTGGCCTCGATGCTATCAAATATAAAAGACTACCAATCATAAATCTATATAAATATTAATCTGAAATAGGTGCATATTCATCCTTGCTCACCTTATTTCCTGTACACAGAAGTGTGCCAACTGGTGCACAATTCTTAAAACTAATTTTTTTTAACATTTTCTTGGCATATTTATTTTGAGATATGAAAACTCTTTTATCTGATTGAAATATTTACAATCTTAAGAAAAATGATAATTCTCCAAGCATAGACATCTCAAATTATTTTTTCATTCTATCAAAAAATTATTTTGTCATCTTTTCAATATTTTCTCCAAAACTGATATCATCAATATATACCACAACAATCAATTGATGCTCACCTTTTATTTTGATGTAAAGATTACTATCAATAAATCCTCTCTTGAATCCTTGATCTTGCAGGTACTTATCAAGTCTTGCATACCAAGCTTTGGGAGCTTGTTTCAATCCATATAATATTTTTTTCAATCTGCATACATGGTTACTAATATTTGAGAAAATAAATCCCTTAGGCTGCTCAATCTAGACCTCTTCTTCAAGATTCTCATTTAAGAAGGCAGATTTGACATCCATCTGAAATACTTTAAAATTTTTAAACACTGCATATGCAAGAAACATTATAATATCCTCTAACCTTGCCACTAGTGCAAAAGTTTCTTTAATTTCTATTCCCTCAATTTGAGCATATCTTTTACATACTAATCTTGCTTTATTTCTGGTCACTTTTTCATTTTCATTCAACTTATTTCTATAAATCCATTTTGTTCCTATCACATTATGATCTTTTGGTCTAGGAACTAATTCCCAAGTATCATTCTTTTCTATTTGATTTAATTCTTCATCCACAGCCTTAACTCAATGCTCATCATGTCTAGCTTCTGAAAAAGTTTTAGGCTGAATTTTAGATAACAAAGAGAAATTAACTTGTTCAGATTCACTTACCATCATTCTTCTAGTGCAAATTCCTTCATTTATGTCGCTAATGATGTCACTTTCATTATGATTTCTCTAAAAGTATTTAGATGGAGTTTTGGTGCCCTTTTTCTCCTTCACTTCATTTTCATCTGATTCTTCAAAGCCTTCCTCTTCAATGATTTTAGAAATATCTACTAGATCACTAATTCTTTATGTTCTATCTTCTTCTATCCTAACACTTGCACTTTCAACAATTTTATTGGTTCTTTTGTTATAACATTTATAAGCTTTACTTTTGAAAGAATAACCAAGAAATATACCTTCATCTACTATGGATTTAAACTTACCAAGTTTTTCATCGATTCTTTTTATGAAGCATTTGCTATTGAAAACTCTAAAATAATTAACTGTTGTTAGTTTGTCTTTCCATAACTCATAAGGAGTCTTTTCACTATTAACTCTTAATAATGCTCTATTCTGAATATGCACTATTGTACCAACCACCTCTCTCCAATATTTATCTATTATCTTGGATTCATTTAGCATTATTCTCACCATCTCCTGAACTATTCTATTTTTCTAATCAATTACTCTATTTTGTTGTAGAGTTTTGGCTACTAAATAATGTCTCTTTATTCTATGATCTTCACAAAACTCAATAAATTGATCTAACATGAATTCTTCTCTTCAATCTGATCTTAGGCACTTAATATTCAAACTAGTTTCATTCTCAACTAATGTTTTGAATACTTTAAAATGTCTACAAAGCTTCTATTTTTTCTTTAAAAATATTACCCAAGTCATACGTGAAAAATAATCAATAAGCAACATGAAATATTTATCACCTTGAGTACTTTGAGTTCTCATAGGTCCACATAAGTCAGTGTGAACAAGCTCTAGCATCTGATTGGTCAAGTACTCTTTTATTTTGAATCTCCTTCTAGCCTACTTCCCATGCTGACAAGGTCTACAAAGCGTGTCGGATGGCTTTATAATCTTTAAAAGATTTTTAACTGTTTGCTTTTTGTTGATGTTGACAAGATTGTCAAAATTTATATGTCCTATTCCCCTATGCCATAGCCAACTTTCTTCAATCTGATTCAAACATCTTTGACCTTTGATTTTTGATAGCATATATAAGTTATTACCTATTCTCTAAGCATCTACAACTAATACATATGAATTTTTTATTTTAATTTCACAACTTTCTGCATAAAAATTTAGTATGTGCCCCTGATCACACATTTGATTTACACTCAAAATATTATACTTAGGACCCACATATAAAATATTTTCAATTTTAGTTCTACCATTATCCAAACTTAGTGTGCATTTTTTAACAATTCTAGCAATAGTATTATCTCCAAATTTTACTATGCCACCATTGATCTTTTTTAAGGTTATGAACTTGCTCTTATCTCATGTTATTGCCTTGAACATCCACTATCAATGAACCATGGCTTTTATTCATTTCTTGCATGCAAAGCTGTCTGAACCAACATAGAATCTTCAAGTTGTTTGGTCTGCCATGTCTGAACCTTCTTGATAAATGGAGCCTTGAAACTCTGGTCTTTCTTGACTGACTCAAACATGCTTTTATAATATCGAGCTATATGTTTGAAGTTTTTACACTTGTAACAAATTATGGCCTCTTCATCAAAGCTTGATAGAGGAGCAAAAGAGTTGTAGCTTCTGCTTGACTCTACATGACTTTCTTTTTTCTTATTTTTGAGATTGTTAGCTCTTTTTCTACATTCTAATTTTTTGTGACCATATCCATTACAATAAAAATAGTAAACATAAAAATAGGACCTATTTGTGTATCTCTTACCTAATTGCCTTTTGTAGCTTTGTTTCCTCCAATCTTTTTTGTTTGAGATGTACTCTGTATTCTTCACTTTTTTCCTCTTTATTTTCTCTTTTATAAGAGCTTCAACATAGCTCTTTTTCTTTTCAAATCTAATACCTGTTTTATCTGATATTGTCTTTTGGCTTTCTAATATCTTATTCAGCATATTAGTGCTATTCTCAAATTTTGAATCATTGACTGCTCTATCATTGATTACTTTATTTGTTTTATCAAGATCTACTTTTAAAGAAGCAATTTCAATAACATACCTTTCACATTCTTTTCTTACTATTTTCAACTATGCCGTTAGATCTTCTTCATTCTTCTTGGATTCTTCAAAGTGTGTTTTTAGATCTTTAATTATTTCCTTTGACTCCTTTTCATTTTTCTCGATCTGGCGCTTCAATCTTCGATTTTTTTTAACAACTTTAAAATATTCTAAGGCACAAATGAGTTCTCCTTATACATTCACTTTAACTTCATCCTCTTCTTTTTCTTGATCATCTATTATTTTGCTTGTAGAGGCATCTTCATGTATATCCATCATGTGCTTTCTCAATTTACCTTCACGCTGTAAAACTTTTTCAAAAGGAACCTACTTTGATACCAATTGTTAATCATGAGATATACTGAGAGGGGGGGTGAATCAGTATATCATAAATCTTATAAACTTTTCCTTAACCAAATTCCACTTTAACATACATTCAAGATATGTAATAAAATTGACATAATAAACACCACACAAGATAGAGAGAGACACTAGATTTAACATGCAAACCCAATGTGGAAAAAATCATGAAGAACAATCTCAAGTATATAAATGAGCACCAACTCAAACTACATTATTTGTAAGCACCAAATTTTAGGAGTACCAACCTCTTTACTGAGCACCAACACAACAATAATTCATGAGCACCAATCCATAAGAGCACCAACCCTTTTTTTGAGCACCAACACAACAACAATTCCTTGAGCACCAACCTATAGGCGCATCAACCTCTTTGCTGAGTACCAACATAGAAACAATTTATGAGCACCAACCCACAGGTGCACCAACCCTTTTTGTGTATACCACACAACTATCTCTCAATGTTGCTATCTCAATAAATGAGAGTTCATTACAATATCTCTTTCCTCTCTCACCTTTGCTCTTCTAAGCTAGATATAACAAATACAAATCATTCTCTTCTCTGACTTGCTCTTGTAAGCTAGATATAACAAATACAAATCATACTTTACCTCACCCATATTACAAATAGCTTTTCAAGCCTTTATTTATAGCTTTCTAAATGACCTTTGGCCTTTTCCCTTTTTGACCTTTCAATCCTCATGGAAAATGGTGCCAAACTTGTATGACCCTTCGTATCATTGCATTTGAAAAGTCATATGGTGACCCTTCATAAGAAAAAACATCTTTTTCTCTTTTGTCCTTATCTTGGTGACTTTTTGTATTCTTAAAAGTGTCCCTTCATAAGAAATTGTGCCCTTAATCTTTTGTCTTCACTTGCTGACTCTTAGAATTCCCCAAGATGACTCTTCATGGGAAAATATGTCCCATTCTTCTTTTGTCTTTACCCCGTGACTCTTTGACTTCTCCATAGGCCTTTATTTTGTCTTATACACAACCAAAAATATATTCGTTAATATTAGATAAATATTAACATACATTAGCCAAGATATAACTATTACAAACATAATTAAATGCAGTGGGGCCTTTATCACCAATAATGCTAGACCTTTGACATCAATGACAATATTTCCAACACATGGATGTAATTGACTAACTATCAATGGCTTGAAAGGGATATTTACCTAATCCAAGATCCCTTGACTATCACAAGTAGCCATTTGATCAAGGTTATTCCCCTACATCAATTTTTTTTGCAAGAGTCAAAGTCATGAGTGGTTTGATTTTGTATATGCAAAACTTGAAGCTTGTTATAGGAACTCAAGAATGAATGTTAAATTCCTACTCTAAATATAACATAACCTTAGTTTGAGTAAAATGAAAGAGAAAAACACAAATTTACCTTCACATACTGAATGAATATCCTCCATTGACATAGATTTTCTCTTGATTGATTGATTGATTTACAGTTGCTTAAATGGCTTAGTGAAAGAATTCCATCGATGTTTCAACAAGGTAGTGCTTACTTGATTGATATGAGATATAAGCTCTTAGATGATGTATTTTCAATGTGGGATTCTATAGATAACTTGGTTAATGGATTATACATTCAAGCTCATAGATTTTGGATCCTTAAAATGGAGGATGGAAGGGGTTCTTATAGTTTTTTGGAGGGAAAAATTGGGTGCCTAGGTATTTTAGATTTATTTGAATTATTCTATTTTGGATAGTTGAGATTAATTTTTCATTCAATGAGAAGGTTGAGGAAATTGGAGGATTAATGAATTGGTTAAGAGAGTTGAGGGAAATGGTTAACTGATTTAATGAACTAGTCAGTGTTTTTAATAATTTTGTTGAATGGTTAATGAGTTACTTTAATTAGGCTAATGAATTAGTTGGGTGGTTTGAGGAAGGTGGTTACATGGTTTAATAAGGTAGTTGAGTGGGTTGATTATTATTTTTATTGTTGTTGTTGTTATTTTATGTGCATGGGATTAATTAAAATTTGATTAGTTTAAATAATTATGATTAATTTAGTTAATTAATTGTGAGGTAATGTTAGTAGAATTAAATAGAATTATTTGCTTAATAGGATGAAAGTCATTTTTTTAGGATGATGTTATTACAATTTTTTGACAATATATTGGGTGATGACAAAATTAAGGTGAGGTGACTAGGGTGGTAGAATTAAGGTGTTTACATTTACTCCTCTTTTAAAGGGAATTGCACCTAAAAGTAGTGAATTTTAAAAGAATGTATAAAAGTGGAAAATTCACAATAAGATACCTCTAGTGGCATGATTATTATGATATTCACCCTCAAAAGTGTTTGTGGGGATGAAAGACATAGATGGGATCTCAAAATGAAGAGATAGGTTAGCAAAGTTGAATAAGGGGTGGTGATTAGGTATGATTAGTGATGATTATTAAGGATGATTAGGGATGAGTAGTGGCAATTAGGGATACAATGATTGATAGATTTGATTTGCCCCCAAGCAATAATGTATGCGAGGGGGCTAGATTTAGAATGATATATCCCTATAAAGTTACAATGATTGATATCATTTATTTACCCCAAGAAATTATGTATGCAATGGGGTTAGATTGGGAACAATATATCTTGATAAACTACAATAATTGATAGCTGGAGGACAGAGGGGTGAATAAATAGAGGTTATGTCTCTTGTGATGATGTTGTATGTTTATGGATGGATGTCTTTATTGATGTTATGGATTTTGTTCTTTCTTGTAGATGTATTTATTATGTGATATGATGGATAGTTTTACATTCCTATTGAATTTTTTATGATGCAAACTTAGTTAGTGAGAATGAATGTTAATTATGAATAGTTATTTATAATGATGCTTAGGAATGAATGTCAATGAGTGTTGATTATGTGATGATCAATGTTACTAATCTTGCACAAAATTCCAAATGTTTGAGTAACGTGGTGTTTGTTATAGCATATGATAGGATGCACCATAATATGGAAAACCATGATGACTTTTTTATGATATACAGTAGAATTGACATAGACATAATATAAAAAACAAATAATTAATGACAAACACAAATAATTAACAATAACATGCATAAATTAAAAAGAAACAAACATATTATAAACACTATTTTATGGATTATATAGCACCTTAGTCTTGTACACTTGACAAACTCAAGTTTTGGTTATTCCTCTTAGTTCCAAACCTTTCCCATTTCATAAAGTATTGTATTTACTTTATCTTGTGCCCCTTGTCCTATCTCCTAGTCTGGCCATTCTTAAGTTGATGACCTAGACCTTTTATCTTACCTAGAATACTTAAAACTTATTTATCTTCCACCTCTACAAGTTTTGAATATGTAACTACTTTTCTATTCCCTGGACACTAGTGTCTGGGATGGACATCTATGCCGATGCTAGTGTCCTAATTTGAAAAAAGTGTCCAATGCCCTAACATAATTTAATTTGAAAATGAAACATATCTTAATGGTTGGCATAAGTGCTTTAATGCAAGTTACTTCTCTAAATAGATTGATATAAATATAATATCAACCCTTATTCATTCCACACCTTAAAAAAACTTAGCATAGACCAAAGCAACTTGTCAAAAACATTCAATAAAGAAAAGCTTCCATATTTTCTCCTATTTATATATCATTCATAGGGAAAACATATCTAAAGGTCTAAAGTATTGAAGGAGAAACCCAAGAGCTATGTTTTTTAAGTTACAAGCTAGGTCAATGTTGTACTTACTTATCACATATTGCATGATTTACACACAAGCCAACACATAAAGGAAAAATACATCAATATAAGGTCCTATTTTGAGTATTAGATATGCAAGCATTACTCATTGATATAAGGGTCTTTGGGGTTAGCTCGACACTATGTGCCCACTAACATATTTTTGCCTAAGGTCACTATGAATATGAATAACTAAGTTTTTGCAAATTCATGAGGAGTGATAGTTCATGACCTAGATCTAAATGCACCAAAATGAAGGTGAAAACAAACTTGAAAGCGTCCAAGTTGTTACATCTTTTTACAATAGGTATTTCATAAAAGACACCTATGTCAAACCCAAACACTAGCATCGATACAACCATCCTAGGCTGACACAAGTGTCTACAGCTCTAAAGGCACTCAAATAATATTTTGGTGACTATTATATAATTATTTTCTAATATTCTTTATACATGTTCTAGATCCAAAAATCCATTAATATTAGAACTAATTAAATACATTACTTATATGTCATTTCCATATCTAGCATAGTTATACTTAATTTTTTAGCATAACTCATCATAATAAATTTAGTATATGTTATATCTAAATTTAGCATCTAATTAGCCTATTTTAGATCTCATTATCACCCTTGTGCTTATTCATTTCTATATCCCCTTTGATTTCTAGATAATCCAAATATAGAACCATTTTAGGGTTAAAATTTTGGTAAACCTGATATTTGAACATCAAAACCTAGGAAAATTAGGCTTTTATGATTTTTCTATTACTATATCCTTATTGTATCATGATTGATTATTTATTATAATTTATGTGTCTTTCTTACCCCATTCTCATTATTTTAGTTTATTTTATTCATTTCTTAATTTTGAAAATAAATAAAATAAATCTAGTGACTAGGGTGTGGAGAAGAATACCTGGTAAAATGTGCACATTAATCTAAATGAAGGTGGGAACTCCTCTTTGGATAAGAAAAAATAACCTAAAATTAGCACATACACTTGAAATGGGGTTGTTATATGGTTGGTTAAGTGGACTACCTAGTTTACACTAGATCCAAGAAGCACAAGGCTTGTTAGGAGGCTATCAATCCACTTTTATAACAATCAATTTTGAAATCATAACAAAAGATACTTGCATTCAATGATAAGAAAATAAATGCATACTAGAAATAAATGATAACTTGCATATTAAATAAAATGATCAAATTTAGATGCTAAAATGGTTGGGGTCTTGGTAAAAAATCAAAAAAGGTTATGTGATCAGAGAGAAACATAGAAAGTGGGGTTTGATTGGAGGTAGAAGGGTGAAAATTGCTTACTGTAAAATACTGTCATAAGGAATTGTCGATGGTTAGGGGAACTATCGACAGTTAGGGTGAACCATCGATGGTTGGGTAACCATTGATGGTTGCCTATGCAAATCTAGAGATGAATAAATCAAAAAGTACAAATTGGGGTTTTGGGTAAACAAAGGTGGATATGAGGATGGAAAGCAAAAAATGGGGTACAGGTAGACCATATAAGATAATGGTATTGAAACTAAATAAAATCAAATGATAAAATCATAAAAGACTTGTAACCAAATGGAAGAAGTCTGGAGTGATGTAGTTAGAGTGACAGTGCTTCAGGCCTTCTAGAGTGATTTTGATAGAGTTTTGAATCTTGAGTGATGATGCTTGCTTGCTAATATAGAAGTTGGATGCCTACAAGAAAGCTTGAATACCTGATAGCTGATCCCTGATCCTTTGTTCTTATACTTCTTTTATAGGCAAAATTTACTAAATGGGATAAAATAAGTTACTATTTTGATCAAGGGTAAAGTTGCCTATTTTCGTAGCTTTAAAAGCTTTGTTTTAAAGACAAGTTGTCATTTGGGAAGTTTCCAATCTCACACAAAGAGCTGGCATGCTTTAAGGTTAGTTAAAGCTAAAGAAGGGACCTAATCATCAATGGTTAGGATAACTATTGGTGGTTACACTAACCATCGACGGTTTGTAGGCCAAGGGAAAATTTGGTAAAAAAGGGTGAAAAAGAGGTGATTTAAATGATAAGAAAAAAAGGGTTTAGTAAAGTTACGTTCATAAATGGGCCTAGTTATCATTCTAAAGGTGGGGTGACACTAAAAACTATCGTGTGTAGTTTTTAGGTGTCTATATTTTCCCCCTTTTTGTTGTGTAGCTTGGGCAAGCTATAAAACATAAATAGGAGGCTAGTCCAAGGTCTAGGTTTGGTTACCCTGAGTCATAGGAGGAGGTATCCCCCCTTAAACTAGGAAATGATTGAGGTTGAAATGAAATTGGGTCATGGTTTGATAGGTAAAACAAGGTAGTTAGAGTTGGTTGAGGAGATGTGAGCTCATGCATAAAAAGTGATGAAGTGTGATATCAATTTTCAAGCAATGATGAAATTTTCCAAAGTTATAAAAATAAGGTCTAGGTCTAAAAAGACAAGACAAGGTAACTGGTCCACAACATTGGTCATGGTTGATCAGGTTAGGCCTTTCAAGCTATCTAGGAAAAATTGGGTAGGTTTTACATATCTAGGTAAGGAAGTGCTCTTGCAAAATAACCCAAGTGGTATGGTCATGCACAAGGTGGTGTAAATGTCAAATGGGCAATGTGGCAAAATAGGTCAACATAGTTAAAGGATAACATAAATCTGGTGCAAAATATGTGAAAGGATCTAGTAAAAAACAAACAACATCAAAGAGGCTATAGTGGGGCACAAAGGGTAGGGTTGGGTTGGATAAGTGATCGAGCTAACTCTGACTGCACAAAGTGAGTGGATGTTGCCTACATAGTTCTCAAGACACTGATATCCAAAATAACTTTAGGCTAGATGTAGTTCTAGGTAAAAGGGTAGGTGGAAAAGGTAAAGGGTTAGGTGGGAGAAGCCAAAAGAAAATAAGGGGAAAAACCTAATCATGGATAGTAAGGGTTCCCTAACCATTGATGGTTAGGGTAAAAACTTAAAAGTCCATGAGGTAAAAAAGAAAAGCTAAGAATTATTTACCTCATTTGAATTTTGCAATTTGATTGAGCATTCTGGTGCAATTGAGAAAGTCAAGTGGATAAGCATCGAGTGTGTTGTTCCCAAAATCTGTCACTTATTTTTGTGGACAACATGCCAATCATTTTTGGTCTTGCAGGCCAAAATGGTCTCTTTCTTTCTTTCAAAGTGTTCTGAGCAGTTAAGTTTTTCAAATATTCAAGCCTTTTCAGCTAAGAAAGTCATAGGTTCAACAGGCAGGGTTTCTCAAAGGGAAGTTCAAAACACTTAAGGCATTCCCTTAGTGTTTTGAGGATGGTTCAATGTCGAGGTTCAATCAAAAGACTTAACAACAGGATTCAAACAATTGGAATGAACCATTGAACCATTGAACCCCGCCTTCACAAGGTTCAAAGGTTCAACGAGTTCAAAGTTTCAATGGTTTCGATGAACCTAAAGAATAAAAGGATTCGAAGAGTTAAGATTGAACCATTGAACCACTGAACCTTGAACTTTGAAAGGTTCAAAGGTTCATCAAGTTCAACGAGTTCAACAGACTTAGAGAATGAAAGGATCCAGAGAGTTTGAAGCTTCAAAGGATTCAAAGAAATAGATTTGAACCATTGAACCATTGAACCTTGAACTTCGAAAGGTTTAAAGGTTCAAAGGGTTCAAAGAGTTTAAAGTTTAAGCAGAAGCTTCGAGTGAATGGATGAAGTAGAATATTCTAGAAAGAGGTTTAACCAAATGGTTCAACTAAATGGTTTAAAGAAATGGTTCAACTGAAGAAGAAAACTAAGTGAATGCAGCCCTTTACAAAACATTGAATCACTGAACCATTGAACTATTGAACCATTGAACCATTAAACCAAAAGAGTTCAAGGTTCAAAGGTTCAAAGTGGTTCAAGCGATTGGTGATGTCACCACAAATGTCAAATTTAGGGTGATGGAATAACCATTGATTTTCAAAAGACCTGAGAACAAACTCAGTGACCAACCAAAAAAAAGTGAGAAGATAGCCCTGAGAGCTCAGATCACTAGGAAGAGACAAAACGTGGCAAGGAAGGAGGCAACAACTATAGAAAGTCTAGAAATATCTATAGAAGAGTTATTCTACTAGCTGGAATGGTCCACCAGGTGGACATCAGAAAGAGTAAACATTCAAAGGTGTGGCCTATTTTTCTACATTAAGTAAAGGCGAATAGACATCCATGTAAGTGTCATAAAGAAGACCAGATAACCCATGCTTAGGAGAAGACATTTGAGATGATTCAGAATGCCAAAGTCAAGGTTGATGACCTATTATAGCATGGCCCTTTCATAGATATTCAATGTATTCAATTCAACATGGGCCATTTTCATGAAAACAAGCGCCCAAGTCTTTCTTGTGATGCTATATATTGTACTATCTCATTTTGTATAAGGGAGATCTCTCTATTATTAGAAGTGAAGCTCTGCCCAAATTGAAAGGCATTCTTGAGACTTTGAGCTTAGACTGTTAATCATATTTTTTTAAATGAATGAGAAAGCAAGTGACCTTATAGAATTTGTGTTGGAATAAGCTTGTGTCATCTAGGAAATTGTTCTTATGTCTATTTCCTAAATATAGTCTTGTCCATTTAATCAAACAAGAACAAGTAGAAATAAGTTAGAAGATGTCCTAAAGCTGACTGTGGGAGACTTTATGCTACCATAATTATCTTTAGTCTGTGTTTTGTGTAAAGGATACTAGAGAGAATTTGACCTCTCTTTATCCTTTGTAATCCTTTACTCTGTTATAGTTTTAGGTGGAGACTTTGGGCCGCATTTAATCCTATGGTGTCCTTTATCCTAATTAATGAGAGAAGTAACAAAAGAATTTATGCTTTCATGGGTTTCTTATGGTTACAGTTACAACCTAGGAAGTCTTCTTCTAGTTTTTTGAACATCATTTATAAAAGAAGAGAAATGCCTTTAGTAATTACCCAAGAATTCTCCCCTTTTCTATGAACATCATCTCTAAAAAAAGAGAGATGGATGGTATGATTTCATACCTATGTGTATTTTCAGCTTATATATATATACACTATAAATTATAGGGAACCTCCCCTTGTTGAGAGGAGAGATTTATCTCATTCTAGCTATGGTCACCATACCCATTTTGCCACATTAATCTTCTTATGCTGTGGTTGATGTAACCATTTTACCATCAGTCAACTGGTGACAAAATATTCACCCAATAGTTTTTGGCGACTCTGCTAGGGAAGAATGAAATATTTAGTTCTTTTCCATTAGCATTTCATATTTGCTAGGGATAGAACACATACAACTCCATGCCAACAATTTTTGGTGACTCTGCTGGGGATGAATGAGTAATTTTGATCTTTTTCTAGCAGCTCCATGCCAACAATTTTTGGTGACTCCACTGGGGAATGACATGAAGTAGGAAAGAACAAGACAACTTCATGCCAATAGTTTTTGGTGACTCTGTTGGGGATGAACAAGTAGCTTGAAGCCTCAAGCTTCAAATTGAAGCAGTTGTAGTTCTTTTCCATTTTTATTTTACACTCTGGCAGATCCACTATACACATGAAGCCATAGAGCTCAAGGTATTGTTGACCCTGTATTTGAGTTGGTGCAGCTAAGTAATTTTGATCTTTTTCCTCCACCATCTCACCTTCAATGAACCAAGAGTTTTCCTCCTATAAATATCAAGTACCCAATACCAAGCAAAGTTTCTCTTTCCTCTGCTAGCAGAGCTTTATCTATACATATCCCACAAAGATTTATTATCCCTCCCTTCAACAACCATATCATGGCAGCTCAAGGCCCCTGGGGTAATAATTTTGGTCCTCTAAATCTAACCCCACCTCTACATGAACTACCCCGTAGTTCAAGAAAAAAATTTCCCAAGTTCTATGGGGATGGGAAGGTTCATTCTGATGAACATATTGTAGCCTTTTGCATAGCTTGTGGTGTGACAGGCATTGAATATGAATACATTACAGTCAGATTGTTTATGGAAACATTGTAAGGCACTACTGCAAACTGGTTTTATCATTTGTAAGCACAAATAGTGACTAACTAGAACACTCTCAAAGCCAAATTTGAGGCCAGGTTCAAACCTACAGAAGATGCACATGCTTTATTATCCTAGCTTACACAAATGAAGAAGGAGCCTCATGAACCCATGAGGGACTTCATTACTAAATTTGATAAGCTGAAGAATAAGATTCCCACAATTGCTCAGCTGACACCTGAGAATCTTAAATGCTTCTTCATCAATTCTCAGCTTCCTAAAGTGAGTTTCCTATTGAGGCAAGTTGGTCACATAGATCTTGATACAACTCAAATATTAGTGATTGAGGTTGAAGATGACCTTATCTTGGTAGGAAAGATAAGAAAAGATCCTAATAGAAATAAATCTTCTTCATCTTCTAAATATTCTTCTATAGGCACCACTGATCCTATGGTGTAAAAGCTAGTAAATGAATTTCTAGGTCTAAAAAAACAAATGGCACAAGGGATGTCTGCTCCTCCTTCTTATCAGGATATACCAAGGAGGACATTTCCCAACTAGTCATATCAGGGCAATGCTGCTAGAAATCAAGGGAAACCAAATCACCTTCCTCCCCCACCAGGGAAGCTTGCTATTGAAGCAGCACCAGCGAACACAACAATTGGTTATCATGAAATTGAATCTAATTTTTTTTCCAACCTGAGTTAAACCAAGAAGATGACACTAATCTCTTTGTAGAAGGCCAAGAAGAATTATCTTGTGACTCCAACACTAGTTTCTTGAATTACCTGGATGAACCTAGAAGTAAAAGAAAAGCGTTTGATGGATCATACGCTATATTTACTATGTCCTAGAACTAGTTAGCTCAACAAGCAGACAAAGGAAAAATAAGAGAAGAATCTCAACCAAAAATTTAAATTGCTAAATAAGGGGATTCTCTGCCTTTCCAATCAAAGGTCCCGGTGATCACTATAAAAGTAAGTACCTCAAATATTCCTTCACCTTTTACTTCAAATTCGCAGACTAGTCCCACACCTAGTAAAATCCAAATTAATCAAATTCCTTCCTCTGTCTTGAATTCGTTTCAGTCATTTGATATAATTGACCATGCTGAGAAGACCAAAATTCAAATGTCTAAGTTTGAATTCTTGCAATCTAACCCTGAGCAGTTGGATAGGTTAGTTCAATGCATAAAAAATAAAACCATCTCTGCAGAACAAGAAATTTTGAAGGTAACTCTTGGTCCCCCTAGAACACATCCACCTAAAATAATATTGTGATTACTCCTCTAGGTGCCCCTAGAAAGACAAAACCATTTTATGTCTCCCTGTTGATAAATGGTCATCAGCTAAATAATTGTATAATTACTTCTAGCGCATCTGACAATGTTATGCCCACCAAGGTGGTAGACTCTCTTGGTCTCATGCTGACTAAGACCTTTAGGAGATGTTTCTCTATGGAAAAAAAATAAGTACCTCTATTGGGATAAATCAAAGATGCTCAATTTACATTTGTGGCCCTCCCAAATAAGAGAATCAAAATGGCAGTCTTGGTGGCTGATGTCCTAGCCTCCTATGGCATTCTTCTTGGGAAATTTTTTTGCAAGGACGTTGGTAGAGAATTGAGCATGAACCTATCTGAGGTGAGGATCCTTGTCAAGGGCATCATGTAAAGGTTGCTTCCTGAGAAGGAGGCAAAGTACATTGTCATCTAAACATCAGCCCCTAAAGGTCAAATTATGTTTGAGTCTTCAGGCTTGGGTAATTACTTTTTGACTACTGAAGACGTTTCTATTTCAGCAAATGAAAGTTTCATAGGTGACAATCCAAAAAATTTAGATAAGACATCAGAAGAATTGGTAGGGTGCAGTACACATGAAAAATGATCTTCCCTTCCTGATGAAGAGAAATCTAAAAGAAGATCAAATTTTGGTGAGGTTTGGATTCTATAATTCGATGGAAACAACTCTTTTACTAGTTCTAGAGATAGAATTATTTTGATATCTCCTCAAAGAAATATTTTTCCATACTCATACAAGTTGAAGTTTAACAACACTAACAACACTGTCGAGTATGAGTTTTTGCTACTCGGATTAAAAGTTGCTCAAGCTAAAGGCATCAAGCAACTTCACATTTGAGGAGACACTGAGTTGGTGGTTTGTCAGGTAAGGAACCTATATCAAACCAAGAATGGGAGATTGCAACATTATCATAATTTGGTGTGGGACTGTCTTGAAAGTTTTGATGCTTTCAATATTTTTGTAGTGCCCAGAGAGCTTCATAATTGTGCAAATTCATTGGCTGTCTCTACAACCCTCATGGTTCATCATAAAGACTTTGAAGAGAACAATTACACTATCAAATTGGTCTTTCAACCAAGTATACTTGATAATGCTAACCATTGGTAGGTATTTGATGCTGACAATCAAATCATGTGCTTCACTAGACTTGAAGAGTAATGAACTATGGTAGTGGACCACACTGCTGTGCGTCAATGTCAGGCAAAGAAACTCTTCAACAAGAGAGCAAATATTCATGGTAGAGATCAAATCTTGTTAAGGGACAAGAAGAGGAAACCAAAAGGAAGGCACAAAAAATTGGATTCCTGGTGGAGAAGTCTATTTGCCAATCATTGATTTTGGGGTGAAAATAGTCTCTTGCTAATTTATCAAGATAAGATGCCATTTTCTCTACCTCATAGTGGGTAGCATCTGAAGCACTTCAATCCTTGAAGTATCAGATAAGTCCAATTGTACATATGTATAATTTTTGTAGAGTCTTCCTTTTGTTTTATGTTATTCATTTATTTTTAGCACCTTTCTTTTTGGGTAGCATGACTCCATAGCCCAATGGCATAGATGAAGGCACTAAGATTCTAGATTTTACTCCCTTCAATTGTTTCAAAATTTCAATTGATGAAAGTTCCCCAACTAGAGCTAGCTGTTGTTCCCAAAATCCATCACTTGTTTTTGTGGACAACATGCTGAGCATTTTTCATCCTGCAGGCCAAAATGGTCTCTTTCTTTCTTTCAAAATGTTCTAAGTAGTTAAGTTTTTCAAATATTCAAGCCTTTTTAGCTAAGGAAGTCACAGGTTTAACAGGTGAGCTTTCTCAAAGGGAAGTTCAAAGCACTTAAGGCATTTCCTTAGTGTTTTGAGGATGGTTCAATGCCAAGGTTCAATCAAAAGACTTAACGGTGGGCTTCAAACAATTGGAATGAACCATTGAGCAATTGAACCCCACCTTTGCAAGGTTCAAAGGTTTAATGAGTTCAAAGGTTCAATAGCTTCGACAGACTGAAAGAATAAAAGGATTCAAAGAGTTAATATTGAACCATTGAACCATTGAACCTTGAACTTTGAAAGGTTTAAAGGTTCATCGAGTTCAATGAGTTCAACAGACTTAGAAAATGAAAGGATCTAGAGAGTTTGAAGCTTCAAAGGATTCAAAGAAGTATATCTGAACCGTTGAACCGTTGAACCTTGAACTTTGAAAGGTTTAAAGGTTAAAAGGGTTCAAAGAGTTCAAAGTTTGAGTGGAATTTTCGAGCAAATGGATGAAGCAGAAGATTCCAAAAAGAGGTTCAACCAAATCGTTTAACCAAATAGTTTAAATAAATGGTTCAATCAAAGAAGAAAACCAAGTGAACGTGGCCCTTTACAAAACATTGAATTACTGAACCATTGAACCATTGAACCATTAAACATTTAAACCAAAAGAGTTCAAGGTTCAAAGGTTCAAAGTGGTTCAAGCAACTGGTGATGTCCCCATGGATGTTAAATTCAGGGTGATAGAATAGCCGTTGATTTTCAAAAGCCTTGAGAACAAACTCAACGACCAACTAAGAAAAAAGTGAGAAGATAGCTCTGAGAGCTCAAATCACCAAGAAGAGACAAAATGTGGCAAGGAAGGAGGGAATGACTATAGAAAGTCCAAAAATATCTATAAAAGAGTTATTTTAGTAGATGGAATAGTCTACCAGGTGGACATCAGAAAGAGCAAACATTCAAAGGCACGGCCTATTTTTTTGCATTAAGTAAAGGCGAATAGACAGTCGTGTAAGCGTCATAAAGAAGACCAGACAACCCATGCTTAGGAGGAGACATTTGAGATGATTTAAAATGCTAAATTCAAGGTTGATGACCTATTCCAACATGGCCCTTTCATATATATTCAATGCATTCAATTTAGCATGGGCCGTTTTCATGAAAATAAGTGCCCAAGTCTTTCTTGTGATGCTATATATTGTAATCTCTTATTTTGTATAAGGGAGATCTCTCTGTTATCAAAAGCGAAGCTCTACCCAAATTGCAAGGCATTCTTGAGACTTTGAGCTTAGACTATTAATCATATTTTGTTAAATGAATGAGAAAGCAAGTGACCTTTCAGACTTTGTGTTGGAATAAGCTTGTGTCATCTAGGAAATTTTTCTTATGTCTATTTCCTAAATATAGTCTTGTCCATTTAATCAAACAAGTAGAACAAGTGGAAATAAGTTAAAAGATTTCTTGAAGCTGACTGTGGTAGACTTTGTGCTATCATAATTATCTTCAGTCTGTGTTTTGTGTAAAGGATACTAGAGAGACTTTGAGCTCTCTTTATCCTTAGTAATCCTTTACTCTATTGTAGTTTTAGGTGGAGACTTTGGGCTGTGCTTAATCCTATAGTGTCCTTCATCCTAATCAATGAGAGAAGCAATGAAAGAATTTATGCTTTCATGGGTTTCTTGTGGTTACAGTTACAACCTAAGAAGTCTTCTTCTAGTTTTCTAAACATCATTTTTGAAAGAAGAGAAATGCCTTCAGCAATTACCCAGAAATTCTCCCCTATTCTATGAACATCATCTCTGAAAAAAGAGAGATGGATGTTCACCCCTGTGTGTATTTTTAGCTTATATATATATATATATATATATACACACTATAAATTATAGGGAACCTCCCCTTGCTGAGAGGAGAGATTTATCTCATTTTGGCTATGGTCACCACACCCATTTTGCTGCATAAATCTCCTTATGCTATGGTTGATGTAACCATTTTGCCGTCAGTTAGCTGGTGACAAAATATTCACCCAATAGAGTGGATCCCTATAGATTGAGTTTGGAGATAGTTTTGACTGCTAAAGGATATACCTCAAGATGTGACTCACTATAGGAGGGAGGATGTAGAGTAAGATTTACCAGAGCCACAACTACAGGAGGGAACTATCAATTAGAGATCCTATTGATGATGTTGAAGCCATAGAGAGATATATAGGGTGGTACTAGATGAGGTACATGGTTATATATTTTGGTTAGGGGGATGATGGGCAAGGGCTTATGGATCTAGATCCTCCATAGGTATAGGGTGGAGGTGCATATTATCAGATAACAATAACCTTTGCAACAACACAATCCTAGGTAATTATTTTGTAGGCATATGAAGCCACATTACAGGGATAGGTTACCATTTTGATAGGTGAGCAAGATCAAGTGAGGGTCAACCTTGCAATGGTCAAACAAGAGAGGGATACTCTATGTTAGAGGGTAGGGGTGATGATAATAAGAGGAGGATGAGGACCTGACATAGTTTTAAGGACATGATATATAAATATCATGGAGGAGCTAAGAGATTATGAGGCTATTGTATTCACCTAGTTACCTGATACTATGAGGTATGGTGAGTATAAGACTATCCTAGTAGGGGGACCATCATTAACTACACTGGGTCAGTGGGAAGAGATTGTAGCATAAGGAGGTTCATCAAGGGGTCCACCACCAAATGGTGGAGTAGGTGCAGGTGGTTTTGGTTTTGGTGCTACAGGCCCATGATGACACTTATGTGATGTACATTATTTTTTGATATGTATATATGTCTTTTTATATCAGCCTGCATGCTGAAGATGCGAGATGTACTAATGAGAGTGAGAGAGATATAGAGCATTTGTATCATGTTATTTTATGATATTCTAGCTTTATGATTATGTACATGGATTATTTTATGATTATGGCATGTTCTCTTATTTTATTGATGAGATGTTAGCTTAGGCATAATGATGTTGTTACGATGTTATTGTTAAATTTGATTATGATGATATGTTTATGATATTTATGATGGGTATAATTATGTTGTGGAGTATGTCATTGACTATGATCATTATGCTTATGTTAGTCATGAGGTTTATTATGAGATGTTATGTTGATTGTCATGTTATTGTGGTTACGATGATATGATGTTTATGATAGTGGTTATTATTTGGATGATGTTGTGTTATGTTATGTATGATCATAATTTCTTATGATGCCTATGATATTGATTATGAGATATGATTTTAATGTTGATGGTATGATGATGTCAATATATGTTATATGGATGATCATTATGGTTACATAGAATGTTACTATGATGATTATGATCTTTATGATGTTATGTTATTAATTATTATTTGGATGGTGATTATGTTGATGTTAATGTTATTAGGATGATTATAATGATATGGAAAATTAATGTTAGATGTTTAATTCATGATGTTTGATTAGGATATTGATTATAATGTTTTATGTTGAACTTAAGGCAGTGATAGATGACTTTGAATAGGATGTAATGATAAGTGAAAGTGTGAGAAAATGACCATGTCAAAATAAACACTCTAATGGGTCCATATATCCCAAGAAACGGTTAAGAATTAGGTATGTTGTTTTGATTAGCAAAGACCAAATACGAAGAATCCATAGCTAGATTGGCTTAGTGAACATAATTTGATTGACCACATCGCAAGAGCATGTTTGAATTGATAACAAGGTTGTATTAATCATTTGGTATCAAGTAAGCTCATAGTCCCTTGAGTTCAAAGAGGAGTGAAAATAATAGGGGTAAAAGGTGAATGGTTTAAGGGTTAACTTGATGTGGGTTAGCTTACCTCTTCTATAGGTGACCAGAGGGCTGTAATATACAAGTCCATGCATTATAATAATGTGTAGACTAATCAATGTGGGAAGTCTACTAATTCCATATATAGGATCTGATTGTGGCATAATGATATTTAAAAAATGAAATTGTTAAGCGCTGATTGTAGCGTACTTATTCAAATTCTTGATAGAGTTTTGACTGATTACGTTTGTTCTTTAAGTAGGTGGTTAAAGTTGATCAATGCAAGAAGCTTCAAATGTTATTTTTTATTAGCCATCCTTCAAGGGAGTGGTCTAAATTTTTTATTTTTATAGCTGCCCTTTAAGGGAGTAGTCTATTTTAAAGCAATTTAGAATTATATGGCTAGCTACCCTTTGAGGGAGTAGTTTGCATTTGTTTGAGGGTAATGATTTGGAATGCAATTTGTTTTGACATGGACAGGTCTAATAAGCCAAATGGTCCACCATTATGGAGGCAAGGTTTTTGCACCAAAGGTAAATGATAAATAGAAGGAAGGGGTTGAGAAATAACTGACCATGGGATTCCATCTATTGAAAGACAAAAAGTATCCATGAGAACCATGTTATAGGCAAAGCTATGGTAACGATACTTAGGATTGGGATTAGATGTTTATGATGGATAAATCACATGGTCCTTTATTGAAATCATGTGTTCTCAAAGGATAAGTGTAAATGAAAGGGAGGGTATATTCTTGTGAACCAAGGGATGAGCTTAAGTTAGACACAAAAGTGAGTGTGATCCTATTTAACAATAAAAAGGATACAGATGTGAAGCATTGATAGGATGAGGATCTAGTTTGCCCTTGAGAGAGGATAAATGGTAAGCACCAGATCCATACTTATGGGTTATAATATAGGGTCCTAACTAATTAAAAGCAAACTTTCCCTTCTTGGTCTTTTTCATGTTGGTGACATGTTGGTTTTCTTTAAGGATTAGGTCTCTAATGTTGAATTCTCATTTTTTAAAATGTTTGTTATAGGATCACTTGATTTGATCCTGATAAACATGAAGGTGATTAAGGGTGGTGAAGCAATGTTCATCAAGAAGCTCAAGGTGTGTGAGGCATTCTTGGAGATAATCATTCTAAAAAAGGATTCTATGCAAGGAGATGTGAAGTGATGGAATTCAGACTTCAAGTGGCAGAACTACCTCATCTCCATAGACAAGGGAGAAAGGTGTAGCTTCCATGGAGGTTTAGATGCTAGTGCGATAGGCCCATAGAATGAATGGGATATGAAGATGTTAATCCTAACCAGAGGCACTGACCATCTTTGTGAGTATTTTGATAAGGGTTTTATTAGAAGCTTCTACTTTTCCATTAGCTTATGGATGATAAGGGGATGAGAAGCTCAGATCAATGCCAAAAGCATCACAAAGTGCTTGGAATTTCTTGTTTTTGAAAGACTTGTTATTTTTAATGATTTTATGAGGGATACCAAAGCAGCAATGATATGGTGATTGATGAAACCAATGATTTTTTTAGCCTTTATTGATATGAGTGGGATGGCTTCCACCCACTTAGTAAAATATTTTATGGTGGTAATGATATATTAATGTCATTGTGAGGAATGTGGGTTGACTTCCCTGATAAGGTCTAGACCCCATTGTGAAAAAGGTTAAAAATCTTGAGATACTTAAAGACCATGAAAAGGTTCATGATGAAGGTTTGTATGCTATTGACATTTGATGCATTTCTTGACATAATCATATCAATCCTGGTTAGGTGTGGTCCTATAGTAGCTGAGGCAAATAATACACTTGGAAACAACCATACCACCAATATGTCCCCCACATATGCCATCATGAGCTTCCTTGATGACATGAGAAGCTTCATGACTACGAAGGTAATAAAGAAGAAGGTTGTCAAAGCCTCACTTGTAAAGGATGCCTCCTAGTATGATATAATGAGAAGTGCCTTGGATAAAGGTTCTCTAGGTATTGTTTGAAGGATTGGGTGGGAGAATACCAAGGTTAAGATAATAAAAAATTTGGTTATACCAAGTGTCATAAGTGTGATCTAGGAATTTGAATCAAGATAGGATGGTTAGTATTGTGTTAGTTTCAAAATGAAAACAAAATGAAAGAAACACACTAATAACATAAAATATCTAGGCATAGACACTAGGGAGAGCTTTATAACAAAAACAAATGACAAACACAACTAAAAAGTAAGGAATAAAACACAGTAATCCCTTCACCTTCTTTGGATGCTCCAAATGCCTTTGTAGTAGTGGCTTGCTCGGCTTGTGCTCATGAAGTCCTTGGCAATGGAAGCTTGGCTACCTCCATCTGTCCTTGGCACCTTTGACTTGTGCTTGGATTGGCTTGGAATAAATTTGGCATGGTAACACTAGTTGAAATGTCTCCTTGAAGATATTTGTGCATTATAACTTTGCACTAAAAATATCTTAGAAATGATGTTCATGGCCTCTCTATTTATAGATTTTTGAGAATGTCTAGAATCAACCTGAACCATCTATCTATCCTAAGATTGAGATGTGTTGTTGAAGATTAATTAAATTTTTGGAATTAAGTTTATAATTATCCTCATCATGACATTGGAAGAAGGGGAAATTAAGAGGCATGGAGGGAATCATGTAAGGCATTGATAAGGCATGGAGGACATGAATCCTAATATTTGTGGCATTTATGGCCTAGGGATGTCTTCCCAAGAAATGAGGTCACTTGATGATGCATATATTCAATATTTATTTCTAAAAATAAGTTATTCAACAAGTTTCCATGGAATTCTTGATTAGGCCTTGATTTGGATTAATTAGTTCTTAAGCATGTTTAAGCACTTTGTGCACAAATTATTCAAATTAATCAAAATATCTTGTTATTGGTCCAAAATTTGACTGAATTAGAATTGGAAGGTAATGTTAGATGTATTGGATGCATTATTACATTTAGGATGTTACTGACAACAAATAACAAATACATGTATCTTGTGCAAAATATTTGATAGGAAAGAGCAATCCAGAGCACCCATGTGCAAAATTGGCATTTTGAATCAGAATGGTATAATCAAAGTTAGCTAGCCCATAAATTACATTGCCATATTTAAGGATACCCTGGCCAAAATCAACACTTGAATATGTTAGTTTCACATCATTTAGCATGTTTTAGTATTTTTAGGCCAAATTATGCATTTTGGGTGAAAACTATCCAAAAGCCTGATTAGGGGTTATCGGTGGCCAAATTTAGGTGTCTACAATTTGACCCTATTTGAGAAGGTGTTGTAATATATAATCATAGTAATGTCTTCTCAAAGAATGAAAAGGTCATATATGCCTACAACTGCAATAATGATAAACTAACAATAAGACACCCCCTTGAGGGAATAGTTGGCATAAGTAGGTCAGCAAACAGTCCCTCAAAAAAAAGAAGTGAAATGAGGGGACCAAAGAAAGGAAAGATGATGGGGTGAAAACATAATGATACTAAAAAAGTAGTCAAAATCATTGAGAATCCAAGTGGGATGGTGTACAATGGTTTTCCCAAAGGTGGTTATAAGAATTGTACCCTGATAGTGGTAATGTGGTATGATAACATAATGATTTGCTCAAAGGTGGTTGTAATCATTGAGAAGATGGAGATGCCCTTGTTAGGATAGAAAAACAAGATAATAACATGCCTCTATATAGGCAAATAAAGTAAATTGGTGACAATATAATGATTTATCCAAAGGCGGTTATAATCATTGAGAAATGTAGGTGGGAAGGTGTGCAATGATTTGCTCATAGGCAGTTATAATTATTGGACCTTGATTATGGAAAACATGATAAACTTGGCTGAGGATGATGATAACTTAACATAGAGGGTAATGATGAATTGAAATAACCTACTAATAGGGAAATGCTCATTTGAACTAATAAAGATTGAAATTCTTTAATGGTTAATTACTCTATTTGGGATATGATTGGGATTGAATCGAGATGTTGATGCTGAAGAGGTGTCACCATTATTGAATAAAATTATTGAATCTAAGGTTTATTATAGCATGTGTTAGTAGGCATCATGGTATAACATCATGAGGACTTGGTTGAAATATGCATAAGGACTGACTCTTGTAATCTAATACACAATAAAAAATAATGCACCAATGATAGAAACCATGATGAAAATATAAACACATAAATATGGATGGATCCAAGTGTAAGTGTGGGAAAGGAATCACCCAATGAACACACATAAATTGAATCAAGGAAATAGTGTTGAAAGCAAACAAATAAGAAGACAAACAAATAAAAATAAGCAAAAACAAATAAATAAATAATGCCATAAAAACCCTATGAACATTGCCCCTAGAAAATAGGTGACAACTTAACAAATGAACAAAATGGGGGAATAGAAGAAAAGGAAGGGGGTGGATGAGCTATCTCCATATGCACTAGGCAAGTAGACGCTGCCTACATAGTTCCATGGATGTAATATACAATAAAAAACTTCAAGCTAAATGTAATTCTCTTAGGGAATGGAAAGAATGTGATAACTGATGGAAACAACAGAATGGATGTGATAGAAGAATAGGAATGGTATTGAAAAATGGTAAGTGTGTGAGAGAAAAAGACCAAAAAGGATGGGGAAACTAAATAACAAATGATTTACTTATAACTTATTAAGTGTTCTCAGAATCCTTAAGGCAAAGAAGTGGTCAATGTTTTTATTCTTTTCTAACAAATTTTTAATTATTTTTGTATTTTTTTTGAAGTATCTCAACTCAATCGAGAATGATGAGACACTAAATGGTTCAATCTCATAAAATGGTAAGAGTGTGGCTTATGTTACTTAAAAAATGGTGAGAGCGTGGCTTAGGTTGCTCACAAAATGGTGAGAGTATGGCTTAGGGTGACAGAGCTAACATCAACAAGTATCAAGTGCTACCTACATAGTCCTAGAGTAGGACCTCAAATCACTATAGTTTCTCCCTTACAATAGAGGAATTTAACTAGTGTAGTAGTCAATTCAAACAAAACAAGCACATTTGGTAAAAATGCATAGTATGACATAGGAAGTGGCAAGTTGGTACGTCAAGGCTTAATGTTGCCCCTAATTTACCCATAGGTGGTTATAACTAGGACACAACAATATAGATCAATGCTACTAATTTGCCCAAAGGTGGTTATATTTAGTAGCAAGATTGATGGTAAGAAAGGAATAACAAGTGAAGGATGCAACTACCAAAAATTCACTCACATTGTCCCAAAATACAATCTCTATCCAAATTACTTGAACTAACTAATGAAATTGATTAGATACCTTGATGTTAAAACTATGTAACAAATGGAAAAAACCAAGGTCAAACGGGCTAGGTTTTAGAACACACTGGGTTGATAGAATGGAAGCAAAAAGTGGATACGGTAAAGAGGACAGATAAGGATGGTATTTATATAAAATAGAATAGTGATAAAATGACATAATTCAAACAATCCTTACAAAAAATACACCTTAACATTAAAGCATAGTATTGCTTGAGATGAATAATATTCATTGACTCAGAAAGTTCATCTCCATCTAGTGTGGTGAGCCTATATGCTCCTGATCCATAATTTACATTGATGATGAAAGGCCTTATGTAGTTTGGTTTGAATTTCCATTTATGCTTCTACTCAGCTATGGTATTCTTTTAGTTTTATTTAAGGACAAGATCACCAAGTTCAAATCTTCTACACTTAACATGCTAATTATAGTGGCCTTTGAGTTGGTTCTGATATGCTTGAAGATTATTGAGCACAGTTATGCATTTCTCATCAAGTAGGTCTTTCTCTTTTAGGTGAGATACTAAATAATCATGATCATCCAGGACATGCTTGAAAGAGATGCACAGTGATGATAAATGACCTCAATGGGAAGGATGGATTCAATACTATAAACAAGTGAGTATGGAGTGGCTCCTATAGGGGTACGATGATTGGTATGATATGCCTAAAGGGCAAGGAATATTTGTAAGTGCTAATCATGACCAACATCATTGATAATATTTTTGAGAATATTGATAATGTTTTTGTTGGATGCCTTAGCTTGGCCATTACCTTGAGGGTAATATTTTATAGAAAAATGTTGTGTGATGTTATATTCAATACATAGCTAGTCTATATCCTTATTCTTGAATGATCCTCCATTATCAGATATAATGTCAAAGGGGATATCATAATGACAAATGAGATGGTTGAAAATGAATTTGGAAATTTGATTTCCAATCATGTAAGTGAGGGGTATAGATTCAACCCACTTAGTGAAATATTCAGTGGCAGTAAGGATATATTTATGGCCATCAGATGAAGTGGGGTTAATCTTCCCAATGAGGTTAAGTCCCCATGTAGAAAATGGCCATGGTGTCAACATTGGTTTCAAATTTTTTGGTAGGGAATGAACCAAATTAACATGTCATTGAAATTTTTCACACTTATTTACATATTCAATAGCATCTACATCCATTGTGGGCCAATAATAACTAGTATGTAAGAGATTTTTAGATAGGACTACCTCGTTAGAATGAGTGCCACATACTCCTTCATGAACTTGTCTTAACGCTACTGTAGACTCTATTGAAGTTAAACAACGAAGTAGAGTTCCATCAAAACTATGATGGTAAAGGGTGGATCTAAGTAGAGTATAATGAGTGGAATGATGAATAAAGGCTTTGGTTTTTTTTGAGATAGATTAGGTGGAAAAACTTGTTCGTGAAAGTAGTTGTAAAGGTTTGAGTACCACATATAATTAAGACCAACAATACCACAAATCATGGTAACGGTTGAAGGTTCATGATCTGGTACTAAAAAATTATTGAAAAGGAATTGATACTATCTAGCTTTATCTATTTGTCAAATAAGAGAGCCAATAGTAGCCATGGCATATGTAGTTCTGTTACTAGCCCTTGGTATGTATTCAAAATAAATATTGGCAATTTATTGCTTAAGAGTGTCGACCATGGATTTATATGGAACCAACTTGTCATCTTTGGTCTGAAATGATCTATGCCTTGATTGATGATTAACAAAGAATCACAATAAACTTGGAGATAAGATATATTCTAATGCACTGCTTGTCAAAGTCCTATAATAAGTGCTTCATACTTGGCCATGTTGTTTATACAAGGAAAGCTGATTCTGAATGATTTAGGGGTTAGATCCCCTTATGGTATAATAAATAATAGGCATACCCTCGATCCATGTGTAGTAAATGAACCATAAAAATACAACTTCCAAAGATAATCTTCAAGGGGTGTGTCAATGATGGTCATTATGGATTCATCAGAAAATGGAAATGTGAGTGGCTATGTGTTTGTGAGAGGTGCTTCTACAATTTGATCTGTAAGAACTTGTCCCTTGATTACCTTATGATTGACATACTCTATGTCAAAGTCACTGAGAAGTATGATCCATTTAGCTATTCTACCTTGTAAAGATATTTTAAATAGTAGATACTTGAACATATATACTTTTAAAATGACCATGGTCTTATTACTCAACATATAATGGTGCAATTTCTGAGCTACGAAGACCATGCTAGACAAGATTTTTCAATAGGTGCATAGTTATGCTCATATATAACCAAGGTGAGGATTAGATAGTATATAGTATGCTCCTTTATATTGTCATCATGTTGAGCCAAGAGTGCCCCCAGAGCATGGTCAGTAGCTGATAGGTATAACAAAAATGGCTTTCCTAGCATGTGAGGTAATAAAATAGGTGGATTAACAAGATACTTTTTGAGTTTTTGAAAAGCTATTTGGTAGTGATCATCCCAGTGAAATGTAACTCCCTTATTTAAAAGGTGTGTAAATAGATGGCACTTGTCTGCTAGCTAAGAGATGAAGCATTGAATTGATTGGATCTTACCCTATAAACTACAAAGTTAATTTAAATTAGTTAGTGGCAACATCTCAGTTATAATATGGACTTTAGCTGGATTGACTTCAATACCTCTATGAGACATGATAAATCCAAGTAATTTTAATAAAGTTACACCAAACACACATTTCTTTGGATTGAGTCTGACTTTTTACTCTCATACTCTTTCAAATATCTTACATAGCACTACTGCATGGTCAACCCTAGTTTTGGATTTTCCTAATATGTCATCAACATAGTCTTCAATAATATCATGCATCATATCATGGAATATGATAGTCATATCCCTTTGATATGTATCTCTAGCATTCTTAAGGCCAGATAACATTACATGATAACAAAATATTCCCCATGGAGTGGTGAATGCTATTTATGTTGGTCTTCTAGTGTTATTTTGATATGGTTATATCTTGAAAAAACATCCATGAGTGAAAGCATTTCATAACCTACTATGGATTTGATGATCATGTCGATATTAGGTAATAAAAAATCATATTTAGGAGAAGATTTGTTGATGTCTCAAAAATTAGTACAGATTTTGATCCCTTCAAGATTTTTACTTATAGGTACCACATTAGAGATCCATTCTGAGTAGTCAATGGATCAGATACATCTTGATTCTAAGAGTTTTTACAAATCTTTATTTACCAATAAAGCAATGTGAGGATGCATCTTATGTAGCTTTTATTTTAGTAGTTTGGAATCAAGATTAACCATAAGGTGGTGCATAACCAAGGTAGGGTCTAAACTTGGCATATCAGAGTAGGCCCATGCAAATATATCTATAAATGCTCTCAATAGAGATATAAAGATGTCATGTTCCTCCTTAGTGAGGGATGCTCTTAATTTTATCCATTTTAGGTCTAATAGAGTATTGATATTTACCTCTATTATATCTTCAACTAGAAGGGTCAAACCATCTTCTAGGATAGTAGGCAATGATTTAAATTATTGAATTATGTCAAGGTCCTCTATTAGGACTTGCTCTTCAACTTCTCCTAGGCATGATAAATTTGAGTCCCCTCATGGGAGATCTAGCCATGTGACAAAAATAGTTGGAAATTCTTAAAGAATTTGATCAAATACTTGTTGTTTCTCAAATCTAAACTTGGATCCATAGGCAAGTTCATCATTGGTGGTCTCCTGGTCTAAATTTGAAGAAGAATGAACACCCCCATCTAATGGTGCCTAAAATAGGTTTTCACCACTAGATTGGCCTTTATCTTTACTTTTTTCCTAGTCAAAAAGTGCCTCAAAAAGGTTTTCACTTTGGGACCTCAATGTTTTACTTATTTGTTTTTGGCTAAGGGTGTTCACTTGCTCTCCAAAATAGACTACAAAATCTAATGTGATTGATAATCTTGATTTGTGATATCCTAATGGAATGCTATCTCTAAGGACTAAAAATTCATAGAATGCCTCATCATTCTAGAACTCATCAATTGATAGACTAGATTCTTGTTGGTCCCAATCTATCAATTAAAGATAATATAATGGTAATGGGTTATGATGAATGGCTTGGGTAAGGGTACAAATGGCATTGTTATCAAACAAGTTAGTTTTAGCTAGGTCATCAAAGGTGAGGCAATGATCAGACTCTACTTCACTATCAACATCATCATCACTAATCACCGATGATGGAGTTTGAATAAGATATGTGGGGTAAACCCTAGATAGTTTAAATCCAAGTCCATAAGGTCTTTCATACTTAGTCATGGAAACTAGCTTGATGGTTCCTTGTTGATTCAATTTGAGGCCTCTTCCTTCATATTTGTGATGCTCCATGATCCTATTGGGAATAGGATACTTTATATTATTATAACAATCAACTTAGTTGTCAATGTATAACCATGCTTCATCTCCTTCAAGAGGGTTAGGTCTTAGGCCAAATGCTGGTACAAATGTGACAAGTCCCTTATCTTTGTTCTTTTATTACCAATGCATATGTGGGGTGACTTTAGGCTACCCAAAGGTTTTCATATTATGAGGAATATTGGGAATATGAAATGGATCATGGGTCACATACTCTCCTAGTCCATTATCAAAAATGGTGAAATTATTAGAAGCTTCAGGAGGTGGCATGTGGGAAAGGGAAGCCAAGGTATTAGGATCTATGCAAATATCTGGTAAAGGATAAATAAGTATAGCCTTGCCTTTATCCTATTTGGAACTTGGATTCATGTCGTACTAATAATTGTAGCTTTGAAATTTAGCCTAGAGATGTTTGTAGTGTTCATATGGGTGTAAATCTCGTAGAATATTCACTTTCATCCCTGAGTGGGAAAACTTGATACATTGGTGCAACATTGATAGGACCACATGAATCTCATATAACCAAGGCCTACCTAGAAGCATATTATATGATAACTCAAGATCAAGCACATGGTAAAGTGTATCATGGGTCAAAGGCCCAATGATAACTATCAAACTAATGATGCCTTATGATTCTTTTTCCTGATTATCATAGGATTTGATGGTTATTGTTTCTGGCTAAAGATCTGCCATTATGTACCCAAGAATCTTGATGAGTTTTAGAGACACTATGTTGAGGCCAGATCCATTATCTATAAGGACACATTTCACTTAATGCCATCTGATATAAACTTTTATGTATAAAATATTATTATGGAGCATTCCAAGAGAAGACATATCACTTTGGTTGAATGTGACTTATTGGGCTGGAGCTAGGTGTCTAACCAAAGCTTGAAATTTATCAAGGGATATGTCACTAGCAATAGTGGATTGGGTCAAAAACTCATTCAATATGTTTTTATGGATTATTGATGTTCATAGCAAATCTAAAATAGAAATTTGTGCTAGTGTCTTCTAAAATTGTTCCACAATATCAAACTTATTATCTTGGTCATTAGTGAATGGTTTATTCTAAGACTGAATGGTTAGTTGGATGACAAGAATAATAGTAGATGGCTGTGAGCCTAGGATAGTAATCTTTGACCATTGAGTTGTGATTTCACAATTAATATTAAATACTAGACCATTATTTCTAACCAATGTTGGGAATGGTGTGGGACTGAACAGGACAAGTCTCAGTTATCAGTGCACTTGCATGTGGTCATGTGGTAAGGATGAGTTGTTGATATAAGGTCTAAAAGGGGAAACCCTAGTTTTCTAGTTTGCCTGTATGTATTCTCAATTCAAATAAAGATTATCCATGTAATTTGGATAATTTTTTTTTTTAGCAATGGTCTAGGCTGATTAGTGCTTGGTCTAGGATTAATAGAGATGGTATTAATGCTACCCCCTACAATATGAACTACAACCCTATTGTAGTCATGTGCAACTACATGGTAGGTTTGTTGGTTTTTACCATTATGATCTTAGTTTTTTCCATTATTCTATCATTGTGGGTTTTGCTATTGATTTTGTTGATTCCACTAGTTTGACTTTTGATTTTGATAATATTGATTTTGCTGCTACACTGGCCATTATTGTTGCTATTGCTAATTATTTTACTACTACTAATTATTATGTTAGGGAAAGGGGTTTTGATAAATCCAAAGAGTTTGATTGGAAGTGGAAGTACCATTATCCAATGTTATCTCCCCATTATCCAACATATTCTCAATTAAATGGTTGATTTGGACACATATTCATAGATTATGCCCGTTGACCTGATGATAGTCACATTATTCAATTTCATAGTACTAATAAAGATAAAGAATGATTTGTAGATAATGATTTGGCATATGCCAACTAATTAGATTAGTAGTAATAAACTTGTGAAATATAGACTCAATAGGTTCTCCTAGGTCACTAAAGACATGATGTGCAAGCACAATGCTCTTTGGAAGAGGGGTTTGTAATGGTAAAGGTTGCTATATTTATTGTGTAAGTCTTGGTTGTTGTGCTTGCGATATTAGTTGGAGATGTTTTGAGGTAAGAGTAAGCTAAAAAGGTGGTGTAGATGATGTTTTCACGATTTGGACATGACAGGATTTGGTTACTTCATTTCCCACAACATTCCTATTATGGTTAAATTGCTTCAATCTTTCTTGGTTATTAGCCTATGCTAGTTATAGTGCTAGTACTTGAATGGGATGTTGGTCATTTCCCTAATTGGTACCTTGATTTTGATTAGTTGAATTAAGCTTGATGACTCCTTTATTGATGAGTTCCCTCTCGATCAACATACTTTTATCAATGATCTCTTTGAACGTATGTACAAATTGTAATTCCAAATGATAAGATATCTCACTATGAAAACTTTTAGTAAACATAATGGCTAATTATTTATCTAGTAAACTATGGGTGTAATGGCTTGCAAGTGCTCTCCATCACTATAAATAACTTGCAAAACTCTAACTAGCTTTTTTCTTTACTTGCATTAAGTCCACTAATGAAATCTCATGCTCAAGATTATAGGAAAAGTACTACATAAAATTATCAGGAAGATCATCAAAATCCATTACTAAATTTTTGGACAACTTCAAAAACCACTCCAAATATTGTCTAACCAAGCTCCTTGGAAACAACAACAAAAGGTATATGTTGCTATATACCATTGGTTGACATGCAACAAAGAATTTGATTAAATGAGCCTTCGGGTCACCTTTCCATTTATACTTGTCAAATTTAGGTGGTTCGTATCTTGGAGGAAATGGTATATGTAAATACTCCATGTTAAATGGATAGGAACATACACCATCCAATTTGAACTTTTTAGTTTGTTTCCCAACTTGAATGGTAGCAATTTCATCCTTCATATGTTGCAATTCTTGGGATAAAAAATTGGAAGGAACATTGGTTTGAGGGAGAATATTGGTTTGGATAGATGGTTGGGAGGTTACAAGTGGGACACTTTGACCAGGGTATGATGGAGACATCTATTAGGTACATTGGTTTGGTTGGAGAATGGACTAAGAATACACATACATGGATTATGATGTACTTGAAATTGCACACTTGGTTATGTGATATTATAGTTTGGGTTGGTGATAGAGGTTTGAATTGGAGGATTTTTTGGTTGGGATGAAGGGATATAACTATATTTTACATGCTATGGTTGAAAAGGGACATGCTATTGACTAATCAAACTTTGTTGTTGAGTGGAAAGTTGTGGACCAAAACCCTATCCCTAAATTTGTGGCACATTTTGAACCAATGGTTTTATAGTATGTAGTTGAGAAACATGGAGACCTTGTTGCATGAATCCCTATGAGGAAGTGAAAATAGGTTATAGATTTGGCATCTCTCACTGACCAATATTTGTATGTTGTTGACTAGTCATTTCTTGGTTTTGAACTAGCATATTAGTTTATGATTGAAGAGGTATGTTCATCATTACTTGATGAGGTAGAACATTAGTTACCCATGATTGAGATGGTAATGTATTTTTCCTCTATTACATTGATACACTAGATTATGCTTGTTGTTGTGGAATACTACTCATTACGTATTGAGGAGGAGTGGAATTCATCACATTCTATCATTAAGGCATGACATTAGCCATTATTTGATTACCTAATTTTGTAGGTTGTACACTTGAGGAAGTAGCTGGTTGAGGTTGGGGTGTAGAAACTCATATTCCTTGGTATGATGATCCACTCATAGGATCAACTATAGGCACATGTTGTTGGCTAGTTGTTTGTGCGTTAGTACCACTTTGATTAGGATTAGACGTTGTTTGCACATTTTCCACTACGTTTGGCTCACTATTCAGTATAAAAGCTGAAGACACTTCTTCAATAATGGGAATATGTATCAAGTTATCTATTGAAATGGTTTGTATGAATGGGTTAGAACTTAGATTCTCTTGCCTAGTTAACTCTATCAACATTCCTGTTGAAGGAACTAGGTTAATGAGAGGCTTACTCATAATGTTCATCTGATTGAAATCACATACTAGATTCAGATAGTTTTGATATGTTGTCTACATTTGGTTAAAGAGATTTTACATGATGTTTTTGCCTTGATTAGATATATTAGGATCTTGGTATGTTATTTGGACTAGATCCATAGGATTGCTAGAAGAAACCTGTTGATCGTAAATGATATTGTGGGGTAATCTTAGTAGACTTTGTAAATTTTCATGGGGGAAGTCTACTGAAAACTTGGCCCCTACCTCTATGGATATAACCAAAATCTCATATTTTTTCTCTAGAAAATATTTTTCAAACAAAAATGGATCATAAGTGGAAGTCATATTAGTAGAATATGACTATTGAATAATTGGCTCATCCACTATGGGTATTATAGATAGGTATTCTATGATTTGTTCTTGGTCTTGTTCTAAATAAGGTGGTGTGTTAACCAGATAGTTAGCCAATGGATCTTAGATTTGTACCCCTAATTGAGTATTATAAGAGGGATAAGAATCCATCTCATAAACAATATTATCCACATAGGGGTCTTGCACCATTTCTTCTTGTGTAGCTACATTACTAATGAGACAAACCATCGTATTAATAGAATATGACTATTAAATAATTGGCTCATCCACTGTGGGTATTATAGATAAGTATTATGTAGTTTGTTCTTGGTCTTGTTCTAAATAAGGTGGTGTGTTAACTAGATAGTTAGCCAATGGATCTTGGCTTTGTGCCCCTAATTGAGTATTATAACAGGGATAAGAATCCATCTCATAAGCAATATTATCTACATAGGGGTCTTGCACCATTTCTTCTTGTGCAACTACATTACTAATCCTTGAATTGTACATGAGTCCATTATGAGTGTAGGAATACATGTTGAGATCCATAGTCAATGTTTTGTGATAAAAGGTCAAAGATTTCTATAAACTCAAAAAAAAGGATAATGTCTAAAATAGATGATGTTCCAACTTGGTCTAGATTTGTCAAAAGGATCAAAAGGTTTATGCAAATATTTGTGAGGAAATAAGCTACCATGAAGTATCTAACATTTCACTATTCATGCAAAGATAAGCAAGTAAATAGACAAAAAATCAAAATGCCAAAATCTAAGGTTGAAGTGTTTCAAATCAGTCCAATCTAAAAATTTAAAAGTTAATAGGTTTTTGGCCAAAGTAGTGTCAAAATCTAGGCTCAAACAAGGCATGTGCTAGGACTCTTAGCCAAATGGCATCAAAAGCTAGACTTTAAAAATAGATGAAGGTTTTAATGTAACAAATTTGAAACACTTCTAACAAACACTAGGCATTTGATTATTGAACATGAACTTGATCAACTAGGTATAAGGTATGAAAAAAAAGACGATTTAAAAATAGTTTATTTTCTCACAAAAAATGGTATAAAACTTGGTTCTTTTGACAAATAAGCTAGACAAAAGTGAACAGTACAACTATTTTACATAAAAGATCATAAAAATACACTTGGATTGGTCTGAAAATATAGGAAAAAAATTGAAACTCTATGCAATAGGGTCTATGAAATAATATTTGAAATGTTTTAGGTAGCATGACAAAAAAAATTATTTCAAAAAATCTCTACGGCAAAGACATTTTACCACAATTTTGACAACATAACACTACCTTTCTTGACTCAAAATGTCTTGGTGAATAGACTCAAAGTGTAAGTGTTTATCACAAAATGGATTAAGTCTATCAAATGGTGACAATTATTATGAGTCTTAAATGGCCTTCAACCCAAATTGGAAATTGAACCTAAGTTCCCTCAAGTTTAGTGCAAATGATGAACCCAATTAACAAATCAGCCTTATGAACTTGTAAAGGTGCAATTACAAATTTAGATTATAAGTGAAGGACTTTTAAACAACTTTGGTAAAGGTCTAGACTCAATTGAGTAGCATAACTGTGCCAAAATGGATGATATGACTCAAGCTTTTGATGAACTTTGAACAAGGCAAATTGATGATCTCATGTGGGCAGCATAACACCTCTTTGTTCAAAGGAAAATTTGGACTATGTGCTTGGTTTGGATTGTTTGTTTACACTAAGTTTTTACTTCAAACAAGACTTTAATTTAGGACATGACTAACTAGTTAATTGCTCTTACATCCTAAACTAGCAAGGTTTCTTGGTATTGTTAGAATATGTCAATATACGTCATTTTAGAGAATTTTAAGTGCTCATATAAAAATAAATTCAAATTATATAGTAGGTTTTTAAAACCCCCCCTTCTCTCAAATGATAGTACTATGACATGGACCTTGAGGTGCACCTTGCACCAACAATACTTCTATGGTAAGTGGGGATTTGTCTAAGATCTAATAAGTTTTTGAATTATCTAAAGGAATCAATTATACAATGACTTTCATGACAAACAATGCAAAATAAAAGAATGGATTCTAGGTTTGTATCACCTGGCTTATTGTAAAAAGGTCTAGTCCTTCTTACAATCACTATTCGCTCAGTGTAGTGTGATGTCTAAAGTGCCACTACATCCCGTGTGCAACTCTAATTAGGAGCTAAATGAAGTCAATGCTGGGAGGTGAAACCCTAGGTCAAAGCTTCCCTAAAGAACTCATAGGAGGTGATGAAGTCCCCCTCATAAGCCAAGTTTTCATAAAAATAAAGAAAGCATGAAATAAAAAAACTTTATGGTCATTTTAAAGGTCACCCAAACTTTGACAAGTTTTTAGGGAGTGCTTTGGATGATTTTATTTCTAAACCTTGGACTAGGCTATTTGCAATAGGAATGGCACTTTTTATTCCAAGGGTTCCTTGAAGGGGACAAATGGAAGAGCATACATGCAGCATGCCAAAACAAATATAACTTTAAAAACTAATTTAACACAAAAATCTTTGAAAAGGTGAGTTCATTTTTAAGCCCAAATGGAAAACGAGGTGGTGTTCATTTGACTCCTTGGTATTAGTTGAAAACTTTGAAAACATTCACCATAAACATCAAAAATTCTTTTGTTAACACCAAAACAAGGCTCCTAATTGATTTTTAAGCATGTAAAAGGTGATCTAATCATGTTTTTAACAAATGTCAAGCTTGGTCCTATAGCAAAAATGTTAGCATGTCCTTTAGATTTTAAGCTCTTTTGGGTTTGAAAAAATAAACTTTAAAAAGAGAGCTCTTAGGTCTGTGTTTTAAGAAAAACACAGCGACCAACATTGGTTTATATAACCAATGATGGTGTCATTTTAGAACTAATGTTAATTATCTAATCAACATCAATTATACCAATGTGATTGATGACAGGTATATAATCAATGTTGATTTTGTTAACTGATGTTGGTAAATCTATATAAACGATGTCAGTCTTACTTGCTGATGTTGGTTACTATGTAAAATTGTGACAAAAAAATGGTAAATTAAAGTTAGAAAATGAATTTGTAATATTTTTAAGGGTCCAAATGAATATTTTAACATTTTAAAATGATCTTTTTAGGTGTGAGAGACATCTAGTCCTATCGAGCATGCCGTATGTGATCTAGGAATTTGACTCAAGAGAGGATGGTTAGTATGGTGTTAGTTTCAAAATGAAAACAAAATGAAAGAAACACACTAATAGCATAACATCTCTAGGCTTAGAAACTAGGCAGAGCTTGGTAACAAAAAAATGACAAACACAACTAAAAATTAAGGAATAAGACACAAGAATCCCTTCACCTTCCTTGGATGCCCAAAATGCCTTTGTAGTAGTGGCTTGCTTGGCTTGTGCTCATGAAGTCCTTAACAATGGAAGCTTGGCTACCTCCATTTCTCCTTGGCACCTTTGGCTTGTGGCTTGGCTTGGAATCAATTTGGCATGGTAACACTAGTTTCAATGGCTCCTTTAAGATATTTGTGAATTATAACTTTGCACCAAAAATAGCTTAGAAATGATGTTCATGGCCTCTCTATTTATAGATTTTTGAGAATGTCTAGAATCAACCTGAATCATCCATCTTGAGATTGAGATGTGTAGTTGAGGATTAATTTAATTTTTTGAATTAAGTTTATAATTTTCCTCATCATGACATTGTAATAAGGGGAAATTAAGAGGCATGGAGGGCATCATGTAAGGCATTGATGAGGCATGGAGGACATGAATTCTGATATTTGTGGCATTTATGGCCTAGGGATGTCTTCCCAAAAAATGAGGTCACTTGATGATGCATATATTCAATATTAATTTTTAAAAACAAGTTATTCAACAAGTTTTCATGGAATTCTTAATTAGGCCTTGATTTAGATTAATTAGCTCTTAAACATATTTAAGCACTTTGTGCACAAATTACTCAAATTGATCAGAATGTCTTGTTATTGGTCCAAAATTTAACTAGATTAGAATTGGAAGGTAATGTCAGATGCATTGGATGCATTATTCCATTTAGGATTTTATTGACAACAAATAATAAAGGCATGCATCTTGTGCAAAATATTTGATAGGAAAGAGAAATCCAGAGCACCCACGTGAAAAATTGGCATTTTGACTTAGAATGGTCTACTCAAAGTTAGCTAGCCCATAAATTACATTACCCCATTTAGAATACCCTAGCCAAAATCAACACTTGAATATGTCAGTTTCACATCATTTAGCATGTTTTAGTGTTTTTAGGAAAAATTATGCATTTTGGGTGGAAATTGGCCAAAACCCTAATTAGGGGTTATCAGTGCCCAGATTTAGGTGTCTACAATAAGGGTATGTTTCTACTCTAAAAATGGTAAGAAGATGAGAAATAATATAAGATGGGGTAACGAAGTGGTGGATGGTAACAAAGAGTTTTGAATTGATGAGTTGAGATAATATTTGGGAAGCAAGAGAGGCCTTGGTGTCTACAAATTTGTTAATTGATCATGGAATAGATTGGATAACATAAAGATCAAATAAGGCTAAGAGTGTGTTGACAAGTTGCTTGTATTTTAGAAGAACATCATTTTTACATTGCTAAGCTCCTATAACTTAGTTAATGACAAGTTGAGAATCCCCAAAGATGCTAATTATTTTGATTCCCAAAGCCACAATAGTTTGAAGACCTATGAATAAGGATTCATATTCAGCCATGCTATTAGTGTAGTCAAAGTCAAGCTTAAAATAAGAGGAAGTGGTTCTCCATTAAGTGGGATGAGAATTACCCTAGCCCCCAAAATTTTGGCATTTAGAGCCATAAAAAAACATGGTAATTTGGTACATGGGATCCTCTGATGAAAGAGTTGCTATAGATTCATCTGGGAAGGTAAGTAGAAAAGATTGCTTGTCAGGTAGAGGGGATTTTTCTAATTGGTCAAAAATGACTTATCTTTTGATGGAATTTTATTGGAGAAACTCAAGATAAAACTCAAATAGAATCATCAACTACTTAGCCTTACATTGGTTTTGATATGGCTTAGAGTGCATATACTTGAGAGGGTCAATGTTAGTGATAACATAGGTTTTGTGATTGAGAAGATAATGGAAAAGCTTAGAGGTTACAAAGACTAAGGTGAGGCAAAGTTTTTTAGGATGGGTATACAAGGTTTCATATTTGATTAGGGTATAACTAATATAGTAAATGACCTGATCTTTATTTTGGTCATCATGATGAGTGAGCATGGATCCCAAGGAATGATCAGTGGTGGATATGTATAGGTAAAAGGGATGATATTATTTGGGGAGAATGAGGATAGGTGAAGAAAGAAGATACTCCTTGATTGCATCAAAGGCTTGTTGACATTTGTTGGTCTACTTGAAGGAGACATCTTTCTTTAAGAAATGGTGAAAAGGTTGAAAATTATCAAATAGTTGAGAAATAAAGCATCAAATGGATTGAAGTTTGCTTTGTAGGATACAAAGTTTCTTCAAGTTAGTGAGAGGAGGCATCTCCAAAATTTCTCTGAATTTGGTAGGGTCCACTTATATTCCATGAAGGGAAACAATAAAGCCCAATAATTTTTTTGATAAGACCCCAAAGATGCACTTCTTGGGATTAAGCCTGACATGATAACAAATTAGTAATTTAAAAATGATTACAAGAATGATGAGGTGATATTTGTGATACTTAGATTTCTTGAGAAGATCATTGACATAATCCTTGACAATCTTATGAATGAGATCGTGAAAGATGTAGGTCATGGCCCATTGATAAGTGGCTCTAGCAATCTTTAGTCCAAAGGGCATAACCTAGTACCAAGAAGTTCCCCATGGAGTGATGAAATAAGTTTTATGTTGGTCTATAGGAGTGATCAAGATTTTATTGTATCTTGAGAAACTATCCATGAGGGATAGCATTTCATGGCTCGCTCTGAGATCAACAAGTTAGTCGATGTTAGGAAAGGGAAAGTCATCTTGGGTAGGCGAGGTTAAGGTCATGAAAGCCAATGTAGAGGCAAAGGAACCTTATAGGTTTGGTAATAGGAATGATGTTAGAAACCCATTGTGGATAGTCAATGGGTTGGATAAAATTAATAGATAAGAGGTGATGAATTTCTTTAACAAAAAGAGCTATGTGGGGATGCATACGTTGAAGTTTTTGCCAAAAGGGCTTAACCTTAGGTTAGGTGATGATGTTATGGAGAGAGATGAAAGGGTTGAATCTAGGTATATCTTGGTATGACCAAAAAAATGCTATGTTATGGTCACAAAGGAAAAAAGGATAGTCTTGTCACTCTTTAGGAGTTAAAGATTGGACTATTTTTATGATACGAGGATCTTCTTAAGTACCCAAATGCACGTCAATAATTGACTCATTCAACATGGTCTAGTTTTTAGGAGTGAGAGATTTATGGATAGAATAATTCCCCATACCAAGGTAGGTGAGGATGGAAGAATCATCTTAGCATTGGTGGGTGAATCATGATTGATCATCTCAGGGTGGATGAGAGGAAGGGTTTTAGTTTGGTCACCTTGTTGATAGGTTAGTGGGCCTAAACTAATGATATTGATAAAAAAAGTTAGATGGGATGATGTCAGAGTCCTCAGATTGGGAAGATGAGCTAGGTGAGGATGGAGTGTCTTTTGCTAGGGTAGTAATGGGTTTTGGTGATGTGGGCTCTTTTGGTGGTTCAAACCTAAGCCCAAAGAACTCATGAGGTTTTTGAGCTTTGATGATAGGAGATTCATGAGGTCCTTGTTCATAAAGGCCCTTACCAAATCCTTTCCAAGCACAGTGATGAAGATAGGTTTTGGCAAAGGTTGGATTGCTTAGATAAGATAAATTAGAGATGAAAGGTTAAATATATAGAGTGGTGGTTGTAGATACCTAAATTTGGTGACTGATAACCTCCAATTAGGCTTTTGACCAATTTCCACTTAAAATGCACAAATTGGCCTAAAAAATCTAAAACATGATAAATGATGTGAAACTGACATATTCAAGTGCCAATTCTAGTTAGGGTATCATTAAATAGGGAAATACAATTTATGGACTAGCTAACTTTGATCAGATCATTTTGAGTCAAAATGTTAATTTTACTCCTAGGTGCTTTGGATTGATCTTTCCTATCAAATCTCTTAAACAAAACACATGCCTTTATTATTTATTATTGGTAACATCCTAAATGGGAATACAGTTCCAATGCATCTAACATTGACTTCCAATTCTAATCCAATCAAATTTTGGACCAATAATAAGGCATTCTGATCAATTTGGATAATTTTCACACAAAGTGCTTAATCATGCTTAAGATCTAATTAAACCAAATTAGAGCCTAATCAAGAATTCCATGGAAACTTGTTGAATACTTGTTTTTATAAATGAATATTGAATATCTACATCACTAGGTGACCTCATTTCTTGGCAAGACATCCCTAGGCCCTAAATTCCAAAAATCTATAAATAGGAGGTCTTACCACATCATTTATAAGATTAATTTGTACAAAGTTATAATGAAGAATTGATTGCAAAGCTTCATGCAACTATTATTACCATGACAAATTGATTCCAATCCAAATCCATAAGATGCCAAGGAGAAGAGGATATAGCCAAGCCTCCTTTGATGAATACTTCATGAGCACAAGTCAAACAAGCCACTACAAAAAGCATTTTGGAGCATCCAAGGAAGGTAAAAGAAGGTTTCTTTTGAATTTTAGTTATGTGTTTTATTCATGTTTGTTAACTAAGCTATCCCTAGTGTCTATAACTAGATATGTTATGCTAGTTAGTGTGTTTTTTCATTTTGTTTTCATTTTGACACTAATACGACACTAACCATCCTCTCTTGAGTCAAATTTCTAGTTCACATAATGGCATGCCTGATGGGATGAAATGCATCCCACACATGAAGAAGATCATTTTTAAAATTTAAGATCTTCATTTGGATAATTAAAACTCTTGTAATTTGATTTTATAACTTTGTTTTGCCTTTTTTCTTTGTCACAAGTTTACACAATAATTGACGTCGATTAGTAAAATTGTCATTGGTTGGCATAGCCATCATCGGTCACTATTATCAGTCACTATTAGTATAACCAATGTCAGTTAGATAACCATCATTGATTAGTAAGTGTAACCATCATTGGTTATAGAACTAACATTAGTCACTATGTTTTTCTTAAAACACAAACCTGAGAGCTCTTTTTTTTGAAGTTCATTGTTTCAAAACCAAAATAGCTTCAAGGCTAAAGGACATGCTACCATTTTTATTGCAGGACCAAGATTGATATTTTCTAAAAACATGTTTTGATAACCTTTTTCATGCTTATAACTGAATTAGGAACATTATTTTGGTGCTTAAAGTACAATTTAAGGTTCTTAAATAAGTGTTTTTATCATTAGTTTTCAAAATTACAACTAATACCAAGGTGTCAAATGAACACCACCTCATTTTTCAAATCTGGTCTTAAAAATGAACTCACCTTTCCAAGATTTTTGTATTCACTTAGTTTTTTAAATTATATTTTTATTTGGAAAAAAAGAGGGGTGTTGCATGTATGCTCTTTCATTTGTCTCCTTTAGGGAACCCTTGGAACAAAAAATGCCATTCCTATTGTAAATAGCCTAGTCCAAGGCTTAGAAAGAAAGTCATATAAAGCACTAACAAAAAACTCATCAAAGTTTGGGTGACCTTATAAATGACCCTAAAGTCTTTCTGTTTTCATGCTTTCTTTATTTTTATGCAAACTTGGCTTATGAGAGGGACTTCATCACCTCCCACAAGTTCTTTAGGGAAGATTTGACCCAGGGTTTTAACTCCTAGCATTAACTTCATTTGGATCCTAATTAAAGTTTCACATGGGATGTAGTGGCACTTTGGACATCATAACACACTAAGCGAACAATAAGATGTAGTGGTTTCAAAAAACATTAGACCTTTTTGTAATAAGCCAAGTGATACAGACCCAAAATCTGTGCTTTTTTTTTGCATTGTTTGACATGAAAGTCATTGTGCAATTGATTCCCCTATAAAATTTGGAAACTTATAGATCTTAGACAAAACCCCACTTGTCATGAAAGTGTTGTTGGTGCAAGGTGCACCTCAAGGTCCATGTCATAACACTATCATTTGAGAGAAGGGGGGGTGTAAAAAACTTACTATATAATTGACATTTACTTTTGGATGAACACTTAAAATCCTCTCAAATGATGTATATTTATGGATTCCAACAATACCAAGCAACTTTGTCAGTTTAGAGTCTGAGAGCAATTAATTAGTTGGTTTTGTCCTAGATTAAAGTCTTGTTTGGAGTCAAAACTTGGTGTAAACAAAAGATACAAACCAAAACACATGGTCCTCATTTTCCTTTGAAAAAAGAGGCATTATGCTACCCATATGAAGTCATCAAAATTTCCTTATTCAAAGTCCATCAAAACTTGGGAGTCATATGATCCACTTTGGCATAGTTATGCTACCCAATTGAGTCTAGATCTTTGCCAAAGTTGTTTAAGTCCTTCATTTATAATCTAAATTCAAAATTACACCTTTATAAGTTCATAAGGTTGATGTGTTAAGTGGATTCACCATTTTCACTAAACTTGAGGGAACTTAGGTTCAATTTCTAATTTAGGTTGAAGGCCATTTTAGACTCAAGATCATTATCACCACTTGATAGACTTATGACATTTTGTGCTAAAAACTTGCACTTTGAGTCTATGCAACACAACATTTTGAGTAAAAAAAGTAGTGGTATGTTGTCAAAATTATGGGAAACTATCTTTTCCTTAGAGAGTTTTTCAAACAAACATTTAGCCACACCTTTTAGGTAGTGTAGCATCGTTGTGTTACCTAAAACATTTCAAATATTGTTTCATAGACCTTATTGCATAGAGTTCAAATTTGTTCCTACATTTTTAGACCAATCTAAGTGTACTTTTGTGATCCTTTGTCTAGCATAATTATAACTTTCACTTTTGTCTAGCTTGATTGTCAAAAGAACCAAGTTTTATACCATTATTTGTGAGAAAATAAACTATCTCTAAGGGTCCTTTTGTTTCATACCCTATACCTAGTTGATTGAGTTCATGTCCAAGAATCAAATGCCTAGTGTTTGTTAGAAGTGTTTCAAATCCATTAGATTAAAACTTTCATCTATTTTAAAGTCTAGCTTTTGATGTTGTTTGGCCAAAAGTCCTAGCACATGCCCTGTTTGAGCCTAGCTTTTGACATCACATTTGGCCAAAAGACCTAACAACTTTTAATTTCCTAGATTAGATTGATTTAAAACACTTTAACCTTAGAGTTTGGAATTTTGATTTTTGGCCTATTTACTTTCTCATCTTTATGTGAATAGTGAGACATTGGATATTTAATGCTAGCTTATTTTTTCACTAAATCTTTGTATAAACCTTTTGGTCCTTTTGATGAATCTAGACCAAGTTTTAACATCATCTCTTTTAAACATTGTCCTTTTTAGAGTTTGAATAAATCTTTGACTCCTTATTGCAAAAATATTGACTATGGATCCCAACATGTATTCCTTTACTCATAGTGGACTCATGTACAATCCAAGAATTAGTAATGTGGTTGTGAAGGAAGAAATGGTGCGAGACCCCTATGTAGATAATATTACCTATGAGATGGATTATTATCCCTCTCTTAATACTCAATTATGGGCATAAAGCCAAGATCCATTGACCAACTATTTGGTTAACACACCACCTTATTTAGTACAAGACCAAGAATAAACTGCATAATACCTAGCTACAATACCCACATTGGATGAGCTAGTTCTTTAATAGTCATATTATACTAATACAACTTCCAAGTATAATCCATGTTTGTTTGAGTGACATTTTTTAGAGAATAAAGATGAGATTTTAGTTAGAGACATAGAGGTAGGGGCCAAGTTTCCAACAGACTTCCCCCATGAAAATTTACCAAGTCTAGTAAGAATGCCCCACAATAACATTTATAATATACATGCTTCTTCTAGAAATCCTTTGGCTCTAGTCCAAACAACATATCAGGACTCTAATATACCTAATAGAGGCAAAAAAATCATGGAAGACCACTTTAATCAAATGTAGATGGCATATCAAACCTACCTAAATCTAGCACATAATTTCAATCAGATGAACATGATGAGCAAATCTCTTATTGACTTAGTTCCTTCAATAGGAGTGCTGATAGAGTTAACTAGATAAGAGAATCTAAGTTCTGACCCATTCATGCAAACCACTTTGGTAGATAACTTGATGCATATGCCCATTATTGAAGAAGTGTCTTTAGCCTCTATACAAAATAGTGAGCCAAATGTAGTGGACAATGTGCAAGCAACATCCAATCCCAGTCCAAGTGGTACTAACACACAAATAACTAGTGAACAACATGTGCCTATAGTTAATACCATGATTAGATCATCATACTAGGGAGTAGGAGTATTTACATCCACATCTGAACTAACTGATTCCTCAAGTGCAAAACCAATAGGATTAGGTAGTCAAACAACATCCAATATCACACCTAAATAGTCAAATGTGACAAATCCTACTCCTTAACAAGCAACAAGTAGGATTCCATAATAGCAAGTACAATCTAGTGTACCAATGTAATAGAGGACAAATATATTTTGACCTCAACAAGGGGAAACTAATGTTCCACCTCATTAGGTAGTGGAAAATATACCTCCTCAGTCATAGATCAATGTACCAATCCAAAATCAAATGATGACTAGTCAATAACATGTAAATATTGGTCAACGATAGATGCCAAATATGTAACCTAATTTCACTTCCCCACAAGGATTCATGTAACAAGAATGCTCCCATGTTTCTAAAATACCTACAGGATAACCATTGGTTCAAAGTGTGCCACAAGTTTAGAGATAAGGTCTTGGTCCACAAGTTCCCACTCAACAACAAGGTTCAATTAGTTGACAATATGTCCCTTTTCAACCACAACAGGCATAGTATAGTTATATCCCTCCATCCCAACCAAAAAATCCTCCAAACCTTTATCACCAACCCAAAATAGAATATTGCATATCCAAATGTACAATTCGAAGTAATCCTAATCCACAGATGTATATTCTTGGTCCATTTTCTAACCAAACCAATGTACCCCAATAGATATCTTTATCATACCCTAGTCAAAGTGTCCCACTTGTGACCTCCCATCCATCTAACCAAACCAATATTATCCCTCAAACCAATGTTCATTCTAATTTCTTATCCTAAGAATTACAACAGATGAAGGATATAATTACTGCCGTTTAGGCTATGAAATAGACTAAATTTTTTAAGTTGGATGATGTGTGTTCTTATCTATTCAACATGGAGTACTTATAAAAACCATTTCCTCCAGGATACAAACTATCAAAATTTTATAAATACGAAGGGAAAGGTGACATTAAGTCTCATTCAACAAAGTTTTTTATTGCATGTCAACTGGTGGCATATAGAGATATATACCTTTTATTGTTGTTTCCAAGGAGCTTGGCTGGACAAGCTTTGGAGTGGTTCTTAAAGTTTCCCAATAATTAGTAATAGATTTTGATGATCTTTTTGATAAGTTTGTGCAATACTTTCCTTATAATCTTGAGCATGAGATTTCATTAGTGGACTTAATGAAAGTAAATAAAAAATGTGGTGAGAGTTTTTCAAGTTATCTATAGTGATGGAGAGCCCTTGCATGCTGTTTCACCCATAGTTTACTAAAAAAACAATTAGCCACTATGTTTACCAAAAATTTGCATAATGAGATAGTATATCATATGGAGTTATAATGTGTACATACTTTCAAGGAAATCATCAATAAAGGCTTGTTGATTGAGTAAGCTCTTATTAATAAAGGGATCATCAAGCTTAATTCAACCAATCAAAATCTAGGTACCAATCAAAGAAATGGTCAAAACCAACATCTAATGTAAGTGCAAGCATCGTAGCTGGCACATGCCAATAACCAAGAAATATCAAATTCATTTAACTGTAATAGGAATGTACATTGTGGGAAATAGAGTAACTAAGTCATGTCATTTACAAATAGTGCAAACATCATTTGCACTACCTTTTTAGCTAACTCCTACCCAACAACCTCTCCAACCAATGCCACAAGCACAACAACCAAGACCTGTACAACAAATACAATAATGTTTACCATTACAAACCCCTCCTACTAGGAGAACCATGCCTACATGTCATGTATTTAGTAACTAGAAGAACCTATTGAGTTTGTATTTCTCAAGCTTGCTACCACTAATTTGATTAGTTGGCCTATACCAAAGCATTATCTGTAAGGCATTCCTTATCTTGATTAGTACCATGAAAATGAATTCTATGAATATCATAGGGTCAATAGGCATAATCTATGAAGATGTGTCCAAATCAAGCATTTAATTGAGAATATGTTGGAGAATGGGGAGATAAAATTGAATAATGGTGTTTTCGCTTCCAATCAAACTCTTGGGATTTATCAAAACCTCTTTCCTTGAAATAATAATCAGTAGCAGTAGAAAAATCAACAACAACAACAATAAAAACTAATAAAATAACAAAATTAATAGTATCAAAATCAAAGGTTGAACCAACAGAACCAAAAGAATTAACAAAATCAATAACAAAACCCACAACAATATAACAATATACAAAACTAAGGTGAGAATGGTAAAAACCAATAAACCTACCATGCAGTTGCATATGACTATAATAGGGTTGTAGGTCATATTATAGGGTGTAGAATTAACACCATCTCCATTAATCCTAGACCAAACATTAATCAATCTAGACCATTTATAAACAACACTTGGTCAAATTACATAGATAATCCTTCTTTGACTTGGGAATACATACAAGCAAGCTAATGAACTCAGACTTCCAATTTTGGATCTTACACTGACAACTCATCCTGGCCATGTGACCACATACAAGTACACAAATAATCAAGACTTGTCTTATTGGGTCCCATACCATTCCCAACATTTGTTAGTAATAATGGTCTAATATCTAATCTTGATTGTGCAATCACAAATTAGAGGTTGAAGATTACTAACCTAGGCCCATAACCATCTACCACTTTTCCTATTATCCAACCAATCATTCAAATTTAGAATAAACCATTCAATACTAACCAAGATAAGAAGTTTGATATTGTGGAATAATTATAGAAGACACTAGCACCAATATTTGTTTTAGATTTTCTACAAATGTCATCAATCCATAAGAACATCTTGAATGAGTTCTTAACCCAATCCACTATTTCTAGTGACATATCCCCTGATAAATTCCAATCTTTGGTTGGAAACCTAACTCTAGCCCAACAAGTCACATTCAACCAAAGTGATATGTCTTCCCTTGGCTTGCTCCATAATAACCCATTATACATAGAAGTTTATATAAAATGGCATAAAGTGAAACGTGTCCTTATAGACAAGGGATTAGGCCTCAACATAGTGTCTCTAAAGCTCATCAAGCTTCTTGGGTACATAATGACAAATATCCAACTAGAAATGATAACCATCAAAGCCTATAATAATTAGGAAAGAGAATCATAAGGCAACATTAATTTTCTAGTTATCATTAGGCCTTTAACCCATGATACACTTTTCCATGTGCTTTATCTTAAGTTATCATACAATATGCTTCTAAGAAGGCCTTGGTTACATGCTATTTGTGTAGTCCCGTCAACGCTGCACCAATGTATCAAGTTTTCCCACTTAGGGATGGAAGTGAATATTCCAAGAGATTTACACCCATATGAACACTACAAACATCTTGAGGCTAAGTTTCAAAGCTAAAATTATCAGTAAAACATGAATCCAAGTTCCAATCAAGATAAAATAAAGGCCATACTTATTGATCCTTCATTAGATAATTGTATAAATCCTAATACCTTGGATTTCCTTTCCCATGTAATACCTCCTAAATATTCTACTCATTTCACCATTTCAGATAATAGACTAGGAGAGTATGTGACCCATGATACATTTCATATTACCAATCTTCCTCAAAATTTGAAAACCTTTGGGTGACCTAAAGTCACCCCAAATATTCATTAGTGATGAAAGAAAAAAGATAAGGGACATGTCAAATTTGTACCAACATCTAGCCTAGAACCTAACCCTCTTTAAGGGGATGAATCAAGGTTATACAATGATGACCGAGCGAATTGTTATAAAAGTGCTAAGTATCCTATCCCTAATAGGATCATGGAGTGTCACAATTATGAAAAAAGAGGCCTCAGATTGAATCAATAAGGAACAATCTAGCCAATTTCCATGACTAAGTATTAAATACCTTGTGAACTTAGATTTAAGCTTGCCTGGGGGTGACCCCACATATCTTACTCAAATTCCATCACTAATGCCTAGTGAGGATGATGCCAACAATGAAGCAGAGTTCGATCATATCCTCACCTTTGATGACCTCGTTGAGACTAACTTATTTGATATCAATATTATTTATACCCTTACCCCACTCATTCATCATAGCCCATTAAAATTATACTATCCCCAAATAATAGATTGAGACCAACAAGAATCCACTTTTCTAATTGATAAGTTCCAAAATGATCAGGCACTCCGTGACTTCTTAGGCCTTAGAGACAACACTCCATTGGGAGATCACAAGTCAAGATTATCAATTATATTAGATCTTGAAGCCTATTTTGGAGAGCAGGTGAACACCCTTAGCCAAAAAAAAGTAAAAACTTAAGGTCACCAAGTGAAAACCTCTTTGAGACACTTTTTGACCACGCAATAAGTAAAGATAAAAGCCAGTCTAGTGGTGAAAACCTATTTAAGCACCATTAGATGGGGGTGTTCATTCTTCTTTAAATTTAGACTAGGATACCACCAATGATGAACTTACTTATGGATCTAAGTTTAGTTTTGAGCAACAACAAGTATTTGATCAAATTATCTAATAATTTCTATCTATTTTTGTCACATGGCCAAATCTCCTATTAGGGGACTCAAATTCATCATGCCTAAGAGAAGTTGAAGAGCAAGTCCTCGTAGAGGATCCAAACATAATCCAATAGTTTAAGTCATTTCCTACCATTCTAGATGATGCTTTGACCCTTTTAGTTAAAGATATAAGATAGGTAAACATCAAGACTCCATCAAACCCAAAATGGATGAAATTAGGTGCATCCCTCAATAAGGAGGAATGTGAAGTCTTTACAACTCTGTTGAGGGAATTTGTAGATATCTTTTCATGAGCCTATTCTGACATACTAGGTTTGGACCTTACCTTGGTTTTGCACCACCTTATGGTTAGTCTTGATGCCTAACTGATAAAATAAAAGCTATGTAAGATGCATCTTTGCATTATAATATTAGTAAAGAAAGAGTTGGATAAACTCTTAGAAGTAGGATGTATCCGATCCATTGACTGCTCAAAATGGATATCTAATGTTGTACCTGTTAGTAGAAAGCTTGAAGGAATCAATATTTGTACTAATTTTTGAGGCAAACAAAATTTTTCCTAAATATGACTTCCCATTGCTAACATTGACATGATCATCAACTCCATGGTAAGTTATGAAATGATTTCACTTATGGATGGTTTTTTAGGATATAACTAGATCAAAATAACACTAGAAGACCAACATAAATTAGTGTTCACCTCTCTGTGGGGAACATTTTGCTATCAGGTAATGCCATTTAGTCTTAAGAATGTTGGAGCTACATATCAAAGGGTCATGACTATCATATTCCATGATATGATGCATGATAATATTGAAGACTATGTCAATGACATATTAGGAAAATCCAAAACCAGGGCTGACCATCTAGTAGTGTTACATAAGATATTTGAAAGATTGCAAGAGTATAAAGTCAGACTCAACCCAAATAAATGTGTGTTTGGTGTAAACTCAAGTAGATTACTTGGCTTCATCATGTCTTGTAAAGGTATTGAAGTTTATCTGGCTAAAGTCCATGCTATAACTGAAATGCCACCACCAACCAATTTGAAGTAACTCCATAGATTTTAGAGTAAGATCTAATCAATCCAATGATTCATCTCTTAGTTAGCAAAAAAGTGTCATCCATATACACATCTTCTAAATAAGGGAGTTGCATTTCACTAGGATGATCACTACCAAATAACTTTTCAGCAACTCAAGGACTATTAAGCTAATCCACCTATTTTATTACCTTCTATATTAGAAAAGCCATTTTTGTTATACCTATCCACTACTGACAATGCTTTGGGGGTACTCTTGGCTCAACATGATGACAATGGAAAAGAGCATGTCTTATACTACCTAAGACACACCTTGGTCACATATAAACATAACTATGCACCTATTGAAAAAGTTTGTTTGGCCATGGTCTTCACAGTGTAGAAACTATGCTATTACATGTTGAATCATAAGACCATGGTCATTTCAAAATTAGATTTGCTCAAGTGTCTACTATCTAAAATATCTGTATAAGGTAGAATGGCCAAATGAATCATGCTTCTTACTGAGTTTGACATAAAGTATGTTAATCAAAACGTAATTAAGGGATAAGTTCTTGCAGATCAACTTGCTAAAGTACCTCTTGTAGACACACAACCACTCATTTTTAATTTCCTGATGAATCCATAATGACCACCATTGATATACTATTGAGGAATAACACTAGAAGGTGTATTTTGATGGATCATTTAATACACATGGATTGGGGGTAGGTCTCTTATTTATTACACCACAGGGGGATCTAATACATAAATCATTCAAAATTAGTTTTCCTTATACAAACAACATGGTTGAGTATGAAGCACTTGTTGCAGGACTTCGACAGGTGATACATTAGAACATATCTCATCTCCAAGTTTATGGTGATTCTCAGTTAATAATCAATTAGGTCATAGATCATTTTCAAACCAAAGATGACAAGTTAGTTTTATATAAATCCATGGTTGACACTCTTAAGAAACAAATTATCAACATTTAGTTTGAGCACATATCAAGGGCTAGTAATAGAACTATAGATGCCATGGATACTATTGGCTCTCTGATTTGACAAATAGATAAAGCTAGAGAGTATCAGTTCCTCTTCAAGAATTTATTAGCACCAACTCATGAACCTTCAATCGTTGTAATTATTTGTGATATTGTTAGTCCTAATTCTATCTGGTACTCAAAAATTTATAACTACTTTCATAACTAAGTTATACCACCTAACCTATCTCAAAAATAAACCAAATCCTTCATTCATCATTCTACTCATTATACTCTACTTGGATCCACCCTATACCACTGTAGTTTTGATGGAACTCTACTTCATTATTTAACTTCATTAGAGTCTATAATAACATTAAGAAAAGTTCACAAAGGAGTATGTGGATCTCATTCTAGAAAGGTAGTCCTATCCAAAAAGCTCTTACATACTGGTTATTATTGGCCCACAATGGACGTAGATATAACTACATATATAAATAAGTGTGACAAATGTTAATGACATGCTAATATGATTCATGCTCTAGCCCAAACTCTAAAACCAATGTTAGCACCATGGCCATTTTCTACATGGGGACTTGAATTCATTGGGAAGATCAACCATACTTCATCTAATGGCCATAACCATATCCTTATTACCACTGAGTATTTCACTAAGTGGGTTGAAGCTATACACCTCACTTACATGATTGGAAAGAAAATTTCCAAATTCATCTTCAACCATCTCACTTTTTGCTATGATATCCCTTTTAACATTATATTTGATAATGGAGGATCATTCAAGAACAAGGATGTAGACCAGCTATGTATCGAATATAACATCAAACAACATTTTTCTATGACATATTATCCTCAAGGTAATGGCTCGGTTGAAGCATAAAAAAAAACCATTGTCAATATTCTCAAAAATATTATTAATGATGCTGGTTATGACTAACACCTTCAAATATTTCCTACCCTTTGGGCATACCATACCAATCATCATACCCCCATAGGAGCCACTCCATACTCACTTGTTTATGGTGCTGAATCCATCCTTCCCACTGAGGTCAAATTACCTTTACTACACATCTCTTTCAAGCATGTCCTAGATGATCATGACTATATAATAGTTCACATGTAAGATATAAACCTACTTAATGAGAAATGGATAGTTGCACTCAACAATCTTTAGGCATATCAAAATCAACTCAAAGGATACAATAATCAATGTGTTAAGTATACAACATTTGAACTTGGTGATCTTATACATAAAGAAAACCAAAAGAATACCATGGTTGAGAAGAAACATAAAGGAAAATTCAAACCAAATTGGATAGGGCCTTTTATCATTACTCTAGATTATGGATCAAGAGCATACAAGCTTGCTACACCAGATGGAGAAGAACTTTATGAGTCGATGAATATTATTCATCTCAAGTAGTATAATGTTTGAGTGCTAAGGGGAATTATCTATAAGGACCATTTCAGTTATGCCATTTTATCACTATTATTCTTTGTAAAAATATCATTCTTATTCATCCTCTTAGCCTTATCTACTTTACATTTTTGACCTATCAACCTAGTATGTTCTAAATGCCTAGCCCATTTGACTTTAGTTTTTGCCATTTGTTATGTATTTTTAGCATCGAGGTATCTAATTAGTTTCATCATTTGGTTCAATTAATTCAAATAGAGATCATATTTTAGAGTAGTGTGACAAATTTTTTGGCAGTTACATCCTTCATTTGTTATTCCTTTCTTATCATCAGTCTTGTTACTAATTATAACTACCTTTGAGAAAATTAGTACCATTGATCCATGCCAATGTGTCTTAATTATAACTGCCTATGGGAAAACTAGGGGCAACATTTTTTTAGCCTTTACATACCAACTTACCATTTCCTATGCCATGCTATGCCTTTTTACCAACTGTGCCTATTTGTTTAAATTGACTACTACACTAGTCAAATTCCTCTACTGTATGGTAGAACTATAGTAACTTGAGGTCCTGCTCTAGGACTATGTAGGTAGTGCTCGATACTTGTTAAGGTCAGCTCAATCACCCCTTTCCATATGCTCTCACTATTTTGCAAGCAACCTAAGCCAAATGCTCTCACTATTTTATGCGTAACCTAAGTTTGAATGCTCTCATCATTTTCTGAGCAACCTAAGTGTGAACACTCTCACTATTTTATGAGCAATCTAAATTTAAATGCTCTCACTATTTTTTGAGCTTGAACCATTTAATTTCTCATCATTCTTGATCAAGTTGAGATACTTTAAACAATTCCTAAAATAATTTATAAAATCATTAGAAAAATCCAAAAACATTGACCACTTCTTTGCCTTAAGGATTCTAGGAACCCTTACTAAGTTTCAAGTAAGTCACTTATTTCTTAGTTTCCCCATCCTTTTTGGCCTTTTATCTCATGCACTTGCCATTTTTCAAGACCATTCCTATTATTCTATCGCATCCATTATGTTTGTCTTCACCAGTTATCTTATTCTTCCCATTCCTTGAGAGAACTACATTTGGCCTGAAATTTTTTATTACATATTCCATGGAGCTATGTAGGCAACATCCACTTACCTAGTGCATATGGAGACAACTCGGCCATCCCCTTCCTTTTTCTTCTATTACCCTATTTTTTTCATTTGTTAAGTTGTCACCTATTTTCTAGGGGCAATGTTTATATGGTTTCTATTGAGTGTTTCTTTGTTTGTTTCTTTATTATTTTGTTTGTGTGCCTATTTGTTTGCTTTCAGCATTATTGCCTTGATTCAATTTATATGTGTTTCTTGGGTGATTTCTTGCCCACACTTACATTATAATCTATCCATATTCATATTATTACATTGTCATCATGGTTTCTATCATTGGCGCATTTTTTTAATTGAATATTAGATTATGGGAGTCAGTCTTTATGCATATTTTGGCTAAGTCCTCATGATGTTATACCATGATACCTGCCAATATGTGCTACAATAAACCTCAGCTTTAAGAAGACTATTTAGCAATGGTGACATCAACATCTCTTCGACACTGACATCTCGATTCAATCCCAATCATATCTCTAATAGAGTAATTAACCATGAAAGAATTTGAATGTTTATTAGTTTAGATGAGCATCTCCCTACTAGTAGGTTGTTTCAATTCATTAATACCCTTTGTGTTAAGTTATCATCATCCTCATCCAATTTTATCATGTTTTATATAATCGGGGTCCAATGATTATAACCACCTATGGGTAAATCATTTAACACCATCCCACCTACATTTCTCAATGATTATAATTGACTTTAGGCAAATCATTATGCTATCACCACTTTACTTTTAATACCCATATAGGGGCATGCTATTCTCTTGTTTGTCTATCCTAACTAGGGTAACTCCATCTTCTCAATGATTATAACTACCTTTGGGAAAATCATTATGTTATCATACCACATTGCTACTATCAGGGTACAATGCTTAAAATCACCTTTCGCAAACCATTGTACACCATCCCACTTGAATTCTTAGTAATTTTGACTAATTTTTCAAAATCATTATGTTTTCACCCCATCATATTTCATTTCTTTGGTCTCCTCATTTCAATTTTTATCGAGGGACCATTTATTGTTAGGTTGTGTAGCTAAAAGCTTCACTGATGCAAATAGGAGAGGAGGTTGCTAAAGGTTGCTGAGTTGCAGAGAAGCTGGGGTCAGTCTGATCAACTGACATCGGCAGGATAGCAGAGAGAAGCAACTGACGTCGGTCATATATCAGCTGATGTCGGTCACCTCCAGGCAGACAGGGACCGACGTCGGTTGCCTGTGTGGTTCGACTGCGAGTTAATTACGGGCAGTTGGTTGACGAACCAAGTGTTTGCATGGTCAGGGCTAATTATAGACTGAGAGCTGCAGATCTAATTATTGTAATTAGATGTCTAATTATTGTTTGATGAGATCTATATAATAGACTCATGGTTGTATTGGAAAAGTGTTCTAGTTTGAGTTGAGCAAAGTTTGTTCCTTCTGTGTGTGAGGTGAGCAAGGGTGTTCCTCCTAGTTCCACAGTACCAGGTGTAGGTGCTAGTTTTGGAGAGTCAGTTGGATTCTTTAGGAGTGTAAGATCTTGGTCACAGTTGCATGGCCTATATAGGAGATCTACATGGTAAGTAAGATCATTGATCTGTAGGTGTATGTGTGTGCAAGGTCAAGGTTCACAGGTGAGCAGAACCGTTGTTTGATTTGCAGGTGTGTAAGATCATATAGACAGCAACACAACAGGGAACAGTATCAGGTAGGATCTACTTGGAGTATAGGTGTGTACTCGAATAGAGCAAGAGAGGAAGGCAAGGGAGTTCCTTCCATAAGTATGGTCTGTTGAATTGCAGGTTGTTATAGATTCATGGGAGATCTACTAAAAGTACCTTGAGTACTTGTGGAGCACTCGGAGTGCTTGTGGAGTGCGTGGAGCACTTGTGTTGTGCGTGGAGCATGGGAGGTGAACACCAACTCTATATTTGAGTTGGGTGTTGGGACCTGAGAGGGAGAGCTTTGGGGAGAAGAATTACTGTTCACTTGAGGTGTGGCGAGCCTCTGAAGAGGTGGTGGAGAAGAAGTGGCATCTTCTTTATTATATTCTTTTTTGTATAAAGTGTTAATACAAGTTGTGTATTGTCTCTCATATGCTGTGTTATTCTGAATTCTAGTTACTTGGTGAATCTGGTTAATTTTTGCATATTAAGTTGCTTGGTTTGGTAATCAAATTGTGTGCTTCTAGTTTATTTCCCAACAAGTGGTATCAGAGCTAAGGTTATAGGAAGCTGGGTTGTGTTTGGTTACAGGGCACTCTCAGGGGTTTCTGATCGAGTGGGAGTAGAGCAATGGCAGATCAAAGTAAGCTAAGAATGGAGGAGTTGAAAAGCATAGACGGTCACTCACGGTCTGATGGAAAGAAAGAGCAGGTAAAAGGATATTGTTGGTTGGTAGCATATCAGCATGAAAAAACTGAAGAAGAAGATGTTGCAGGTGTTGTTGCACAAGATGCTCTGGGAGGTTTTTTGGATAAAGTTGAATCTTGGATAAAAGATTCAGTTGCCTCTTTCCATGCAGCCCCAGGTAGAGGAGCTGGTGAGCCTTGCCAAAGGATTGGCAAAGGGGAAGTGAAGCTGAAATTACAGGTGGCCAACACACAGGTGTTGATGAAGGTCATGCAGGTCCCAGGTTTAGAGATATGGCTAATTTCTTTAGAAAGATTAGGTGATGAGAGATGCACAAGAACTCTCATAGTGGTAGCACTTAAATTAGCTAGTGGTAAGAAAATAGGTACACTTTATCTACTTGTTTATATTACTGATTCTTCTTCTGTTGCGAAGACGTGGCTTCGTAGGCTTGGTCACATGAGCAGGAAGGAGATGCATGTTCTTAAGCGAAAGACAGATGTATTTGACAGGCTTAAGAACTAGAAAGCCTTGGTGTTCTTGGAGGAGATGGCAGACAGAGTTCAGTGGATGAGGCTGGATACATCTGAGCAGGGCAGCTTGGACATGGAGATTGATTCAAAGGAGCTCACGGGTAAAAAGTCATCACTCACAGGCAAACACAGATACTGATGTCGGTCAGGAGGAACCGGCGTCGAACAGACAGGTGCCGATGTCGGTCATGTGTAGACCGAAGCCGGTAGTGTCAGGCAGGATAAGACCGACATCGGTCAGAAGACCGATGTCGACAGTATGTAAGACCGATGTCGGTCAGGAGGACCGACATTGGCAGCAGGGACACCAGCACTGGCAGGTTGGTAGTTAGGGACAGACGCATGGGAACTGACGTCGATCGGATGCAGACTGTGGGGTGGCTGAGGTCGGTCACTGTAACAAATTTTGGGTGGACAGCATGTTGTCAAGGAGTCTCAAACACCCATATGGAGGACTGAAGGTGTAAGTAGGCCCTCAAATTCATGTTCCTCTTCTTTATACATGTTGCTAATTATAGAGCAGGTTGGATCCAAGAAACAGGTGTCAGCTTGGCATGGATGAGGATGTGATTCCTTGGAGGTGAACCAAACAGGGGTGTCTTGGTAGGGTTACCAGCAGGAAGAAAGCACAGAGATGAATGGATTCCTTAGTAGAAGAATAGAGAGAACGGATACGTGAGATGGAAGACCAGGTATATGGTCTTGTGGAGCTGCAGGATAGTGGTACAGGTTTTGATAGGTGGAGGACGAAGCATGGCTTCAATCAGTGTCATGTAACTACTGTGGTTTGTCTTACCAGGTGGATGATGAGTCATGACATCATTCTGTTGCTGTATGTGGATAGTATGCTAGCTAGTAGGGGTGTACATATAGGGTTTTGCTGAGCTAAGGGTAAGATTAGTTCAGTGTCATGTCATGAAGAGTTTGGAGCAGTGAAATTCTTTGACATGGGAGGCATGGAGATCATAGGTTGATTTTGTCTCGAGTGGGAGCTAATGTGAATCAAGTGTTGGCGAGGTTCGAGATGCAGAGCCGGAGCACACTAAGGGCTGGATAGGTACAATGTCCGAAATCACATGAGGTCTGGTATAGACCTGAGTATTCCCATGCAGTGGGAGCTGTCAGAGTTAGGAGCCAATTCGAGGAAGTGGGCTCTTAGGGATTTGAGAGGGACCAGTAGCAGGTATACATGCATGGTCAGGACTTCACTACATGTGTTTGTAGGTTCGGATGTGGCAGGGTACTCGGATGACAGGTGGTACACCACGGGATGTGTGGTGGGTTGTCTTCAGGTGGGAGCTTGAAGAGGGATACAAACCAGGAAATAGATTAGATGGGGTACAGGTACAGGTATAGTGCAGCTGTTTATTTCCAAGTGGGAGATTGTTAGGTTGTGGAGCTAAAAGCTTCACTGATGCAAACAGGAGAGGAGGTTGCTGAAGGTTGCTAAGTTGCAGAGAAGCTGGGGTCAGTCTGATTAGCCGACATCGATAGGATAACAGAGAGAAGCAACTGACGTTGGTCATATATCGGTCGACGTCAGTCACCTCCAGGCAGACAGGGACCGACGTCGGTCACCTATGTGGTTTGACTGTGAGTTAATTATGGGCAGTTGGTTGACAAACCAAGTGTTTGCATGGTCAGGGCTAATTATAGACTGAGAACTGTGGATCTAATTATTGTAATTAGATGTCTAATTATTGTTTGATGAGATCTATATAATAGACTCATGGTTGTATTGGAAAAGTGTTCTAGTTTGAGTTGAGCAAAGTTTGTTCCTTTTGTGTGTGAGGTGAGAAAGGGTGTTCCTCCTAGTTCCACAGTACCAGGTGTAGGTGCTGGTTTTGGAGAGTCAGCTGGATTCTTCAGGAGTGTAGGATCTTGGTCACAGTTGCATGGCCTATATAAGAGATCTACATGGTAAGTAAGATCGTTGATCTGCAGGTGTATGTGTGTGCAAGGTCAAGGTTCACAGGTGAGCAGAACCATTGTTTGATTTGCAGGTGTGTAAGATCATATAGACAACAACACAATAGGGAGCAATATTAGGCAGGATCTACTTGGAGTACAGGTGTGTACTCGGATAGAGCAAGAGAGGAAGGCAAGGGAGTTCCTTCCATAAGTATGGTCTGTTGAATTGCAGGTTGTTGCAGATTCATGGGAGATCTACTTGAAGTACCTTGAGTACTTGTGGAGCATGTGGAGTGCTTGTGGAGTGCATGGAGCACTTGTGTTGTGCGTGGAGCATGGGAGGTGAACACCAACTCTGTATTTGAGTTGGGTGTTGGGACCTGAGAGGGAGAGCTTTGGGGAGAAGAATTACTGTTCACTTGAGGTGTGGCGAGCCTCTGAAGAGGTGGTGGAGAAGAAGTGGCATCTTCTTTATTGTATTCTTTTCTGTATAAAGTGTTAATACAAGTTGTGTATTGTCTCTCATATGCTGTGTTATTCTAAATTCTAGTTACTTGGTGAATCTGGTTAATTTCTGCATATTAAGTTGCTTGGTTTGGTAATCAAATTGTGTGCTTCTGGTTTATTTCCCAACATTTATTGACCTACTTGTGCCAACCATTTCGTCGAGGGGGCAAACCATCATATAGTTAGTTTATCATTATTATAGTTATAGGCATACATGGCCTTTTTATTCTTTGACAATATGTTACTATGATTATAGCTTGTAATGCCTTCCCAAATAGGGGTAAACTATAGACACGTAAATTTGGCCATTGATAACTTCCAATCAAGCTTTTGACCAATTTCCACTTAAAATGCATAATTTGGCCTAAAAACACTAAAACATGCTAAATGATGTGAAACTAACATATTCAAGTTCTGATTTTGGCTAGGGTATCATTAAATAGGGCAATGTAATTTATGGGCTAGCTAAGTTTGATCAAATCATTTTGAGTCAAAATGCCAATTTTGCACCTAGGTGTTCTAGATTGATCTTTCCTATCAAATCTCTTACACAAGACATGTGCCTTCATTATTTGTTATTGGAAACATCTTAAAATAGTTCTAATGCATCTAACATTGACTTCCAATTCTAATCCAATCAAATTTTGGACCAATAACAAGGCATTCTGATTAATTTGGATAATTTATGCACAAAGTGCTTAATCATATTTAAGAGATAATTAAACCAAATTAGAGGCTAATCAAGAATTATATGGAAACTTGTTAAATACTTGTTTTTATAAATGAATATTGGCTATCTGCATCATTAGGAGACCTCATTTATTAGGAAGACATCCCTACATCATAAATGCCATAATATCAAAATTCATGCCTCCCATGCCTCATCAAAGCCATCCATGCCTTTTAATTTCTCCTCTATCCCAAATATTAATGAGCCTATTTATCAATTTTAATTTCAATATTAGACTAATCCTTAGCCACACATCTCAATCTTGAGATGGATGGTTCAAGTTGATTCTAATTAATCTAAAAAATCTATAAATAAGAGGCCTTACCACATCATTTCTAAGCTTAATTTGTGCAAAGTTATAATGCAAAATTGATTACAAAGCTTCATGCAACTAGTGTTACCATGCCAAATTGATTCCAAGCCAAAGCCATAAGGTTTTAAGGAGAATAAGAGATAACCAAGCCTCCTTTAATGAAGACTTCATGAGCACAAGATGAGCAAGCCACTACAACAAGCATTTTGGAGCATCCAAGGAAGGTAAAAGAAGGTTTATTTTGCATTTTTGTTGTGTTTTTTAATCATGTTTGTTAACTAAGCTCTCCTTAGTTTCTAGGCCTAGAGATGTCATTATAGTTAGTGTGTTTCTTTCATTTTGTTTTCATTTTGAAACTAACATGATACTAACCATCCTCTCTTGAGTCAAATTCCTAGTTCATAGTGGTGGGAATGAGGAGTGGTTGATTAAGTCCCCCATAGAAAAAAATTATTTAATTATTAGGAAGCCCCAAGGGGATGATGGTTTTGATGTTTGGGTTATAAAAAGGGTCATTTTGAATATTATCATATTCATATGGAGTGGGAAGAGCATCTAGAGCCAAAAGTTGATATTACCCAAGTGAGAGATGCTAAAAAGTGGATTGTAATGGGTTCTCAATCAGAATTGGAGAGGAGGGGATGGTTGAACTTGTTGATGCTTCATCATTGTTAAAGGTATAGGTATGGAGGTTCTAGGTTGGTGTGGATGCTTGATTAGAAGTGGGTTATGAGGAATATGAAGAAGGAATAAGAACATCATTAGGCTGATATGTCATATTGCAAGAGGTAAAGGGACTCAGGTCAGCTTTAATTGTAATAATTTAGTCATCATGGTCAAACTTGAAACATAAATGTAGGGTAGAAGGGATACAACACATAGCTTGAATCCAAGAGAATCTAAGTAACACATTGTATTGGAACTTGCCTTTGATTATAAAGAATAACTCAAGAATAGTGCCAGGTCCCAGATAGATATGAAGAACAATGATCCCTAAGGTGGTGGCCATGGTATCATTAAAAGAGTGAAAGACTAATAAACTCTCAAAAATGATGTTCTTAGGTAGTTTTAATTGATCATATGCATGTGAGGAGATGATGTTGATACTTTCTCCCCCATCAATCATTACCCATTTGATGTGAGTTTGATTGATATATATTATGATGAATAGGGGAGGGTCTAGATCTTTTTCTTGGAAAAGTAAAATCTTGAAATCTTGAAAGGTGACAAGGGTAGAATGGTGGAGAAATCCAATAAAGGAGGCAAGAGGTTACAAATCATCTGGTTAGACCTCTATAGAATGTAAAGCCTCCATTAATGCCTAGTGTTGTTAGGGTGAGGTTATGATTAGATCATAGAGGCTCATTTTTGTTAGCATTTGGTAGAGTTAATTTATCATGGGCCATTAGATGAATGGAGTGGGGTTGGAAGGTGGATCTCATATAATAGAGACTTTAGGTTTGGATGGTTGCGAGGGTGAAGGTGAAGATACTTGGGTTTGGTCAATGGGTTGAGAAGTTGAAGGATAAGTCTAAGGGATAAATACTTTGGATTTCTATTTTTCCTTTTGTTAGGCCCAAAAATGGGTCACCAAATGAATGGTATGGATAATAGGTTTTGATGTTTGCTTTAGTTTCTCCCCTTTACACTTAGGTGAGGGGAAAGGAGTTTGTTGGATAAGTGGGTCTGGTAATGGAGTAGGCACTAGAGGTTCTTTTAACATATTGTCTTCATCCAAAATATTATGGACAAGTGCTTGGAGATCCTTATAGTTCTTTGTATCAAGCCTAAGATTCTTATGGTAAAGACAAATCAAGTTATCATTAAACCAAGTTGACTTAGGATGAGATGGGTCAAATGGTTTGATTGGGGGTAAGCTAATAGAGGAGGTTTGCAACAACATTTGAAAAATAGTTGTATAATATTTTGACAAAGGTGAGGTAGGTTTTAGGATTTGTCTCTTCATGGAATCAGTGTTTGGAGGAGTTATTTTGGTTGATTGGAGTGGTTGGTTTGCTCATATATGATTAGCTTATGGGTTGAAGATTTGGATGTAGAAGTTTTTAATGATAAAGGTTTGGTTACTAGTGATAGAGTAGATTGGGACAATTTGGATAAGAAGGATGAAGGACTAGAGGGTTTGGTGATTAAATATGGAGAAGAATAAGATGGTTTGATAGTGGAAAGATGTGGTCCTAATATAAAATGTAGATGTGAAGGAGGTGGTATGGGCTTAGTTAGAGGTAATGTTTTAGGTAATCCCTCCTTATCAATTGACTTAATTAGATTTGGCTTTGGTGATCTTGAGGGAGTTAAATATAATATTAAAGGAGGGTGAGAGGAATTAGGTGTGAGAAGAATCTCCAAGTTCTTGATTGGTTTGGTGGAAGAAACATGAGGTGAATTGGCAATTTTATGCGAAGGTGTTTGAGATGGTTTATTTATGACTTTAGAAGTAGTAAATGGTAAAGGGGTGATAATGGGTGTAAGGGTGGACTCAAGAAGAGTTGAGGAATCATATTTTGTTGGATAAGGAAGGTCTAGTCAATGCCAAAAGGTGGCTTGATCAAAGTTAGGCTGGGATGTGAACTCTAAACTTTGAACTAACCTTGAGAAGGGCTTATAAATGGGTATAGTTTCTTGATCATTAGTCTCTAAGTGTAAGCCCTTAGGTGGAAAAGGAAGGATTATGGTGGGAGGTATGGTTTTGGTTTTGATATTAGTAGGTGGTTCCAAAAGTGATGATTGGGTGGACAAGGTAATGACTTCTTATGGAATGGTTTTCAAAGAGGGCATATAAGAGGCAGGTGTGGTACCTTCAAAGGAGGGAAGGGATAAGGTTTTAGTTTTGGTAAACATGTTCAAATGAGTTGGTGATTCTTACATTTGGATTGGGAGAGTGAAGGAAGTGGTTAAATCAATCATGGTCTCTTTGGGAATTTCTATCGAAGAAGGAGCAGATGAGGCTATGGTTTCAATGCTTGGAGAAAGAGGGGTGATGGGTTCATCTGTTTGAGTCTTAGAAGGAATGGAAGGTAAATTGATGTCCTTTATTTGGGTGGTAGAGGTATTAATTTCATCAATAATGGGCATATTACTGATACCATTGATTATATGTGCTTCTCATGATTTAGATGATTTGGGCTTACTATCATGATGTTGTGTGGAAAGAGTGTGGTGTGGAAAAGGCTTTCAAAAAATGTTGAGAGATTAGTTAGGGGGAGAATTATGGTTATGAAATACCAACTCTTGACTATCAATGAGATTTTGGACAAGACTTTTAAAGGTATTACATCTGTTAATGTCATGTCTAATGGTTTAATGAAAAGCATTATGGTCATTTTCATTATACCAAGTAGGTAGAGGGTGAGAAAAATCAAATTATTGAGGTGGTTTGATTGGTGGAAGTTGGATAAGATTGGCCTTGATAAATTTATCCAAAATAGATGCATATGATTCCCCAATGGGAGTATATTATTTTGGAGTTTCTCAATTTTGGGTTTGATTTTGTTGATAAGGAGGTTTGGGAGAGTTATTTTGATTTGATTAGGTGACAGATGGTGGTGGAGAGGTTTTAAAAACCATTGAATTTGTAGATGACTTTTCCTTGGTATTAGGCTGATTGGTGGTTTTGGTTGAGGGAGGATCATTAGGTTTAAAGGTGGAATTTTTATTCCACAATTTTTTTTCCCTCATTAATGGCCTGGTTCTCAATTTTTTGTGCCATGGTGAATGCTTCATCAAAATTTTAGAAATTTTAGACTTGGAGAGTGGGTGCGATATGCTTAGCAAAACCCCTAGAGAATAATTCAGGTTGGGGTAAGGTAAAATAATGTTGGTTGATGAGGCCTCTTCATCTAGACACAAAATTAGTAATGGATTCATCTTCAAATTGTTTGATGGAATAGAGGTTAGTTATGGAAAATTTTTTAGTTATGTTGATCGAGAAATGTTCCAAACAGATTTGGGCTAGTTGGGAAAAGGAGAAGATGGAATGAGTAGGGAGATTACTATACTAATCTAAGGCAGGTCTTGATAAATACATTGAAAAGGTTTGGAGTAGGAGAGCATTGTCATATGTGATCAAGTAAAATGAATGATAGAATGCTATTAAATGCTATTGTGGGTCCTCCTTACCTTGAAATTTGGAAAATTTAGGCAATTACCATTGAGGAGGATAAGAGGATGGGAATATAGGTGTGGATAGGTTCATTTCAAATTTGGTCATAGGATAAGGGCTTATGAGACCTAGAAATTGGTGACTCCAAGTTAGTCATTTTGTCCATTAGCATCTTAATCAAATCTGGCTGAGGTTGGGAAGATGCATAATTAAGGGGTGCATTATGTTGAGGTTGAGAAGCTAGTATTTAAGGGTAGTTGATGGAAGGAATTGAAGAGGCCACATATTTATAGTGGGCTATAAAAGGTTGAGGTGGAGCCACATATAAGCTAATGGGGATGAATGGTTGGGTAGAAGGTGATATGTTCCCATGTTAATAGGTTAAGGTAGGTACTTTTTGAGGAATATATGTGGGTATGGTTGAGGTGGTAGGTTAAGCTAGGGTAGATGGGAGTTGAGTGGTGACCCTAGTGTTGATAGGTGGGAGGGATTTTGGTATAGAAAGCACCAAGATTTGTAATGGGGTAAAAGTTGGTGGATTGGTTGAGGTTAAAGGAATGGACAAAGTAGGGGAAGAAGATAACCCCATGGTAAGTGGGGTATAGGTAACCAAGGGTAGGGATGAACCTACATGTGAAGTATGGGGTATGGTAGGAGGTGTTTGGCTAGAAGGTAGAACATTTGATTGAGTTTGGGTAGTGGTGGATGAAATGTTGGAAAAAGGTGAGGTGGGGGTTAGCAAAGGTTGGTTTGAGGTGGAACCCACCATAAGATGAGAGGGAATTACATAAAGAGGGTTGGTAGGAAGAACCAAAACAAGGGAGGCTTGATAGGGCATGGTGTTAAGGTAATGTTGAAGAGCTACCTAATTATTTCCAAGAAAAGTAGTGCAGTCAGCATCACCTTTAGATATAACCATAATTTTAGTAGGAGGAGGCAAAAGATGAGGTGACCCCTCATCATTAGAATTATGTTACATGGAGGAAGAAGAGGATGAAGGTGGTTGATTGGTTTGATTTCTCAATTATTTTTTATTAAAGACCATATGAGAAATAGAGGGAAAGTTATGATGAAACTCATGCCTCAAACAAAGAGAAACAAAAAATAATTCAAAGCAATCAATGCATCCACTACAAGTGTATTTATCCTAATATTACTTTTAAATCACTTTTGGCTTATGCCTTAAATTATGAATAAGGATTCATCTTGTAAACCAAGTACTAAAAAGGTAATTTAAGGCTGGTTTTAGGTTGTTTAGGTGCTCAAGAGAGATAATCTATATTAAACTTTGGTATGTGGTTTGGTATTAGGGCTTACCCCCTCACTTCATGATAGCATAGTGATAAGAGTGTCGGGTGCTTAGCATAAATAAATTGAGGTCAAATTTTATACTCAACTAGAGAGATGAGGTGGTTCTCCCCTTGGTGGTGAAATCTAAGTAGGATAGTTGAAAAAGGGTAAAGTTGTCTCTAGATGATGAAATCCTAGTTGGGCCTTATCTGAGGTATGTTTGATGTGTTGATTGTGCAAGTGGTTTGGTTTGTGTAACATTTGTGGTTCTATGATTAATTTACTATACTCAATTAGTCTAGATGAACTAAGACAAGTAGAAAACAATGTATGCAGCCAATTTTAACCAAAAGGAATTTTTTTTGATCTCTTTTTAATGAAAATAAAATAGATAAGATGCAACTAAATGCAATCCTAGTCCTAGGATGGATGCAACTAAAAGTTATATATTTTTTTGTTTTTGATTTTATATAAATAAAGAATGAAAGATAACTAAATGAATTTCGCTAATGCAAATCTAAATGTCCTAGAATATCTATGAACCCAAGAAAACTTAGGGGTCCCATCAAGCGTGCCAAAATGTTTCACTTTATTTTCTTCATTTCTTAATTTTGAAAGTAAATAAAATAAATCTAGTGATTAAGGTGTGTAGAAGAATACCTGGTAAAATGTCTATGTGAATCCAGATGAAGGTGGGAACTCCTCTTTGGCTAAGAAGGAATAACTTGCAAGTAGCATAAACACTTGAAAGGGGGTTGTTATATGGTTGGTTGAGCGGAATGCCTAGTGTATTCTAGATCCAAGAAGCACAAGGCTTGAGAGGAGGATGCCAATCCATTTTTATAACAATCAAGCTTGAAATGATAATAAAACATACTTGCATTCAATGATAAGAAAATAAATACGTACTAGAAATAAATGATAACTTGTGTATTAAAGAAAATGATCAAATTTAGATGTTAAAATGGTTGGGGTTTGGTTTAAAAAATAAAAAAGGTCCTATGATTAGAGAGAAACATAGAAAGTGGGGGTTGATTAAAGGTAGAAGGGTGAACATTTCTTGTTGGAAAATACTAGCATAGGGAACCATTGGTGGTTAAAAGAACTATTAAAGGTTAGGGTGAACCATCAGTGGTTGGGTAACCATCAATGATTTCCTATGAAAATCTAGAGATGAATAAATTAGAAAGTACAAAATGGGGTTTTGGGCAAACAAAGGTGGATATAAGGTTGGAAAGTGGAAAATGTGGTGTAGGTGGACTACATAAGATAATCCTATTGAAACTAAAGAAAATCAAATGACACAAGCACAAAATACCTATAACCAAGTGGAAGAAGTCTAGAGTGATGTAGCTAGAATGATGGTTCTTCAGGCCTTTTGGAGTGATTTTTACAGAGTTTTAGATCTCAAGTGATGATGATCGTTCATTGATATGGATGCTAGATACCTCTAAGAAAGCTTGAATACTTGATAGTCGATCCCTGATCCCTTATCTTCTACTTCTTTTATAGGAAAAAGTTACTAATTGGGATAAAATAAGTTGCTAATTTGATCAAGGGTAAAGCTTCTTGTTTTTGTAGATTTAAAAGCTTTGGTTTAAAGATAAGTTGCCATTTGGGAAGTTTCCAATCTTACAGAAAGAGCTGGCATGATTTAAAGTTGGTTAAAGCTCAAGAAGGGACCTAACCATCGATGGTTAGGCTAACCATCGATGGTTACCCTAACCATCAATGATTCATAGGCCAGGGAAAAATTGTTAAAAAATGGTGAAAAAGAGGTGATTTAAATGATAAACAAGAATGGGTTTGGTAAAGTTAGGTTCATAAATGGGCCTAGTTATCATTGTAAAAGTGGATTGACACTAAAAATTGTTATGTGAAATTCTTAAGTGTCTACACTCATATCAAATTTTAGAACATTTCAAATAGATACAAATAAGATCTTGCCTCTTAACCCTAAGGAGGGTGATAGCTCTCATCCCTCTAACTAGGTCCATACTAACAATTACCCAAGGGGTACGGTAGCCAAACATATAGTTTCAAATGAAGGTAATAAATATAAAATACCTAGGGTTTGTTTTTATGAAGTCTTAAAAGATCAAATCACTAGTATGAAAAAATTAAAGAAAGAGTTAGAAAACAAGATTGCATACATAAAAAATCCCACATATGCTAGTGTTAGTCATGTGTTCATGTCTTCCTCTAGAAATTTTATACCAAACAAGGTTTGTTATCCAATTGAAAAGATACAACTGAGTAGATGTAAATTAAGTGAGTAAAAAAGGGAACCAAAGGCTATTAAAATACAAATTTATACCAAACAAGGTTTGTTATCCAATTGAAAAGCTACCACTGAGTACATATAAAGTAAGTGAGTAAAAAAGGGAACCAAAGGATACAAAAATACCAAGTGAGATATTAAGAGAAATGATTAGAGACAAAGTGATCAAATTACCTCTTGTACATCCTATAAATAGATCTAATTACTACTATGCATATCATAGAATGCATGGGCATCATATCGATCATTGTTTTGCATTGAAGAACCAAATACAAAGTCATAAAAATAGTGGTGATCCTATAATTGATACATATACTAGAAGCCCACTCACACTATGAGTATTTTTCCTAAAGCACAATTTCCAAACCCAAAAAAATGGTACCAAAATAAAATTTAGAGAAAAAATAGTTGCAAATACCAAACTTAGAGAAAGAAAAGTTTCAAACAAAAAAATCAAGTCAAGAAAAGTTTAAAAATTTACCTCTAAAAATGATACTCATCTTTCCAAATAGGTGTAGTTTTGGAATTAAATATTTACAAAAAATTGGTTATCATGGTCAAGGATTGGTAAAAGATTCCCAAGGAATCACTCATCTTATTTCCACACATGATCATGATGACCATCAAGGCTTGGGATATATTGGTAATACTAATTCAAATAATTCAAAGACACATTTAGCCAATGTAAAAATTTAAGATTCTACAAAATGAAATAAAACTTAAGATGAAGGAATAAATAGAACAAGGTATATTTCCAAAACACCAAAAAGAGAAAGAACAAAATTGCCAACTCAAAATCATGAAATGAAAATAGGCATTTTCAAAAGAGGATTTCTAACAAAATAGGTCAAAAATCAAGAGACACTTGAAAAATCTAATATTACAAATGCATATATAAAGAAGGAAACTATAAGTTATTCCTCATATCAAGGCCCCTTTACTATCACTACTCAAGTTGAGGGAAAAAAATTTACAAATATCAAGTTTATGGACTTTCAAGTGACAACTTTTTTTCTATGTCAATTCTTAGATCTCATGACAATAAGCTTCAACACTTTGATGAAAACAATTCAATATTAAAAAGTATGGGATAAATTTAATTAAGATTTTCATTTTCTTCAATATAATATTCTCTTACTTTTCAGGTTATTAATAAGGCAAGGGATCACAATATTATGCTTAAAAAATCATGGTTACTATATTCATATAAAATGCAAAAAATTGATAACTTGAGTGTGGCTAATGACACCCAACTCTTAGGTCCCTCTTGCTTGCTCTCATGACCCTTATAAGTATATTTTCACTAATTCCCAGTCACCTATAGCCTTTCAAAATTGATCTCAATTGATCCATACCCATTTTTACATGACTAATCCATCCCTCTAGGTCATGTCTACTTAGGACAATAGAGTCACACTTGGACTATAGTGCTGGTGCCACTCTTGTCTGCTTTTGGTGCTCCTATCTAAGTGTATTTTTGACCCTAATGATTAGTTTCTTCGGATTCCCAATCCTTCTCCTTTTTGGCCTAATGTGCATAAATTCAACCCATGACCAATAGATCCCTACAAAATCCAATTCAAAGATCATTTGAAAAGGGTTGGCAAATATCACTAAGCAAACAAGAATACAAGCAAGACTACTCAAACAATATTCAGTATTATCTGGATACAGCTAGATAATACTCTTACAAGCTTATTAAAATACTTACACTAGTTCATATCCACCTCAATAACATCTAGTTTAGAATTTTTGCATCTTCATACACTAGATTTCATAAAGCACATCAAGTGGGAGAACTACATATGGCTTTATCCCTCTTCATAGTATTGGTCTGTAGGCAACGTACCCACACAAGGAGTGTGGATACATGTTTAGTGAATATTACACACACTAATCCCCCCTTTTTCTCAAAATTGGTTAAATCACGATGGAGTATAGGGTTTGAAGAGAAAATCTACTCTACAAGGAGCTCTACAGACTCTCAGTTGCTAAAAGTTCATGGACAGGGTTACACAGACCTAATGATCAAAACCCAAAAAGATCAGATCCTCAAAACAATAGTGATAGAGGTGGACTAAAACACTAGTTCCACTCTTTTGTAATTTTTATGCTCTTGTCCAATCATAAAATGAAGGTTAGATCTCAGTTTGTGATAGTGATCTAGTCCTACACAGTGAATCTTAGACCCTATCTCAGCCGTAATAGCCAGTTTCTAGCTAAGTCTTATTTTCTCCCTCTTATTACTATTTTTAGAAAGGTCAAAATTGAAATATAATTTAAAAAAATTAGTCACTTAATTATTTCATATTTATTTATTGATTTTAATACTTAGACCCTTTAACTAAATTAGGAATAATACACCAATATTCCCAAAATTTTAAAATTATTTGGTGAACTTGACTTACTTTGTTTGTGCATAAAAACCCTATAAACCCTAGGGTAAATTTCCTATTTATTTTTCCTATATTTTTTTTATTTTTTACTTGCATAATAAAATTATAAATTATTATTAAATTTTAAAATTTGTAGTAATTTTAAAATATTTTTCTTTCAAACCCTAGTTGCCCATACTAGGTCCCAATATTTTTCCAATAATTTTTTTATTTGTTTTTGACTATATAAGCAAAAAAATAGGGTCCTATGACTTTTACAAAGCTACCCCATGGGATCAAAAAGTCTCCAATGAGGTAGAAATAACACACTAATAACACATACATAACACTAATATTAAAAAAGAAAGAAAAAACTAGACAAACACATAGAGCTAGAAAAATAACTATGGAATATCAGTAGTCCCATATTTGGAAAGAAACTCAATGGTTTACTTATAGTCACCAAGAATATTCAGACCCACATCCCTTAATTTATTGTCAACATCCTTAATCACAACAAACACAATAGCCATATGATGAAGAGACTTGGCAGCAAATTCAACCATTTTTCTCCATTTTTTATGTATTTTATCCATTTTGGCTTTGATTTCCACAACTTCCTCCATAGCCTTGACACATAGTGAACAAATATCTTTGTTTTCCTAGCCATGGGCCTCAACATCATCTTCCTCAAACTCATTTGAGTAGTGCTCATTCATTTCAATAAAATGGCTAGTTCCCTCAACCTCTTGCTCCAACTCAAAAGGGGTCCCATCTTCACTAGCCTCAAAAGTGTCTTTAAAAAAATTAGAGTCATTAGAGATGACAATACCTTGAGGGTTCAAGGATGGGATTATAGCAATATGGTTGGACCTGTGAACACCCAAACTACCCCCAAAATTACTCTCAACCAAGTTAAGACCCAAGTCCACATCTTTCCCTGACTACCTAGCTCCCATAGTATCCTCCTTTGCATATTTAGCCTTTTTGGATTAAACACTAGCTTCTTCCTCAGCAACCTTATGACCCCTTTTAATAGACCCTTTCATATTCCTCTGGCTAAGTGTCCTAATTTTACCATAGGGTGACTTAGGGGAATAATCCTTAGAATCAGGGGGGGTCCCAATAGGGGTGCTATAGTCTTCAATTATGGGTCCCTCCAATAGAGTTTTAGGGGAGGCTTTGGGGGTCCCGATAGATTTTTTTTCCCTTACCTTTAATGGTAGGAAAAGGGTGAGATGGGGAGCCTTCAAACATTATGAATTTAATTTGTTTTGGGGGACACAAGGCCAAATGAAAGTGGTATAATCTCAAGATAAGACCTTGGTATATGGGAATGAGAGGGAAGTTAGGATTTTTGTCATGGATTTCCTTAGCCAACTTAATGAAATTCTCTAATGAAGATAATAGGAAAAAGGGCAAAATAATTTCTATCCTATTCCTAAAATGGTGAGTAAATCAAAGTAATATTAGTAAAATACCTTGAATCCACCTTCTAGAGTGAATAAATTCATTATTATGAAGAAATTTTTTCCCCATGGTGTTGGCAACTTCTCTCTTCCAAATCCCCCATGGAGCTTTGAAGTAGCCTCACCTTCCTTGAAGAAAATCCCCATGTTTTTTGAGTTTTGTACTATAGTGCATTGACTAATTTTTTCCCTTTGATGGGGATCCTTGTGGTTTGCCCAATTACCTCTTTAAAGACTTCAAAACTGATACCCCCAAATAAACTTGTCTATAATTCTCCTCTTAGGTCTCTACAAGCTATCAAATAGATTCTCACCATAGCCAAACATCCCATTGATGAAATAAGCCACCTCTCCCTCATGGATAATATGCCATAATATAGGGTCTTATTGAAATTATTCCATAGAGGTTGGCTCAATCTTGACAATATCACCACCCATATTCAAAACCAAAGAGATACAAAGCCCATAAGACTATTTAAGATAGAGAGAAATGAAATGCCTTACAATATAACTAATGAGATTAATAATTCCTTTCAGGCCTATCAAGGACTATGAGAGTACTAAGCTTATCATATAAAAATAATTTTGGAAATCCACATAACTTTTCCCATGATGGAACTTAGCCTTGATAATGACCCACATCTACCACCTCATGCAATAATCACTAGAGATGGACTAAGTTAAGAAATAATTACCCTTGATCCATCTTGGCCTATCAACATACCCTTATCTAATCATCATTTAGTAGATCATCTTCATACCCATCTGACTTATCATCACATTAGTCTACATATTTGTCACCTACCTCTTCTATTTCATTGAAGTCTAGTTAGCCACTTAGTTAGTATGACTCTGCTTCCTCAAATTTCAAGTGAGCCAATTTTTAGGCCAAATTTTTCTCCCACCTTTTGAAATCCACGTGGGTATCTTTATGTGTTTACTTACCATCTCCATGCATTTTTTTCTCACATTCTCATTCCTATTGTAAAACTCCAAAGTATTACTAATTGCTAAGTCTTGGGCTTTGAATTCACTGATTCTATAATCCATAGGTATTTTATCACCTTTCAAAGGGAAGTAATAACCTATTTTGATTTGTTACAAGCATATTAAAATCATAAATTTAATTTAAAATTTAAAATTTAATAGTAATTTTAAAAAATATGTATTTTTAAAAAAACCCTAGTTGCATCTACTAGGTCCTATTAACTCACAAATTTTACAACATTTTTTTATTTTTTATTTGCATATCTAACTCATAAATTCACTTTAAATTTCAAAATTTCATAGTAAATATCAAAATAATCATCTTTAAAACCCTAATTACATATACTGAGTCCTTTTTCTTTTGAGGTATCACCTTACATGTTTGTGAGCTTCTTTCTTGCACTCTTCCTTCGAGACAAAGTACAAGACTTAGAGGAAATCTTCTTGAATTCACTCAAATTCTCACAACTCAGCCATATACCATGGATAAAAAACCAACTCAGGTTCCTGTTATAGATTGTACACATCCAAATTACACCAATTTTAATGAGGATAATTTTGTCAAAGAACAATATGAGAATAAAAATGATGATACACACACCGATATTCATGATAAAACACATTAGACTCTTAATCAACTTCCACCAATTATTAATAATGAAGTTATCCTTAACAAATATTTTATCCTACAAAGTTTTTGAGAAAGACTCCAAGACCAACCTTGAGATCTTACTCTTATTTTACAATCTATCATAAAAATCAAAAAGGATAAACAAGTTGAATCTTTCATTCATTTGGAGTAACCAATTACAAATGACACTACATGGGTAACTATATATCAACAACCCCCTATAGTATCCCAACCTGGCTGTATGCCACTAGTTATAACTAGTACATCTTTGTCTATTGATGTGGTAGCCCTTGTGTAAGAGATAATATGTCTTCAATCTAAGGTGCTACATCTTGAACAAGGTGCCTCTAGACCTACAATAGGCTTTGGATTCTTTTGCTTTACTATATATGCCATTGGCATGTCACATTACTTCTACACCCTTGACACATGGTTTTATTCAACCCAAGCTTACTCTATATGATGTCAAGGGTGATCTAGAGACACATTTGATAGATTTTCATGCAACATGCTTTGACTGTGTACCAAATGACTAGCTACTTACCAAGTTCTTTTCACAAATCCTAAAGGATTATGCTTTATAATGGTCTTACATTCTACTGAATTAGTTGGTCAATACATTAAATCCTTTAGTTGACACGTTCTTATCTTATTTTAGCATTAACATTGATGATAAGGTTTCATATACCCAAGTTACACAACAAAAAGAAAGGTCAAATGAGCATCTCATAAATTATGTTCTTTGATATAAGACTATTTTGGCTAAGATGACTAGCCCCATGGTCGATCAAGAGTTACAAGATCTCTTCAAATAGATTCTTCTACCAAATTTTCATGAATCAATCATGTTCAAAAGATTATCTTCATTGAATTATGTCACATACTAAAGGAAAGAGAAGTCAAACTAATTTTAATGGGCAAAATCAAGTACACAAGTATCTCAAAAACAACAAACAAGAGTAAAAACAAAGTCCCATACAAAGTCAAGGTTAATGATAGAAAGAGTTAGAATTAACCTACCATTAATGTGGCTTCTGAGCTACCTTAGGGAGTGGTTTTATCAACACCTCCTCAATGAACCTTCTCCAATCTACTAGTTTCTCTAGCTAGAGTTTTACATCAACTATTGGAATGTAACATTATATCTCTCCCTCTTATTTGAGAAGTTGACCCCATAAATCCTCTTCCATGGGGATATGATCAAAATTAATTTTTTAAGTTTCATAGGGAACCAAGCCATACAACAAATAAATGCATAAGTTTTAGACACAAGATACATGATTTGATAGATGGCAATCATATTGATCTTACCACTTCAGTTGATCCTCCTCAAGAAAATCAGACACATGATAAATCTTTAAAAATATTATTGGATCCCTTTCCATATAATTCTAAATAAGATACATGGGACACATTAGGGGTGCACCATGCATATCATGCACATCCACCACTAGATACATATATGGCACTTTTAGTCGAGACACATCCTTTATGTAACATGATTGGTGTATACAATTTCAAAGTTTTAGCTAGACCTTCCATCTCCTTCTCAGAGAAATATATCATTGAGGATGATTCAGATTATCATGCACTTTTTATCAGAGCTTACATTCATAATCATCCTATTCCTAGTGTTCTCATAGACAATGGATCCAACATGAACATGTGCATTATGACATTATTGTAGTATATTGGATATTCAAAGCAAGATATTGCCCTGATGGACATAGATATTAGTGGATTTAATGGGCACATACAAAGTTCATTGGGTGAGATCATACTTCCTCCATAGGTTGGCCCAACACACATGTCCACACCATTTTCTATAGTTCCTAATGTAAGAGTTTTTGATATGCTACTTGGTCGATCATGGATTTGAAAACTTCAAGAAATACTTTCTATAGTTCATATATACATGAAATTCATTCATGCTAATCAGGTTGTTATAGTTTGTGGAGTTCTATGTGAGTTAACACTCCCCACTTCAGAGCCATCTTCTACTTTGTAGTCACTATTTTTAGTTTTACACTAGTTATAGTTCTTCATCTAGTTTTGATTCAGACACAATTGAGGCATTCATCACCAACATAGAGATTTCATAAACCTCCATAGATTCAAGATTTTATACAACTTGGAGCTATAGTGTTCACACCTAGGGTAGTGTCATTGAGGTCTCATGCACCTATACATAAAGCACATGTTTAGAGAGATTCTACTTCCAAATGTGTCCCTAAGATCCCTACAACTACATCCACTTCTTAGAGTTATAAGGGGACCTCACACTCAGCTTCTACTTTAGCGATTTTAGAGCATTTAGAACATATACAACTTTCAGAGCCACAGTCTTAGAATTTACATCATGCTTCATGATCAAGAATGATTCTTCTCCTTGATATAGGAAACCATGATAGGGAGTCTCCCATGAGACTCATTAGTTAGTATCATCCCTTCCTAGCTTACTTATACATAGTCCTTTTTAATTTATTATACATAGTCTCCTTATGATTGATTGTACATAGCTTCAAAGAACTCAAAATCCAAAAATAATATAAAAATCTCAAAAATTCAAAAACAATATAACATTTCAAAAAAAAAAAACATTCAAATATGTCAAAACACCAAAAGCATTTTGATTGTATGCATTATCCATGCTTTACATTTCTACTGCTATGTTAGACTTACATATATTATTCTATGTTATTATTTGTCAATTTATTTACATTACCATGCTTCACTTGATCTCTTTTGAGTGTGTGTAGTGACATCCAGCTCTTTGATTGCTTCACTCTACCCATTGAGGGGGCATCCTACTTCTACATCAAGACATACATCAATATACATACCTACTAGGGGAATATTCTACATGACTACACCATCCAAGTTCTATCATTCCTATGCCACACACTCTAGTTATCATGTTGATGTACATTACTTACTAGCTTACAAAGATTACTTTAGCAACACTCACTAGTATATAAAACTTGTGTATTTATTAACAAATACCTAGTTTTTTACTAACATGTCTTGCATACTTTCCCTCTTGCTTTGATTAGTTAGATGTGATTGTATTTCTGGTTATTACATGCTTTCTTTTCTTGATTTGCATAGCTAGATATGATTGTATTTCTTAGTTACTAATTATCTCTTGTATGTGCCTTAAGACATTTTCCAATTTCATTTGCTTCTATGTCTTGTGTGTGCCTTAGGACATTTACCAATGTCCTTTGCCTATACTCTTCTATGTAATTATGGCTTCCACTCCAACCTTACTTGTTTCAATTGTATGTGTATGTGGCATTTGAACATGCCTTGTATGCTTGCCTTTTAGTATGAGTGACATGTGCCCATGTCCCTTGGTTGTTTATCCCCTAAGCCACCCTTGTATACTTCATGCTTCTTGCCTTTTATGCTTGCCTTCTAGTATGAGTGACATGTGCCCACATCCATTGTTTATTTGGCCCCTAGGCCACCCTTTTATGCTTATTTCTTCTTGTCTTGTGTGCTTGTTTGTTTCTCATTTTTTGCAATTCCATGATCTACATCATGCATTTTTATTTCTTTCTTGGATGCCATGATGGACATCATACTCCATCCCTCCATAAAAACTAATAATTAACAACTAGCAAGATTTTTAGTTCTAGTTTAGTAGATTGCACATGTTATTACATTGTTATATCTATCTAGGTGTACCCTTATTGATATAACAATATCTCATTAAAAACCATGTTATATCTTGAGATATCTTGTTGATTATCATTGCTATATCATGTATCTTTACAACATAACATACTTGTAGGGCTATTTATTTTGAGGGTAGTCATTATAGGGTATTCATTCCTATACTCAAAATAGGGGGAAATAAATAAAGGTTTTGTCATAGATACCAGAGCTCTTAACAATAGAAAATCAATAATTTAGAATAACTAGACATCAAAATAGTCAGAACAAACCAAGTAGATAGTGAAAATGCTAAAACAACTACCAAATTTGGCCTAGGACAATAACACCAAGATTAAACTACAATATAGGTGATACTAATATTTTGTGTGGTACTCCTATCCAAATAATAGAAAAACTAGACTTTCCAAAAGTAGGCAAAAAAGTAGGTTCAACTACAGTTTTGCACAACTAAACTAGTTCAAAATTAGTAGTTTTTGGTACACTTTTTCTTAGAGAATTTAGATATAAGGGAAATTATGCATGGCATGATGGTTCTCACTTCTAGTTTTAGATACAATAGTTGGTATACCTTCTAGATCATAATCCATGTTTCAGACACCAGTGATTGAAGGTAATGTGTGGGGTACATTTGTTTATTTTCTTTTCAAGTTAAATATTACCTAGGCATTCTTATTAGTTGCATGCCTTATTCCATCTACAATTGGTTGACATAATTTTGGAGTGGTTTTCATATAATTATAAGCTCCACATTTTATAGTGTATTTCATACAAGGCTAGTGCACCAATTTTAGAGTGGTTTTCATACAAGCCTAATCTCCATATTTTAGAGTGGTCAAGAGTGGTCTAGTTTCTAGCATACATTCAACTATCCATGCCAACATTGTTAGATTACAAAGATTTCATGTGATTCAAGAGACATCTCATATGACACACATTTCATACTAGTATTAGTTCATAACTTCACTTTATGGGGCAATGATGGAGCCAAATGACTAGCTAGCCTTTGCATTCTTGAGCCACCTACTCAAGGATTAGAAACATAGTCCCAACATTGATTAACATACTGATGATCACTTAGCTTCACTTAGTGGGAAATTATGGATCCAAAGGAATAGATAGCCTTTGAATTTTTGAGCTACCTAATTAGAGGGATTGGACACACACTCCAAACATTTATTAACACATACATGATCACCTAGATTTACTTAGTGGGTGATAATGGAGATAAATGGATAGCCTTTGCATTCTTGATCCTCACTTGAAGAATAGAAAACTCAGCTTCATTCATGATATTACTCTTGGCACATCATCATTCAATATTTCTCAGCATCATCCAACATCACTTAGCATCACAATAGGTTTTGTATTAGTTTATGTACCTGATGATGTGCATTCATTAATTTCTCTTCCTCTCTCTTTCTTATCCAAATTTATAAATTCTTATTTTAGATATAGCATATCTAGTAAGAAATAATCTACTCTTTGTCTTCTCTTGTAGATTTATATCTCAAAACATGTTCTCTTTATGCACACACAACATCATGAGCTTCACCCTTACATGTAAGTTTAGGTACGCTTTCTATTTTTCTTTTTTCATAGTATTTATCTTTAATGCATCACTAGAATAAAGGGGGGGGGGAATATAGTCATATAAAATGAAAAAATTGGTAACTTGAGCATGGTTAATGACACCCAACCCTTAGGTCCCTCTTACTTTCTCTCATGACCCTCATAAGCATCTTGTCACTGATTCTCAATCACTTGTCGCCTTTTAGACTTGAGTCTAGCTGAGACATACCCCTTTTTCCATGACTAATCCATACCCCAAGTCCCATCTACTTATGATAGTACAACCACACTTGGAATATAGTGTCAGTGCCACTCTTGTCCACTTTTAACACTCCTATACAAGTACATTTTTGGCTCTAATGGTTAGTTTATTTTGGTTCCCCATCCTTCTCCATGTTAGCCTAATTCAAGAAAATTAAACCCATGACCAATATATCCCTATAAAATCCCATTCAAATATCATTTGGAAAGGGTTAGAAAATATCACTAAGCAAGCAAGAATATAAGCAAGACTACTCAAGAAATCTTCCCTATTCTTTGTATATAGCCATCTAATATGCTTACAAGCTTATGAAAATCCTTAGACCAGTCCATAACCACTTCAAGTACATATAGTTTATAATTTCTACATCTTCATACACTAAATTATATAAATCACATCAAGTGGGAGAACTACATATGGCTTGATCCCTCTTCGAAGTATTGGTATGTAGGCAATGTGTCCACACTAGGGGTATGGATAAACATTAAGTGAATCTTACACACACTAACCTACCCTCATAAAAATTGGTCAAATCAAAATGGAGTATAGGGTTTGAAGATAAAATATGCTCTAAAAAGAGCTCTACAGATTTTTAGCTGTTGAAACTTCACAGACAGGGTCACATAGACCTGACAAACACAACCAATAAAGCTCAAATCCTTAAGACAATAGTGGTAGATGTGGAATACAACACTAGTACCACTCCTATCCACTTTTGGTGCTATTTTACAATCATAAAATGAAGGTTATATCTTATTTTGTGATAGTGTCCTAGTGTTGTACAGTGAATCTTAGACCTTGTCTCAGTTGTAATTGCTAGTTTTCAACTAAATCTTATTTTTCCCCTCTTATTACTATTTTAGAATGGTCAAAATTACAATATAATAGACATAAATTATTATCTTAACTATTGAGTATTTATTTACTAATTTTACTACTCAGACCCTTTAACTAAATTAGGAATAATACACCAATATTCCCAAAATATGTCATTTCTTAGATCTCATGACAATAAGCTTCAACATTTTGATGAAAATAATCAAATCTTAATAAGTATGGGATTAATTAAATTAATAGTTTCATTTAATTCAATAGAATATTATCTTACTTTTTAGGTTATTAATAAGGCAAGGGATCACAATAATATGCTTGGAAACTCATGGTTACACTCAATAAGAGCAGTGGTTGATAGAAATAATAGTTGCATATATCCTTTCATCATCAAGGCAAACTTACATCCTTTTCCAAAGAAGGAAGTATATCTTTAGGTATTATATATAAATAGAGCATCACATATACTATAATGAAAAATATTGCACATGTGCATGTTCCTCCATAGTGTCACTAGACTATTACACTAGGTTCACAATGGGGAGATACTTATGACCACCCTTTAGATGTAATCATAGGATATTATTTCCCTTCCATATTCTAAAAATATAAAAAAAATCAAATATACAAAAAACACTTTTGGTACTATTGATGTGGTTTTTATGCACACTAGGCCTTGAATGAGGTAGGATCTAATATTTTAGGATCCCAATGGAGATAAAATCCACTCCAGGTCATGAGTTGTAGGTATGGGTTAAACAAACAGGTAGTGAAAAAGTTGGTTGAGCATGCATGTTGTTAAATAGGTGTGTATGGGTGAGTGAAAATTAAAATAAATAAAAACCTATTTGAGTTGAATGGATGAAAATTTAAGATAAAGCGGGTAGATCTTAAAAGAAACTCCAAAAAGGGAGGGTGGGGTAGAAAAGAAGGTTATATGCTTATAAGAGGGATTAATTCCAATTTAGTCTCCTTCATAGATAAATGCCTTGAAACTAATATTTGAAGCTAGTAGTTATTTCTCATACCCACATAAGTATAGTGAAGGAGTCTGAGGGTAAATAATATAGTGAACTCTAAGAACTCAACTGAAAGTTGATCCTCTTTAAAGTAACTATCGCACACCATTTTAAAATAAAATTATAGCTCTGATCAAAGAGGTATCTAAGGTAGATATTGGTCACTTTTTGTAAGCTATATTATGGAAGATACTTTTAAAAAATTGGAGAAAATAAATAGTCAATATTATTAAATAAAAATAATAATGTTTGCTAATCATCCAATAGCTATTACACATATTAAATCAGCATATATTACTAGTAAAAATAAGGAATTCTACATAAAATTTTCACACTTAAAATTAATGTTTCAAACAAAAAAGAAATAAATATAATTAATCACACAAAATTAGAGTAGAAAAAACATTAACACAACTACATGACAATCAAAATATCTCTTCCTATATTGATGAAATTTTGTCAACTCGAAAAATGAGACAAATACAAATATAAATATATCTGGGGAGGGGTTGCTTCATCCTCCAAATCCATGAAAAGTACCCAAATTACATGATATTATTTATAATGAGAGTTCTAATTATATGTAAACTATGCATTTATAATTAAATAAGCCAAATATATGTCTTCAGAATAATATTCGTACTTACAAAATAATGCAACATGTGCATATTATAAAATTCTTCAGTTGACTCTTACATGAATTTGTGAAGTAAGAATAAAATTTAGTTACAATCATCAATTTACATGTAAAATACATATAATGTTAACTTAAAAACAAAGGTTTACTCTTTTTTGGGGTCTGCATGGTCGATGGAAAAGCACTTGAAGTAGTTGACAAAATTGGGGTAACCATGGGAGTTGAACTAGAAGACAAAGTTGAACTTGAAGCTCTAGACATGGATTGTTTCATTGCTTCTAAATCCTAATAATTTTTGTATTTATAAATATATTGAAATATGATTTCATACATGTTTAAAAGAGATGGCCTATGTAATCTAATGACTTTTGTTAATAGGAATCTATGCTCAACCTTTATATCTATAAATTTTACATGTAAAAATTCAACTTCAATCACCTTATTCCTAGCAAAACCAAGTTCCTACTCAATTTTATCCCACGCACACCCCTAAAGACTCTTCTTAAAATTGATAGATGCTTATTGGAGTAGCTTTTAAAAATTGTCCCTATCCATGAGTTTCCTCGAAGGGTATCTATCTTGAAATAAATTTAATTCTTATAAATTTTTTAAAACATATTACTCATTCTCAACCATATCTGGGATTAAGGATTACACACTTGACACCGAATCTCGAGCTTCTTATGTTATGATGACCACTAAATTGAGAGTGTTGGCTGCCTCAAGTTGTGTGATTAGATCTAGATGGATGGATGCCTAATAAGTTTAATTTATTCTCATCTTCTTTCAAATAATTAAATAATTTGGATTTCTCAACTAAATGGGAAGACAATTCTATTTTCATTAAATTAATGATGTCCTAAATATTGTACATCTTAAGGGATACATTATGGACATCATCCTCAATTTTTTAGGGAATATGTATGATTTGTTTCTTCTCTTTTACTTGATTTAACTCTTGATATAGCTCTTGTTTCGCTGGTTTGATGTTTGCATGGAGTTACAACAAGGCCTCTATGTGGGTCTAGAAATAAGTTACAAAATCCTCATTGTAAGGAAACTTTCCAATCCTCTTATTATTTATTTTGAATAAAGAGAAAATGTATTACCTTTCCTCAATAATTAGACCCCTACCAGATTCATATTCTATTTTTCTCTTCTTTATTCTCTGGACAACTCTTGTTGACTTATGAAAAATAGAGCTCACAATGGGTAAATTTAAATGAATAAACTGTGTATTTATGTAGTCTAGGCTTTTAGGTTTTTTACCCATTGTGGAATTATCAATTGCCCAGGGTCAATAGGATGAGTTTCCTATGAAGAAACATCTGATAAAATATCCTCTAAGGATTGTATCAATGCCTCTACTTACAATGGGTCTAGAAAGGATGGAAAAATTATTTTTTACAAGCCCACATTAGCAAATCAAGGCATGGGTGCATAATGTATGTCATATTATTACTAATAGTTAATATAAATAAAAAATAGAAGTATCTTGAGTAGTAGTAGATGAAGACATTGGTATACCCATCTGATTAGAGTAAATCTGAAATTATGAACTTGTAAGGGCTCCCATAATTTTCTTAAAATGAACCTTCTTGGCTCTAGGATCCTTTGAAAAAAATTGGGAATGATCAAAATTAGGATTCACAATGGTTGAATTAGTATAATTAGCTACAATAACTAAAGGAATAATAGTAGAAATATAAATGATAGGGGCAATATGAACAATAGAGACTACAAAGACTGAAGAAACTACATCAACTGAGGAAATAATAGACCCAAGGAGAGTGAAGTGGTAATGGAAACAATAGTAATTGTATCTTAGGTGTTTGAAGAGTAAAAAAAACATAGATTATTCCCTTGTAAGTAAAAATGAATAAAATCAAGCATAATAATACACTCTTGCCTAAAAACTAGGGGGAACATAACATAGTAAATAAGATCACAAAATAGAGGTAAAATTAACATAAGTAATTTAACTCATTTGTCAAATTTGATGTTTACTTGTTGGCATAAGGATGTTCATGCTCATCTATGAAAATTAGATTCTTCTAGTAATGCTTCTCCATGGTAGTAACACTTCTCTAATGGTAACTTACGACTTGGTGTGAATATTGGCATCAAATGAGAATTATAACACTAATCTCAATGGATTATTGAAGGTATTCCATTAGAATATCCTTACACAAAAATATTTTTGGCATATGGTGTGGGTAATTTTATTTATATATTTAATAACTAACTCTAACCTTAGGTAGATTAGGTTAAATTTTAATTGTGGACAATTTTGACCTCACAGGTCAAATTATCACCCCTATCATTCGAAACTTTGCATATAATGTTAGTTTGTCTTGAGGGTTAGTAAATTTTTATTGAAAATTCCTTAAATTTATCCTTATAAGCCATTATTAATAAGTCCTAAGGTTTTTTAGGTGAGTTAAGGTCTCATGCTTCATTTGTCTTATGCTTGTCTAGTCATTTCTTGGCCTTTCTGAGCCATTTTTAGTGGTGAGAAGAGTATATAGTGTTATTATGAGTGTAATATCATGTTTCAAGGTCATTAAATTCCTAAAATATGTATAATTAGGTTGATCACATTCTAGACTAACTTCATCACTCGTTTCTTTGCAATTTTGACCATTTTGTGACCTCCAAAGAAGGTTTTATGAAGTTTTGATGGAATATGATCAAGATGAATCTCAATTACATATTTATTCACATAATTATATGTTTTATATACTCAATAACACATTTTATATCATTTTAATAAGATATCCTTATTGAATTTGGCCTTTTTCGTGAAAAATAAGCCTTTTTGAGGAATTCAATTTGGTTTTCAAAGGTTTTTTTAAGAAACACATATTATAGATTAATTGTTATCAAAATAGTCATATTATTGGTTTGGAGGAGTTATAGGTGAAAAAATGGCAAACAACTAACTTTGTTCCAATATTGACTTTCTTAGCAGCTTGAGAAGGGCAATTTTCAAACGCTGAGTATGGAAAGATGAGAGAGAGTTAGGATATTAAAATTTGGAAATTGTTAGGGGTATTATCAAGATTGAAATTAGTATAATATTTTTATGGATTGGTGGCCTCATATTAATGAGAAATCTCTAAGATTGACATTAGGTCACTATAGCCTATGCATCTCAAAGGGGTCTATTCTTGGACCTGTTTCTCAAGATCAAAAAATGATGGAAAGAAATGTTTTTGGGGGATTATTTTAAGGGTCACAAGGATCATTTTAATAATTTTCTCATATAATAAATCCTTAAAATAAGGAATTTATATCATAAAACCATGTTTCCTTGACTATCTTTGTCAGTGGTCTTTTAGGTTAGTTTTGGAGATAAATGAGTTGTTAAGAAAATGTTTTCATATTTAGAAGTTATAAATTGAATATATAATTCATGCAATACCTCATACATATAAACAAGGATTCATAGATCTCCATTCTGAGCATATCTCCTTAAGAGAATTTGAGTTGAGTTTCTTGAGGTTGCAAAAATATTTGTGCAATGAGATGAGGTTTCATGTATTTTTCAAGAGAATGATCTAAGTAGGAGAGCCTTAATAGGTGTGTTAATGATTATAATTCCTTGTTTAATGTTCAATGGTCATTTTTATCTTATTAAACCTCAAAGGAAGAGGAACTCATGGATGTTTGAAGGTCACTATATGTCAAGAACTTGTAGTTGCATAGTTCATATGTGGCTCAAGAGCATTGGAAAAGGATGTTATTTTGATAATGGAGGTCATTCATGCCATATTAAACAATATTATGAACCACCTTGGTAGCCTTAAAGGCCTATGAACCACACCTCCTCCCTCTTAACTCATAGTCCCTTTTTAGCAAAATTTAAGATCGTTTTGGGAAAATTAAGGTTTTAGGAGTTTTTGAGGTTTCATGTTTAGTCTCTTTATGATTTTTCCATGCCTAAAACATTTATTTTGACTAAGAGTATGCCTAATTTCCTCAAAATGTGCACGTATTTTTTCTTAATGAGGATCCTTCCATTTCAATCCACATCCTTAACACTATTCTTTCACTGCCATCCTTACCATTTTTCTATATTCCACCATATTTTATTGTTATCATCTCCTTGCCATTGCATTTCCATCCTTATTCACTAATTAATCATTCCTTACAAGACTAAAACCATATTATTAGACCTCTATACTTCCATAGAAACCCTAGGGTCTATGAGATCATGGAGACTTGGATGCACATTAGTCCTACCCCCTACTAAAGAGACCTCATAAGCATCTAAAATAGTTGTCTGGCTCCTTCAAATATAGTCACTCAAGAAGCCTAAATTAAGAGACCCTTTTAAAGTCAATAATGTGATAGAGGGAAGATATTGTGATGAGTTTCAAATAGGAACCTAATGATACATGATCACCATAACTATTCCAAAGAGGCATCTAACTCCAATGGTACATTTTGACTATCATAGTCTATACAAAGGGTTTATCTCTCTTTGATGACTATGTTTTGAGAGTACAAATTGTATGGGTTTAAGGTGTGTTGAAGGTAGTGACTTGTATCAATTAGATGATAAAACCTCCAAGGTGGAATATTTTCTAAACCCACCTCTCACTCACTTCAATCACCACTAGAACTAGGGCAAGAAATGCACCTACAACCACCTCTATTGGCTTAGGCCTGACCAAAAAGGAAGGTTTAGTAAAGGGTTGTGTATATTAAGACTATAAAGTATCTTATGAGATTTCAAGTGCTGATGATCTTAGAGAGGCCTAAAAACTATAGGTATAAATTTCTTAACAACCCTAAGAGAGCCTAATTTAAAGAAATAGACAGCTAAAATAGTCCCATCATAAGCTTACAATCATGTTGTGAGAGAAAGAAGGTTAAGTGATAGAAAGATGAGGTCACTATTGAGGTATTTCATGGGAAGGATTGATAAATAATTATTAAGGTGAGACTCTATTAAAAAATTCCAAGAAACTCACACCAAGAGTGACCACCTAGCCTTACTCAACCAATATTTCAAAGACAAGACACATATAACTATGTATAAGGATAGTAATGTTAGAGGTAAAAACCCACTAAGAGGGGTGGGGGTGAATTAGTGGTGGAAAACAATCCAAATCAATTTCTAATTCCTTTAAACAATTAAGCATTAAATGCAACCATTCATGCAGTATTCAATATGTTTATAGTAATGAATAATAGATAATGCAAGATCACATACATAATATAAGATCTATGTGGGAAACCATCTTGGGGAATAAAACCCACTCTCAAACCTACAAACACATGGACTACTTGTCCTATAAGATGATCATAAACATCAGACCGATTAAGTCCTTCTAACTAGAATTTTAGTGAAACACTTATTTCATAAGGGGTACCTACCCCTAAGATGATCAAGTCATTATGAAAACATTTTGGTCAAGTCATTTTTCCTAGATTTACCTGTTTCACAAGGATCACTTACCCCTAAGATGATCAAATCCTTCTCACCACCTATTGGTTATGTCCTTCTAACCTAGATGTTGAGCACCCTCACAACACCTATGAAAAGGATATCTCTTAATCACTAATTACCTACCAATCTAATGGAGATACAATGTATATCATATCTCTTCAACTCTACAAACTACATAGTCCACACTCTGATCTTCCTCTCAAATCAACCACCAGGCTCATAGAGACATCATCTATTCTTCGCTCATCCTTAATATTTAAAATTACAATAACACTATCTTTAACATTAGAAATATAACCTATAACTCATACACACATTCATCAAAATACTCTAATCTATAACCCATCCACTGGGTATACACCCTTTCCTTCATTCCAAAAATCTTGCATACACCTCTTCTCTAAAGTCACATACCTCTTCTTCTTATTCTAGAAATCACCACATTTAATGTCACCTTTTATAGAGCCTTCATGATTATTAACTTCTTAGTCAACCATTAGAAATAACTTAACCCTTAAGGATTTTATAAGATTAAGACACAAATTAATACCATCCTCATAGGTTATCCATATCATCCATGTGTCACCCTTAATTAGCTACACCTTTCAATAATCCCTTAGTAGACCTTATAGGTCTCATGGAGACCTATTGCCCCATATATCATTCCATTGAGAAAATTAGAAACATATGACCAATTATAAATGCATAGGTTCACTCCAAATGACCCATTAAATGTTCTCAAATGATTAAAGTCATCATAATACTTCTCTATTAAATCAAAATAGATCAATCTTTGACCTTATATGCAAAAGCACCATGAACAAACAAATAATCAACTTATAAGAATTTATTCATACTAAATATGGATTGATCAAACCTCCAAAATCCATAAATATCATCCTTATGGAGTATAAAACACTCTTAAATAGTGAAGTCCCCTTGAAATATCCAACTACCATCAAGATAGCTCAAAATATCCTTATCAGGTCACTTACAGAGCATGAATGAACACACAGTCAACTTTGGAGCTCAATAAATTTTAATATAAAAATATTTAGACCTTAAATGAATATTTATATATTCACCTTTAATTCATCTACAACTTTTATTTTTATTTCAACATAAAATTCTACATATATCAAAAGTTACGACTCAAAAATTATAGACTAGTTTTCCCTCACAAATTTGAATATTTAAATTCCAATGGTCACTGAGCAACTATTAAAATTCAAACACTATGTCAACATCTCATTTACTTGCATATTAGATCAAATACACACCATTGATGTCTTTTGATCTTTAACTATCCTAAAAATTTGTTAGTTTGACCTCATCTCATGCTCCCTAATTTATTTGATTAAATATGCATTGTTACTCTCCATAGATTAGCTCGGTCTTTACCTTTGCTCACTACTAAACATCAAGAACTTGTCATCCTCTCAATGATTCCTAAAAATTTAGAAAAAATATGATTAATTTATCTCTTTTAGTGTAGCATGTACTTTAACTTGCTTAAACATTAGACACTTTGACCTCTTTGACTCAATATGCATCATAGATCTGCATGTACAAACACCCACTCATTGTTAGATCCTTATCTGGTCCTGACATTTACCATTGTGTGAATTTGGATAAGTATGGGAACCTATAAAATCTACCTATAATTCTAAATTTTAACCTTAATAACTTTTTCTGAGCTTAATTGCATGTCCTAAAATTTTAACCATATGATCTCCTCACATAGGTGAATCCATCCATGTAACAAATTTCTCCTAGGACCTACACATGTGTGAAATATAATGACATTAAAATGCTTACTCAGATATTATTGAACATATACATTAGGATTATATTAATTTCTCACCATTTATCTTTGATGTGATTAAATGCACATAGTTAGATCTCCCTTATAAATTTGGCTAAGTATGGGAATACATTACAAACTACTTGGGAAGACAACGTTGAATAGTTATATATTTTGATTTGCTCACCTACATGAACTAAAAATTGGAACATATAAATTTGGGACTAATATTATCATACCCATAGGACCAAATCCCATTGACTCATCCATATGTGGTCATAGTGATGTCAGCAAATTACCTACTCAGATTTCTCTGTCATACAACCAACTATGCTAAGATGAACATAATAAAGAAATAGTTGAATGCCATGCACTTCCATAAGATCTCCAATAATAATTTAAATATTATGGGACCCATTACATAGCCTTAAATCACCATACACATCCCTAAACATCTTTAACCATGCCAAAACTAAAGATTAACCAAGCCTACTTTAAGCATACTAGGACAAGCGTACTACACACTTTGTCATTGACATTTAGACTATCAAGACACTTTATAAAATCACTTGGAAACCTCTATGAAATCTCTTAAAACTCTCCAATAATCTCCCCTTTTGTAATTTATGTCAACACCAATCATACAACTCACCTTCCATCTCTCTCTTCAAGCACTCTCATAATATGAACCTTCTCCCCTTTTGACACAATGAAAAAGTGGCCACAAAATAATTTTGAGGACCTAAAAATACTATAAAAAAGAGAGAAAAACATTTAAAAATATGATAAACACTCCCCCTTACCTTAAGGTTACCTCTTCTTGCCTTGACAACTTCCTCTTGCTACATGCCAACACTCTCTTCAACCAAGCACTCTAACCAATGAAGAAAGAACACAATATTTTTCTTTGAAATCTAATGGAACTCACTAAAAAACATCTGAGAGGGACTCCCCTTAATATATTTGAGCCATTACACATCTTAATCATATTTATATCTTCACATACCATGAAGAACCACCACACATGCTTACTAGCTTTCTCTCTCAAGCTACCTCAAGGACCACCAAATTAAATTCATGCTACTCACCAAATATAAAACATGCTCTAAAACAACCTTAAAACTCACCTTGAAACACTCATGTATTTATCTTTTGGATAAAATAAGCAAAAGCATCAAATCTTCACACTAGGCCTATCTATACTCCTTGTAGCCCTACCTAGAACTTGCATAGACCCAACATTTAGTAGACATAATTTCAAGACCTGAAACTTCACATATAGAGTAATCTCATATTCCATTTTAATCACACCAATTTTAATCACCTAGATCCTCCTATACAACATACTTCCTTCACAAATCTACTAGCCAATTAAGCATCTAGTTTGACAAAAAAATGAATAATTTGAAGAACACAAACCTTAAAATATATATGAAGGTTGATTTTACAACCCATTTGGTCCATTCAACCTATTAATAATCCTTATAACTCAAATCATAAGGAAAACCACTTTTATAGCATAGCCTAAAACTCTAGAATCTCCAACCAAGAAAGGTCAACAAACTTCCTTCTTGTCAACAACCCACCTGTATAAAACTTCTTTCAAACCTAGAGAAAAACATCACATAATTTTGGACCAAGATTTGAGTCTTAATATCTTTGGGAACCTTGACTTCCTATACCATGGATTTGATCTACAATAAGAAAGATAAACCTTAGAGCACACACAAACCTCCAAAAGGTACAAACAAGATCATGAAGACACAAAACCATGTGGAACACATCATAAAGAAGTGAAAATACCTTTTTGAACAAAAAAATTTTCTTGAAATTCCATCAATATCATTATGCCACCTAAAAACACCCATTCCGATCCTATAGATACTACATATACAACAAAAATACCTTATGACATCATTTTAACCTCATCGAAGCACTTTTCCCATATTGACACACCAAATCCAATTGGAAATACTCATTTGTTGAATTCTAGGACATTTTGAAGAATACCATAGCAAAACTTGCTTCTCTACTTAAAGGAGTCTCTTAACAAGCATAGATAGAGACCTACTTCACATGGTCCCTTAGAACAATTTAAAACTAGGAGTTACCTGCAACTTCTCATATACCTTCTCCTATTTAGTCATCAGATAGTAATAGTTCTTCTTCTTCTTTTTAGGCTTAAGAGAAAAAAATTTATCATCCAATACAACATTCTTCTTCTCTTCTAATATTGTATTGACAACACTTGGGGATAACATAAATTCATGACATACCTTTTTAGTTCAAGAATCCACCTTATAGTTAGGAATCTCATCATTAGGTATTGACAATTGATGTTATTTGCATGTTATTTTCTCAAACATAATATGTTACTCATTAGAATCCAAACACACCTCATAATTATCCTTAACTAGAACCTTGGTCTTCTCCTTTTGCTTGGTCTCTTCATTCACAACATGAGCAGACAATGAGAGCTCTTGGCACTCTCCAACTTCTGTAGCATTCTCTACCATAGAAAATAGTTTACTTAGACCTACAAAATCATCATGAATCATACTTACCACCTCTGGTTTCCATGATTTAACTTACCTTCTTTATTGTACTCTAAGATCCTGATTAAACCTATTCTTTGTTGTAGGCCTTTACTTGTAGAATCTAATAATGTGACCTCTTTATTTGTAGTTGAAGCACACTATAAATATTTTAAGAAGCTTATCCTAACTTTCTTGATTAGAAAAAAATATTGAAATATGTCCATTATTTTTATAATTGAAACAAACTACTCCTTTTAAAGAAGACTCACCTTGCCTTACCTTATTTGGATAAAGCTTAGTAAAATTTCCCTCATCAAGATAGTTGAAGCACTTAACTTTTTTCACACATTTTAACTAATGACCCCCATCATAGTTCCATGAAAATTCAATTTTAATAGGTCTTTTACATTATCTAGCTCTATGCCCAAACTGATTACATGTCTAACAATAACCATTAAAACTTGCATACCTCATGGCATTTGGTTGTTTGTTCTGATTTTTCTTCACTCTGCTAGCATCTTCATTCCTTGACTTATTTTTGACCTTAAAGATCTGATTTACATTAGTCTTCATCTTTTCTTGAGTCACATTTTCTAGTTCTTCTTTGTATCCAAGACCATTTCTATGACTTGCATGCTTTTTACCACTCAAAATATTATCTATATCACTTAAGCTCTTTTCAAATCTCATAAATGACTGTATCTTACTAGATGCCTTTTCTAACTTAACTTTTAATGACTCATTTTAAATTACATACCTTGAACATTCATATTATTTACCTTTAAAGCTTGTAGATAGGATTTCCAATTGACAATTGAGATGCTTAACTATAGCTTCATACTCCTTAGTGTCTTCATTAATTCTTACTTCATACACACTAAATTGATCCTCATAGTCCTTGATTTGAGACTTCATTTTCTTGTTAATATTCTTCTCAATTTTTATTTCTTCAAGAGCATTCATAAATTTACTCTCACAGCCCACCTCATCTTTATCATCATCTGAATCACTCCAAGTAGACTCCTTTTGATATGAGAAAATTCCTTCCTCAACCATGAGTAGGGATTCATCTTTAACATGACCATCATCTTCATGATCATACTATAAGTCACTATCTTCACTCTCATCTAATGATTTACAATATTTATTGGTGTAGAGACTCTTGTTATTGAAGGACTTCTTGTTGTCATACTTTTTGAATCTTTTCTTCCTCTTATCAGACTTGTATGTCTTCTTGTATTCATCTTGGCCATCACCATTATGTTCATCATCATTCTTATTATGCTTATGAGGACACTTATTATCAAAATGTCCTACCTCTCCACAATGGAAGTATTTAAAGGGTAGCTTACCCTTATACTTTCCTAAGCTTGTTTTCAATTTCTTTATAAACAAAGTAATTATTTCATCTTTATCAATATAAGACATGTCATCCTCTTTGAGTTTATTATTTTTGGAAACTTCTTTTTTGGCTTCATTTCTATCTTGAATGCTACTTGTAGTCATATAACATGCGAAAAATGGTAAATTGAGCATGAATAATGACACCCAACCCATAGGTCCCTCTTAATTGCTCTCATGACCCTCTTAGGCTTATTTTCACTAATTTTTAGTCATTTATATCCTTTTAAACTTGATCCTAGCTAAGCTAGGACCCTCTTTTCATGACCAATCCATCCCCTAGGTCTCGTCTACTCAAGACAATAACACCACACTAGGACTATAACACCAATGCCATTCCTATTTGCTTTTGACACTATTATCCAAGCTCATTTATAGCTCCAATGGTCAATTCCTTCCAGTTTCCCATCCTTATCCTTATTGGCCTAACATGAGCAAATTTAATCCATGACCAATAGATCCCTATAAAACCCCATTCAAAGATCATTTGAAAAGGGGTTGGCAGATATCGTAAAGCAAACAAGAATACAAGTAAGACTACTCAAGCACATTTCCCTATTCTCTACATACAACCATCTAATACTATTTACAACTTATTTGAATCCTTACATCAGTCCCTAGTCATCCCAAGTACACCTAGTTTAGAATTTCCTTGCATTATCATATCATAATTTCACCAAGCACTTTCAAAGTGAGAACTACATATGGCTTAATACCTTTTTGGAGTATTGGTATGTAGGTAACATGCCCACACAAGGGGTGTGGATCCATGTTTAGTGAATATTACACACACTAACCCCCCATCTTGTTTGAATTTGGTCAAAGTAAAATAAAAGATAGAGTTTAAAGAGAAAATATACTCTACAAAGATATTTTTAGACTTTCAACTACTAAAACTTTAGAGATAGGGTCACACAAATCTATCAAACAAAACCTAGATTGCTCAAATCCTTAGGACAATAGTGCTAGAAAAGGAATAAAATATCGATGCCACTCCTATCTACTTCTGATGCTCCTATCTAATCAAAAAATGAAAGTTAGAATCATATTTATGATAGCATCCTAGGCCTACATAGTAAATATCAGATCTTATCTCAGTGAGATCAACATAGTTTAAACTAAGTCTTATTTTCTCCCTCTTACTACTATTTTTAGAAAATCTCTAATTACCAATAAATTTCTCAAATTAATAGCTTATTTACCACATTATTTATTGATTTATCAATCTAGACCCTTTAACTAAATTAGGAATAAAACACCAATATTTCTAAAATTGTTAAATCATTTAGTGAACCTGACTTACTTTATTTACACACAAAAACCCTAAAAAACCTAGGGTAAAATTCTTACTGAGTTTTTGAATTTTTATTTGAATATTTAAATGAAAAATTCATTTAAAATTGTAAAATTTAGTTGTAAATTTTATTTATTTTATTCAAACCCTAGTTACCCATATGAGGTCCCATTATTTTTACAGTAATTTTTCAACAATTTTCTAAATTTTTACTAGCATATTAAAATCATAAAATCTATTCAAAATTCAAAATTCAATAGTAATTTAAAAAAAAATTTAGTTTTCTCAAAACCCTAGTTACACATACTAGGTCTTATTCAATGAATCATTTACAATATTTTTTTGAATTTTTAGTTGCATATTTAAATCAAAAATCTAATTTAATTTTTGAAATTCCATAGTATTTTGTAAAAATATCATTATCAAAACCCTAGTTGCATGTACTATCTCCTTTTCACTTCTTGAGGTATCACCTTACATTTATAATCAAATTACAAAAATGAATCTCACTTATTTACAAATTCTTCTTATATTTCTTACAAATAACAAGGAGACCATAATCAGTTCTATTCTATACATGAATGATGAAGTCTATCATATGTTAGTATAAAGCTTCATTCTTTGCATTTCATGGTTAGAGCTATTACTTGATGTGCCACCATGCCTCCTCCACCTAGTCTAGTGCCCCATCACCCTCCTATTCATTCCTATCCTAGGCCTAATCCACCTACACAGGTAGATTGTAATATCCCTTCGAATATCAAAACAAAAGCTCCAAATTGCTTATCTGAATTTCTGCAAAATATCTTCAAATAGATGAATAAATCACAGTATAATTTCTTATTTGTTTGCTCATAAGCTTACAATAGAGATCCTCTGTCAAGTATACAAAGAATATCGAAAGTTTGGCCTTATAGCCTGGATATTCTGCAAACTGGGCTGAATCTGGCACGTCTCAGCCTGCTGTGTAAAAAAACACAGTCGCCAATGTCGGTTATACTGTCATCGTCGGTCGACCTGTAGTGGTCCCCTTGCCGATGTCAGTGCTGAGTCGACCGATGTCATTCTCTGTAAGTCTCTGTTCGCTGATGTCGGTACCTGAACTTTCTATAGATGCGTATGGATTTTCACAGATCTGTACGAAAGTCATACGGCCATTGATATTGCTCAACCTATATGCTTGATCCTGATCTGTAGAATTATGGGCTGACACAAAAGATCTATATCTGTATAATTTTGGAATCAAAACCCAAATAATGAAAATACCTGTAAACCCTCGTGATAGCTTCTGTGTGAAGTTATCTCTCAAACTTGTAAGTACATGTGATAGCTTTTGGATGAAGTTATCTCCCAATTCGGTAATAGATCGGTTGATCTTTCACAACCTCTGAATCGCTCACACTGAAGAGTTGACATTCTTCAATGCAGTTTGGCAATAGATCAGCCGATCTTTCACAGCCTCTGAATTGCGCACAATGAAGAGTTGACGTTCTCCACTGCAGATGGAATACTGGAACCCTTGGCTCAGTCTTCACAGAAGAATTTCTTAACAAGAATCAATATCAATAATCATGAATACAAACTCTCTCCCATGAGAGATTCTTATACACCTCCAAAGGTGTGCTTGCTAAAATTAGACTCCCTTAAATTAGACTCCCTTAAATTAGAACTAGGGTCTTAAAATTAGACCAAGTCTTAATTTAGAATTTGCATCCTCAAATTAGACCAAATCATTAATAATTAATAATTAATTAATAATTAATAATTAATTAATAATTAATTAAAATTAGATCAAATAATTAATATTTGATTAAATCAATCAAATATTAATATCTCCCTTAATTCATGCCCGAAAGAGCCCAAACAAATTCCAACCCATCTCTATCAAGACCCTCTATCCATCCTATTAGCCTACGAGGGTCGCATAATAGGCTAATCATCCACTTGAAGAGATGTCAATTAGAAGGGGACATGACAGTCTGCCCCTCCTAAAATTGCTTGCCCTCAAGCAATCTCAACTCTGGATGCTGTAGAATATCTTCGCTTTCCCATGTCGCATCGTCAACTGGCAAATCTTTCCACTTTACCAAATATTCCCTGATAGTCCGTCAACGCAACTGTCTCTCTCTAGATTCCAAGATGGACTCAGGTACTAAGATTGATTGTCCCTCATCATCTAAGGGAGGTAAAACTGTAGAAGGTATCACACGGTGTCCTAACGCCTTTTTGAGGCGTGATACATGAAAGACATTGTGTACCTTGCTCTCTGTAGGAAGCTCTAGCTCATAAGCCATCTCTCCAATGTGTCTCAGGATCTTGAAAGAACCATAGTAACGTGGCTTGAGCTTCTCTGCCCCACTCTTCCTAAGAGTAGACTGTCGGTAAGGCTGTAGCATAGGATAGACCATGTCACCTACCTCAAAAGATCTTTCGGTCCTTCGCTGATCTGCATACTACTTCTGCTGATTCTGCGCCTTAGCAATATTCTCCTTGAGATTCCTCATAGTATCCTAACTCTCCTGCAGTAAGTCTCCAGCACTCGGCACTCTACTGTCGCTCAGTAGCAAATCTAGAAAACTCGGTGCCTCATACCTGTATAATGCCATAAAAGGAGACATCTGAATGGTCATGTGGAAAGTCGTGTTATAGCAATATTCGCACAAATGAATCCACTTGACCCAAGCTTTTTGCTGCCCTACAATGTAGTTCCTGAGGTAGCCATCCACCCATTTGTTTACTATCTCTGTCTGTCCATCAGTCTGCGGATGGTAGCTGGTACTAGGTGTAAGCTCAGTCCCACAGAGTCAAAACACCTCCTGCCAGAAGTGACTCAGGAACCGACTATCCCTGTCGCTCACTATGCTCTGAGGTAATCCATGCAGTCAAAATACCTCTTAGAAGAAAACCTCTGCCACCTGTGTAGCTGTATGTGTGGTAGTAATCAGAAAGAAGTGGGCATACTTCGTTAACCGATCCACAATGACATATATGCAATCTCTTCCTTGGGCTTTAGGTAAGCCCAAAATGAAATCCATCGACAAACACTCCCACTTCCTGTCAGGAATTGGAAGTGGCCGCAACAATCCTGCTGGGTACGTGTTCTCCTTCTTATTCTACTGGCAAACAGGGCACTCACCTACATACTGAAGAACATTTGCTTTGAGGCCTTTCCATGTAAATCTCTCCCTAACCTGTCTGTAAGTCTTAAAATATCTGGGATGTCCTGCAGTAGGTATATCATGAAAAGCTCGCATGATAATGTTCTTCATCAATGATCCTGGGATCAAATAAACCCTGTTCTTGTAAATGATCAAGTCATTCACAAGAGTATATCTGGTGTCAACCGTCGATCCCTCAATAATGCTAGATGCCCATGTATCCTTGGCATATTCTGCCACAATCATATGTCGCCAATCCTCGGTAATGTGGACCATGGTACTCAAATACGGCCTGCGTGAAAGAGCATCGACCACAACATTTTGGGTGCCCTTAATGAAAGAGATGTCAAAATCATATGCTTGTATTTTACTCACCCACTTCTGCTGATGATCATTGAGGTCTCGCTGCCCCAAGAAATGTCTCAAACTGTTGTGGTCTGTTTTGATACAAAATTTGCTACCCATGAGATATTGCCTAAATTTTGCTAAGGCATGCATGATAGAGAGCATCTCCTTATCATATATGCTGTATAGTCTCTCTGGTCCCCTGAGCTTGCGGCTCTCATATACTATGGGGTGCTTGTCCTGCATAAGTACCGCTCTGATGCCCTCATTTGAAGCATTGCACTGAAGCTCGAACGGCTTCGAAAAATCAGGTAGTGCCAGAACTGGGCACGTAGTCATCAACCCCTTAAACCTTTCAAAACACTCTTGTGCTTCATGTGTCCAACAAAAAGCCCCCTTTTTAGTCAAATCTGTCATAGGAGCTACATGTCATGAATAACCATTCACGAACCTCCGATAGAATCCACACAAACCTAGAAATCCCCTTAGCTGTGTTAGGTTTGCCGAAATAGGCCAATCTACTATCGCGCGGATCTTCTCAGGATCCATCCGCACTCCCCCTGCACTGATAATATGACCCAAGTATAACAATTCAGTCATCCCCAAATCACATTTGGACTCCTTGGCGTACAAGGATTCCCTCTCTAAGATGCTGAGTACAGTCTCTAGATGAGCCAAATGCTCCTGCCAAGTCCTACTGTATATCAGAATGTTATCAAAGAAGACAAGTACGAACCTCCTTAGCAGTGAATGGAAGACTCTATTCATGGTGGACTGAAATGTTGCTGTGCATTAGTGAGCCCAAATGGCATCACTATAAACTCATAGTGTCCACAATGGCAACGAAAAGCTGTCTTCTCCATGTCCTGCTCGCGAACCCTGATCTGATGATACCCTGACCTCAAGTCTATCTTTGTGAAGTAATGTGAACCATGAAGCTCATCAATAAGCTCATCAATACGAGGAATAGGATACATGCATAGGGTGCCATCCTTCTTCTTCACTAGAACAACTGAAGAAGCAAATGGTGATTTGCTAGGCTGAATATGACCCATAGCCAGTAACTCCTTAATTGTTTTCTCGATCTCATCCTTCAACTGCTTAAGATGCCTATATGGAGTAATCATAATGGGCTTAGTGCCCTCCTCAAGCTCAATAATGTGCTCAATGCCCCTGTTTGGAGGTCTCCCTGGTGGAATGTCACTAAAAACCTTATCATGCTTGACTCTTAACTGCTGGATGTCAGGATGATACTCCGTCTCCTGCTGTCCCTCCTGTATTGGTGCCAATGTGCACTCGGCAGCCCACTCTACCATATCATGTCGCATGAGCCTCTCCATCCGATGTAAAGAAATAGTCTTGATGTTGCCGTCTTGTATTGCTTTGAGAATGTGAGTCTTCCCATCTACATCAAAATAGATCTCCATATCCTTAAGACTAAGAGTGATGACCTTAAGGGAATGAAGCCACTTCATGCCCAAAACCAAGTCTATATCTCCCATGTTGACCACATAATAATCCACCTTGAACTCATAGTTGTTTAAGCATAATGGGAGCTCTCTGATCATCCGCTCACATCTGAGGGTGTAACCGTTAGCTACCTTAACTCTAATGCCCTCGAACTCTTCTATGGTGAGTCCACGCTTCTCCACAAATCTAGTATCAATAAAATTATGTGTGGCGCCCGTGTCAAGAAGGGTAATGACCCTCTGTCCTACCAAAACTCCCCAGAGTCTGAATGATCCCTCGTGCTGGATGCTAGATAGACGTGCCTCTTGAATCTAGAGCTTTGACTCCGCTTCTACCTTAGGCTCTGAAGCCTCAGCGTCTAGCTCCTCAGAACAATCATGATGTTCAGAATCCTCTGATTCCTCATCCTCATAATAGGCCCACATCACCTGATTCGCTTTGCCCTTAGGCCTCAACGGACAATCATGATTAGCATCATATGGACCTTTGCAATAGAAACAAAGTTTCTTCTTGCGTAGATCATTAAGAGCATCTCTATCCAACGATGGTGCTACTGGGTTGGCCTTTGAATTATTCTTAACACCTGATTTATCTATGTTGAAACTTGGTCTATCTCTGTTCCTATTGAACCCCTTACTATCCCTGGATGAAGAAGTACCTCTAGAGTTAGATCTACTTGATGGGGCTACCATCTCCATGCTACGTGCCTTCTTCATAGCCTCCTGTAAGGAAGGAGGATCAAAGCCTTTGATCCATCCTCTCAATGGTTCTGTTATTCCCTCCATGAAGAGTACCACAAGTCGCCTTTCTAAAATGTCAAGAACCATAACTGATAACTTTTAGAAGTCACCAATATAAGACTCTAGACTACCACTTTGATTTAACTATGCCAACTCTCGAAAATAGGACTCTGGATCCCTCCTGTCAAAATGCTCTACTAGCCTGTCCACGAACTCTTGATAAGAGGTGATCTGATCATGATGGAGTGTCACCATCCCATGGTGCCACCAATCATGAGCTACTCCCTCAAGATGTAGTGTTGCACATCTGATAGCATCTTCCTCGGCCATCAGATGCAATATGAGAAAGGTGTCCAAATTACTAATCGAAGCCTGGGCTGTGACCTTACCACTTCCGTCGAACATCGCGAGTGTGAGCCTGCTTGTAGCATGCTTAAGATCATAGTTCTGGTGTCTAGGTCTTCTGTCCTGTCTAGCCAATCTGTAGTGCTCTCTCCTCAGATTAATAAAATGATCAAGGGACGTCCTCTCTCATACATGAGGAGGTAATAAGTTCCACTCCTCATTTACAACCATGTAAACATCTGTAAATGAGGGATCTCCTACTTCCTCCTCTACTGGAACATCTAGTTCCTCTTGAATAAACGTAGGGCGTGTAGGTCTACCTGCTATCCTGGAATGGGTCTACTGTGGTCTCTGATTAATAGTAGCACTCCTATTATCTCCTTGTTCCCCATTCTGTCTATCGGTTGCGTTCATTCCCCTTATCATAGTAGTAAGTGCTTGTAGTGTCTGATTCATCTGTTGTTGGCCTGACATCATAGCACGGTGGAATTCTCTGGTGTCCTGATCAGCATCATACCTATGGCCCCTTGGTGGGCTACCCTCACGTCTGTCACTCATGGTAATCTGTTGCTGTTCTAATAGATGGGTACCTTCAAGCAAAGCTCTACTACGTGTATAATACCCGTGTGGTCACAACTCTTGTGGCTGCATAAAATTTCTAAACCCTCAGGATGGCAGGATTTAGCTCTGATACCACTGTAATATCCCTTCGAATATCAAAACAAAAGCTCCAAATTGCTTATCTGAATTTCTGCAAAATATCTTCAAATAGATGAATAAATCACAGTATAATTTCTTATTTGTTTGCTCATAAGCTTACAATAGAGATCCTCTGTCAAGTATACAAAGAATATCAAAAATTCAGCCTTATAGCCTGAATATTTTGCAGACTGGGCTAAATCTGGCACGTCTCGGCCTGCTGTGTAAAAAAACATAGTCACCGACATCGGTTATACTGCTGTTGTCGGTCGACCTATAGTGGTCCCCTTGCTGATGTCGGTGCTGAGTCGACCGATGTCGGTCTCTGTAAGTCTCTATTCACCGATGTCGGTACCTAAACTTTCTGTAGATGCGTATGGATTTTCACAGATCTGTATGGAAGTCGTACGGCCACTGATATTGCTCAACCTATATGCTTGATCCTGATCTGTAGAAATATGGGCTAACACAAAAGATCTATATCTATATAATTCTGGAATCAAAACCCAAATAATGAAAATACCTATAAACCCTTGTGATAGCTTCTGTGTGAAGTTATCTCTCAAACTTGTAAGTACATGTGATAGCTTCTAGATGAAGTTATCTCCCAATTCGGCAATAGATCGGTTGATCTTTCACAACCTCTGAATCACTTACACTGAAGAGTTGACGTTCTTCAATGCAGTTTGGCAATAGATCAGTTGATCTTTCACAGCCTCTGAATCGCGCACAATGAAGAGTTGACGTTCTCCACTGCAGATGGAATATTGGAACCCTTGGCTCAGTCTTCACAGAAGAATTTCTTAATAAGAATCAATATCAATAATCATGAATACAAACTCTCTCCCATGAGAGATTCTTATACACCTCTAAAGGTGTGCTTGCTAAAATTAGACTCCCTTAAATTAGACTCCCTTAAATTAGAACTAGGGTCTTAAAATTAGACCAAGTCTTAATTTAGAATTTGCATCCTCAAATTAGACCAAATCATTAATAATTAATAATTAATTAATAATTAACTAATAATTAATAATTAATTAAAATTAGATCAAATAATTAATATTTGATTAAATCAATCAAATATTAATATCTCCCTTAATTCATGCCCGAAAGAGCCCGAACGAATTCCAACCCATCTCTATCAAGACCCTCTATCCATCCTATCAGCCTACGAGGGTCACATAATAGGCTAATCATCCACTCAAAAAGATGTCAATTAGAAGGGGACATGACATAGATCCACACAAGGAATATGATATTATTGATAATTTGATAAATCCTCTAGCTAAGATTTCCATGTTATTACTACTTCAAAAATCTAATGTGTTTAAGGATATTCTCTATCAGGCACTCACTCAGACTTGTATGTCCACTGACTTTGAGCCTTATTATTTTGCATTAGTGTTTAACACACTAAAAGTTGTAGACGATGCTATCACTTTTGATCAAGATAAAATGCCATCTCAGATAGTAATTGATTAAAATTTACCACTTTTCATAAAATCTCAACTTAAAACTAGCACAGTTAAGAGAGTTCTAGTTGATAGTGGTTTTAGACTTAATATATGTAATATTACATTTTTACAAACCATGGACATAGACATGGTATCCATGCAAAAATCATATAAAAAAACTACAACATTTGATGATATATCATGATATAAATTGGGTACCATTGCTTTGGATATCATGATATGACCCAAAACCCTATCTACATAGTTCCAAGTCATGCTAGGTCCTCTTCATTATAATCTTTTACTCGAAGGACCTTAGATACATGTTATGGGGGTAGTTCCTTCTACTCTTCATTGATGTGTTAAGTTTCTCCATGAGGGATAACTATACACATATATAATAGATTACCTTCCATTTAGATATTGTTAAACTATAGATTCATCTTCAACTATTTTTCCAAATAGGACACTTCATATCATAGTTTAGCTACCACTTCATTGTATTTCTCTTGATTAGATACATACATATGAGGTTGGAGAGACTAACACTTATCTCACTCTTCTACTTATAGTTTTGCCCTCAGATATAGATATTTAGCCACTCATAATAGCTTCAACCATTTTAGCCACTCCATTAGTCATGATCCCTACACCTATTATAGTTATACATTCATCGATAGTAGCTATAATAGTACTAGTTGATTCTATAGATACAATCACTCCATCAGTTATAGATACTCTCACATTACCATTATCTTTTACTACTATAGTTGATGAGACCCCCATGGCATAGTTTTGCCTTGTGGTAAATTTTGAGTTACCATATGCACATGATGTTGATATAGATTTCCAAGATTTTTTAGATGATGATATGACACACACACTCATAGATGACTATTTGTGTGGGTTAAGCTTTATAATAATTAGCCTAAGAGAGTACTAAGATGAATATAGAGATCTCATTAGACATCCTAAATCACTTTTAGCATCTTATACTACACTATTAGGATATAATCCACATTCATGGCCACAAATAGATCACTTAGCACATATAGTTCACATGGTTACCTTTATCGATATAGAGCCAGTCATTCAGATTTAGGTAGGAAACACACAACATCAGCAAAAAATTATGTTAGAAATGTTACTTTATCATGGATTAATCACCTTAATTACATTATGACATAGATCTATTAGTAGATTATCACAATGGGATGGTTACCCCTTTTGTCATTCTCATAAGATCACAGGTCATGATACAAACTCATGTACATATTTACATAAGAGATTGGATAAACTACATGTTCATGGTATTTTTTAGATTAAAATGTTACCAACACTATATTCTTCCATTCCATTGAAGCAATTTACTACCAAAACTAAATGTCCCAGATAAAAATTAGTATCTCTACCACCAACACAACCTTCAGTTCACCTTCAATAGGATAACACCATATACATAGCTTCCATAGCATATGATGATACTTATAATGATGATATTGAATTATTTAATGATGGATGTGATCCCTTCCTACCTATCCATCTCTATCCATCTCCATCCTTGGACCCTTTACCACCTCTAGTATAGTCTTTTATTTATATGCTTGTATATAATTTCATTATGATTACATATACATAATTTTCTCAGTATCACCTATACATAGTTTATTATTCTTGATTTTACATAGATAAAATATTATCAAAATATAAAAACAATATAACATTTAAAAAATACCAGAAATAATAGAAAATTTCAAAATCTAAAAACATGTAAATAACTCAAAAACACCAAGAATATTTTAATTGTATGCATTATCCATGATTTACATTTCTACTATCATGCTAGAATTACATTTGCTATTCTATGCTATTGTTTATCAATTTATCTACATTATTATGCTTCACCTGATCTTATTTGAGTGTGTGTAGTGACTTCCAAACCCTTGATTGCTTCACTCTACCCATTGAGGGGGCATCCTACTCCTACATGAGAGACACACATTGATATATCTTCCTTTGGGGGCATATTATACATCACTACACCATCTAGGATATGTCATTTTTACACCACATACTCTAGTTATCATATTGATGTATATTATTTACTATCTTACAGAAATTACTATATCAAAATCTCATTAGTATTTAATACTTGTGTATTTATTTGCATATACCTAGTCTTGTACTAACATGTCTTGCATACTTTCATACTCTTGCTTTGATTAGTTAGATGTGATTGTATTTTCTAGTCTTTAAATGATTTATCTTCTTTATTAGTATAGCTTAATGTGATTGTATTCCTAGTTCTTATTTATTTATGGTATGTGTCTTAAGACATTTTCCAATGTCCTTTTCTTCTATTCATGTGTGTGTCTTTAGACATTTGCCAATGTCCCTTGCCTATAATCTTCTATGTGATTATGGATTTGACACCAACTTGCTTGTTTCAACTATATGTGTATGTGGTATTTGAACATGCCTTTTATGCTTGCTACCTAATTTGAGTGACATGTGCCCATGTCCCTTGTTTTCTTGGCCCCTTGGCCACTCTTGTATGCTTCTTAATTCTTGCATTATGTGCTTGTTTCTTGATTGATTTTGATTGTTTGAAATGCCATGATCCAAATCTTGCATTATCTTGATTCCTAGATGCCATGATGGACATCATGTTCCATACCTCTTTACCAACTAACAAGTAATAAGTAAAAACTAACATTTCCAATTCTAGTTCATTACATTGCACATGCTTTTACATTGTTTTATATATCTAGGCATAACCCTATTGATATAATAATCTATCAATATAAACCATACTATATCTTGAGATATCTTGTCAATTATCATTACTATATCATATATTTTGTAGCATAACACACTTACAGGGCTCTTTCTTCTAAGGATAGTCATTGCAAGGTATCCATTCCTACCCTCAAAAGAGGGGGAAACAAAGAAGGGTTTTATCACAAAGAACAGATCTCCTATCAACCAAAAAATCTAGTTTTAGAACACTTAGAGTAACAACTAGGCATCAAACTAGTCAGAATAGACTAGGTAGACAATGAAGAATCTAGAACAGTCATCAGATTTAGCCTAAGACAATAGGGTCACATATGGACTATAGAATTGGTGGTGATACTATCCATTTCTAGTGATCTTATCCAAATATCAAAAAAATTATAATTTATAGAAGTAGGTAGAAAAGTGGGTTCAATTATAGATCTGCATAGTTAGACCAGTTTAGAATCAACAATTTTAGTACACATTTTACTCAAAAAATCCAGATATAGGGGGTTATCATGTGTAGTATGATGGCTCTCACTTCTAGTTTTAGATGTAATAGTTGGTATAGCTTCTAGATCAGAATTCATGTTCCAAACATTAGTGATTGGAGGTAATTTATATGGCACATTTGTTTTCTTTTCTGTTTGATTTCAACATTGCCTAAACATTCTCATTAGTTACATGCCTTATTCCATTGTTAGGTGGTTGACATCATTTTGGAGTGGATTTAATATAAGCCTACCCTCCACATTCTTAAGTTTTTGAGCTTCCAAGTGGCTTTCACATAAGCTATATTCTCAGTTTCAAAGTGGCTTTCATATAAGCCTAATCTCCATCTTTAGGAGTGGTAAAGAGTGGCCTAGTTTCTAGCATACATTCAACTATCCAAACCAAAATTTTTAGATCATAGTACATTCATGAGATTTAGGATCCATCTTATACAACATACATTTCATACTAGTATCAGTTCATAGCTTCACTTCACGGGGCAATAATGGAGCCAAAGGTGTAGCTAGTCTTTGTATTTTTGAGACACCTATTCAAAGGGATTGGACACATAGTCCAAACATTTATCAACACACACATGATTACCTAACTTCACTTAGTGGGAGACAATGGACCCAAAGGGATAGCCTTTACATTCTTGAGCCACTTCTAGGGAAATGAACACTCAGCTTCGTTCATGATATTACTCTTGGTTCAACACACATCTAATATTACTCAACATCACTCAACATCACAATAAGTTTTACATTGGTCCATGTACCTGGTGAGGTGTATTCATTCCTTTTTCTTCCTCTCTCTTACCCAACTTTATACATTCTTATTTTAGATATAGCATATCTAGTAAGAACTGGGTATATTCATACTTCAAAGTGTTCTCTCTCTATGCACACCCAACATCACACAATATTCATGAGCTTCACCCTTATAGGTAAGTTTAGGTACATTTTCTATTTTTCCTTTATCCTAGTATTTTTATTTACTACATCATTAGAATAAATGGGGGGGGATGCCATATAAAATGCAAAAATTGGTAACTTGAGCATGGCTAACGACCCCCAACCCATAGGTCCCTCTTGATTTCTCTTATGACCCTATTATATTTGTTTTCAATGATTCCAAACCATCTATAGCCTTTCATACTTGATCCCATATAAGCCAGGACCCTCTTTTCATGACCAATCCATCCCCCTATGTCCCATATGCTCAAGATAATAATACCACACTAGGACTATAACACCAATTCCACTCCTATCCACTTTTGGTGTTATTGTCTAAGCTTATTTCTGGCCCTAATGGTCAATTCTTTCAATTTTCCCATCCTTATCTTTGTCATCCTAACATGAGAAATTCAATCTATGAATAATGGATATCTATAAAATCCCATTCAAAGATTATTTGGAAAGGGGTTGGAAAATATCACAAAGAAATCAAGAATACAAGCAAGACTACATAAACACATTTCCCTATTCTCTATATATATCCACCCAATATTATTTATAGCTTATTTAAAACCTTACACTAGTCCCTAGTCTTCCCAAGCACACACATTTGAGCATTTCCTTACATTCTCTTATCACAATTGTACCAAGCACTTTAAAAAAGAGAACTACATATGGCTTGATCTCTCTTTAGAGTATTGGTATGTATGTAGCATGCCCAAACAAGGGGTATGGATCCACATATAGTAAATATTACACACACTAACCCCTACTCTTGTTTTAAATTGGTATAAGTATAATAGAAGATAGAGTTTGAAGATAAATCTACTCTATAAAGAGCTCTACAAACTTCTGACTACTAAAAATTTAGAGATAAGATCACACAGACTTGTTAAACATAACATAGAAAGATAAAATCCTCAAGACAACATAATTAAACAAGGACTACAACTCTAATGCCACTCCTATCCATTTTTGGTGCTCCTATCCAATTAGAAAATGAAAGTTAGAATCCTATTTGTGATAGTGTCCCAGGCCTGCACAATGAATATTAGATCTTGTCTCAGTCAGATTAGCACAGTAAGCTAAGTCTTATTTTTACCCTCTTATTACTATTTTTAGAAAAGCTCTAATTACCAATAAATTTCATAAATTAGTAGCTTGTTTAACACATATAATTTATTTATTTATTAATCTAGACCCTTTAACTAAATTAGGAAGAAAAAACCAATATTCCCAAAATTGTTAAATCACTACTTCCTTCTTTGGTGGTTTTTCATCATTGATTCTTATCTCATAGGAAGTAAGAATACCATGCAATTCATCCATATTCAACTAATTAATATCATGAATTTATTTTACAATAGATACTTTAGAATCAAACTTGAGGGAGAGAGACCTTAATACATTTTAAACTATAGTAGCTTCTTCAAGATTCTCACTAAAACATCTGATGATGTTCACAACCTCATCTTTTCTCTATAAAAAGGATGTCATAGAATCTTTTTCCTTCATCTTAGGAATCTTTAATTATATTAAGTGAGTCTATAACTTTTACAACTTAACATTTGAATCTCATTCATAAATAGCAATCAATTTATCCCAAATTTACTTGGTAAATATGCAATGGATTACCTTGGTTCATTAAGTCTCTGAAAGACCAAAAGTGATAACATTCATTACCTTAGAATTTTTCTCAAATAACTTCTTATCTACAACACTGGATGGAGGAGTCGTAGGTGTGGAATAACCATCCACAATAGATTTCCAAGTGTTAAACCATTAGGACACGATGTATGTCCTAATCCTCACACTCAAAATTATAATTAGATCCATTAAACATCAATTCTTGTTTAGTGGAAAAAAATCTTTGCTTTTGATGGCTACCCATATTGTACCTTAGATCTCCTTTAAGCTATCAATCCTTTACCAAAGGACATGATCTGATACTAATTGTTAGAGGTATAAACCCATTGAGAGAGGGGGGTGAATTAGTGGTGTCAAACAATACAAATCAATTTCTAAATCCTTTAAACACTTAAGCATTCAATACAAGCATTCAAGATGTTTATATCAATGAATAATAGCTAATACAAAATCACATACAAAATATAAGATCTATGTGGGAAACCCTCTTGGGTAATAAAACCCACTCTCAATCCTATAAACACATGGACTAATTATCCTATAAGATGATCACAGACATGAGACTGGTCAAGTCCTTCTGACCATAATTTTAGTGAAACACCTATTTCATAAGGAGCACCTACCCCTAGGATGATCAAGTCCTTGTAACCACTTTTTGGTCAAGTCCTTTTTGCCTAGATATTGAGAACCCTCCTAACACCTATGAAAAGAACATCTAATCATTGATTGCCTACTAATTTGATGGAGATACAATGTATATCAAATATCTTCAACTCTACACACTACATAGTCCACACTCTAATCTTCCTATCAAATCAACCATCAAGCTCACACAAACATTATCTATCCTTAGCTCATCCTCAATCTTTAAACCTAAAAGAGCATTGTATTTGACATAAAAAATATGACCTATAGTTCATACACACAATCATTAATCTACTCTACTCTACAACCCATCCACTGGGCACACACCCTTTCCTTCACTCCATAACTCTCACATTAATCTCTTCTCTCAGGTCAAACATCTCTTCTCCCTAGTCTAGAAATCACCACATTTGATTTCAACTTTTATAGAGATTTTATGATTATTAACTTCTTAGATGACCATTAGAAATAACTTAACCCTTAAGGCTTATATCACATTAATACATATCTCAATACCATACTTATAGGTTAGCCATAACATCCATGGGTCACCCTTAAGTAGCTACACCTTTTAATTATGCCTTAGTATCCCTTACAGGTCTCATGGAGACTTATTCCCCCATATAACACTCTATTGAGCAAATCAGAAACATGGGATCACTTCTAAATGCATAGGTCCACTACAAATGACCCCTTTGACATTCTCAAATGATCAAAACCATCATAACACTTCTATGCTAAAAAAATATATGCAAAAACACCATGAATGAATAAATAGTCAACTTTTAAGAATTTATTCATACTAAATATGGATTGGTCAAACCTCAAAAATCCAAAAAAATCATATTTAGGGAGTATAAAACACTATCTAATAGCTAAGTCCAATTGAAATATCTAAATACCATTAGAACAACTCAAAATATCCTTCTTCGGTTGCTTATAGAGCATGAATTAATACACAGTCAACTTTGGAGCTTAATAACTTTGACTGTACAAACATTTAGACCTTCAAATGGATATTTCTAGATGCACCTTGAAGTCATCTACAAATTTGATTTTTATTGAAACATAAATTCTACATAGATCAAAATTTATGTCAAATTCTACATAGATCAAAATTTATGTCTCAAAAAATATATATTGGTCATCCCTCACAAATTAGAACAATTGAATTCTAATTATCACTGATCAACTATTAAACTTTGAACATTATGTCAACATCTCATGTCATTGCATCTTAGATAAAATATGCAGTATTGATCTCTTATGATCTTTAAATATGTTAAACATATATCAGTTTGACCTCATCTATTGTTCCTTGGTAATTTTTACTAAATACACATCATTGATCTCCATGGATTAGCCTGATCTTTACCTTTGCTCACTATTAAACATCTAGCACTTATCATCATATCATTGATTCTTAATAATTTGGAATAAACATGATTCATCGATCTCTTTGAGAGTAGCCTAGACTTTAAACTACTTAAACTTTAGACACTTTGACCTCTTTGACATAATACACATCATAGATTTACATATACAAAGACTTGCTCATTGTTAGATCCTTATTTGGTCTTGATCTTTAATGTTGTGTGAATTTAGCTATGGGAACCTATACAATCTACCTGGAAGGCCAAATTTGAAACTTAATAAATTATTTTGCACGCAATCAAATGTCCTGATATTTAGACCATATGATCACCTCACATAGTTAAATCCATCTATGTTACAAACTACTCCTATAAAATTCATGCATGTGAAATATAATTCCATCAAACTACTTACTTAGCTCTAATTGAACATAAACATTAGGCTTACATTCATTTCACACCATTGACCTATGATGCAATTAAATGTGCACTGTTAGATCTCCCTTAAAAATTTGGCTAAGTGCTGGAAAATATTACAAACTACTTGGGAAGCCAACTTTTCATAGTTATATCTTTTTCTCCACTCACTTTCATATCTTAAAACTTAGACCATAACAACTTGGTACTAATGTGATCATACCCATATGACCAACTCCCCTTGACTTATCCATACATAGTAATCATGATGTCAACAAACTACCTACTCAAATTGTTTCTATTACAAATCTAATTATGCTAAGATAAACATAATAAATAACTAGATGAATACCATACACTAATAAAATCTCTCCAATCATCCTTGGCCTCTAATAAGACCCATTACACAACCTTAAATCACCATACTTATCCTTATGCATCCTTAACCATGACAAAAATGAAGATCAACTAGGCCTACTTGAAGCATACTAGGACAAGCATACTCAACACTTTGTCATTTAATTTTAGACTATCAGAGCACTTCATCCACTCACCTAAATACCTCCATGACATCATTAAAAAACTATCCAATAAGTAAGGGTTTTGACTCTATGTGATACTGAGTTGTTAAGACTAACACTCCAAGTTGGCATGAGGGAACTAAAGTTCATAAAGATGAACCGAAGATTCACATTATGATCAAAGGACTCCAAGTGTTTCATAGTCCTAAAACTTCATTTTGGTAACCATCAGTCATGAATTAAAACCTACAAAACCCTGACTAACCTATCCTTGGAATGTGAGCATAAAGTCTAATGAAGGGCATGTTGATGGGACTGTAATTTTCCTTATGGAGTATTAAAGTGTTAAATCATGTCAAAGGCCTTAGCACATGTATTTGAGAATCCTTATCTCCCTCAACAAATATTAACACAAAACAAGGGAACCTATAACAACATACATAGAAGTTACAATTAACTTATGGGATTAAGGCATAGAGAGATGCAAGAGACAAGGGTGTGAACACTATAAATACTTAGAGAAGGATTGAATGGAGTAAATTACAATGAAGGGAATATTATGAGAAGGTCTAGTTTCCTAAGCCTAAAACTTAGTACAAAGAGAATCTACAACTACCTCTCATCTCAACATGGATTGTACTATAGGTCAATGATTGCAAATGACTAGGTTGACAATAATTCAAGGAGGGAAGTGGTGAAAAAATATCACTCATGATGCTAAATTAAGGTGAAGAAGCTAATATGGTACCTTTCTACTCAAAACCCTATCTTTGAAAACATATACACCAATATTAATGTCCACCTACAACCAAGTTTTGAGAACAAGAAGGCTAGGTTACAGAGTTTTGAGGTCACTTTTGGTCTTAACATGTGAAAAGATGGATAAACAAGGACCATTCACAAGGTGATATTTCTATCAAAAGAGATACAATACAATCACATCTATGATCTAGGAATTTGTCATGTCCCCTTTTTAGTTGACATGTTCAGAGTTGATGGTTAGCCTATTATGCGACCCTCATAGGCTAATAAGATGGTTAGACGGTCCTGATGGAGATTGGCTTGGCTTTGTTTAGCAAAATTTTTCTAGTTGGCTTTTGTTTGGGCTCGATCGGACATGTATTGAGGGAGATATTAATATTTGATTGATTTAATCAAATATTAATTATTTGGTCTAATTTTAATTTAGAAACCCTAATTATAATTTAAGAAACCCTAATTAGGGCAAGCATATCTTTTTGAGGGTATAAGGGTTTCTCATGGGAGGCCATTATTGAATAATGAATATGATTATTGATTTTAATATTGAAGAATTCTTCTGTGAAGATTGAGCCAAGGGTTCTAGGATTCTATTTGCATTGGAGAACATCCACTCTTTAGTGTGTGTGATTTGGAGGCTGTGAAATATCAGCTAATCTATTGCCAATTTGAGAGATAACTTCATACAGAAGTTATCACAGAGGTTTACAAGTTTGGGAGATAACTTCACACAAAATTTATCACAGGTATTTCAGGTATTTATTTTATTAGGTTTTTGATTCAAGAAATTATGTAGATAGAGATCTTCTATATTAGATCCATATATCTTGAGATCAGGGGTCCAAAAAATAGGGTGTGTTATATTGGTGGCTGTACGAAGTCCATATAGATCTGCGCAGAGACCGACATCGATAGGCAGAGGCTGACAAAGACCTAGATCGATCGATGATAAACTAACGTTGGTAGAATAGCCAATTGACATCGATTGGCATTGGCAGAATATTGACCGATGATAGCATAATAACCGACGTCAGTGATTGTGTTCTTGACACAACAACTCGAGAGCTGCACAGATTCAAGGTTTATGTCCAGATTTGTAAAAGACCAGGTTTTGAGGCAAAATTTATATTACTTTATATGCATGCCAAAGATTCAATATTGTAATCATTCTAAAAAATAAGAAGAGCACTGATTAGCTAGTTGATAGATTATACTACTATCTATCTATTTAATTGAATTTATTCTACAAAATTGTATCTTTGTTTAGAGCTTTTATCTTTCTATATTCCCTATTGGTTGGGGATATTACAGTGGTATCAGAGCTTTTGTTAAAAAAAGGAGACCCTAAGAAAGGGATATTATAGAATTTGACTCAAGAGAGTATGGTTATTATGGTGTTAGTTACAAAATGAAAATAAAATGAAAGAAACACACTAACTAGCATAACATCTCTAGGCCTAGACACTAAGGAGAGATTAGTTACCAAAAAAAATGACAAACATAATTAAAAAGTAAGGAATAAAACAAAAGATTTAATTCACCTTCCTTGGATGCTCCAAATGCCTTTGTAGTAGTGGCTTTGTCAGCTTGTGCTCATGAAGTCCTTGGCAATGGAAGCTTGGCTACCTCTATTTCTCCTTGGCACCTTGTGGCTTTGGTTAGGCTTGGCTTGGAATCAAGTTGGCATTATAAATTTGAATTATCAAGTCCTTTAAAAATATTTGAGCCTAATAAATTTGCACCAAAAATAGCTTAGAAATGATGTTGTGAGGCCTTCTATTTATAGATTTTTGGATTTGATCAGAATCAACCTCAACTGCCCATCTTAAGATTGACATGTGTGGTTAAGGATTGATTCATTTTTTGGAATTAAGTTTATAATTATCCTCATAATGATATTGGAAGAATGGGAAATTAAGAGGCATGGAAGGCATCATAAAAGGCATTGATAAGGCATGGAGGGCATGAATCCTGATATTTATGGCATTTATTGCCAAGGGATGTCTTCTTAAGAAATGAGGTCACCTAATGATGTAGATATTCAATATTCATTTCTAAAAATAAGTATTCAACAAGTTTCCATGGTATTCTTAATTAGGCCTTGATTTAGGTTAATTATCTCTTAAGTATGATTAAGTACTTTGTGCACAAATTACTCAAATTAATTAGAAGACCTTGTTATTTGTCAAAAATTTGACTGGATTAGAATTCAAAGGGAATGGCAAATTCATTGGATCTATATTCCCATTTAGGATGTTACCAAAAACAAATAACAAAGGCACATGTTTTTTACAAGATATTTGATAGGAAAGATCAATCCAGAGCACCTCGATACAAAATTAGCATTTTGACCCAAACTAATATGATCAAATTTATCTAGCCCATAAATTTCATTGCCCCATTTAGGGATACCCTAGCCAAAATCAGCACTTGAATATGTCGGTTTCACATAATTTAGTGTATTTTAGTGTTTTTAGGCCAAATTGTGCATTTTAAGTGGAAATTAGCCAAAAACCTGATTAGATGTTATCAATGGCCAGATTTAGGTGTCTACAACATCAATATGACTCATCATTCTACTCACCCAAGAGTGAAAGTAAACACCTAGAGGCTAGTCATGTGACATAAACTTGAGATGTGAATGCATTATTGTTTTATTAGTTTAGAGGCCAATTTAAGTAGATAATATTTATAAATAATAAATAATACCTATCTAATGTTTATCATAGAAACATTAAGTGAGGTCCAATGTCATTTATAAGTCCCATAATTAGTCAAGTTGATTTCATGGGGTATACACAGGGTTTTAGGTAGAATACATTCAACTAGCCCTAAGAGGGAATTTATATGCAAAGGGAACATAAAGTGGGTTATAGAAGATGATGAATCAACATGGTAAGGATTAATAAATATTCATAGGCATGAAACAAGACTACTAAATAGGTCTGTACTCAGTCAAGCCACATAAGAGTTATGTTTGCAGACCCTTACGGTCAAATTAAGCTCCCAACCCCCCAAACCCTTCATATGGAAATTAGAGGCTTAAAAAGGATAATAACTACATGAAATAATAGATAATTATGAGGGAGGGTTAATTTTAGATATAGGATAAATATGTAAAGGTGTTTAATCCATCTATAGTGACCTCCAATTCAAGAGTTGCATGTTCAAATATAGTTTGCAAGAAATATGAGGCAAATTTGAGCAAGATTGGTCATTAAAAGCCATTATGGGTAGATTTATGTCTTCAAAATTCATGGATAAGGTACTTGTGAGTAATACAAGGTATTCATACTATTGTATTGGTTAGAAAAATAGTGGGTATACCCACTATTTTGTCTCAGATGAAGACATGTTTAGGCAAGCAGTTTGGGAGTCAAATAGTCAAAACCAAGCCTTGAAGAACTTGTAGGAAAATTGGATATCTCAAATGGTTATGGGTAAATGAAACATGGTGATTAGGGTCCCCAAGGATGCTCCAAAGTTTTTAACCTAAAAAATATAACCAAATACCTTAATGATAAGTAATTACACTCAAGAGCACAACTTTGCACATAGACCCTAGTGTTAATTTGAGACTCCTTCAAGCTATTTTAACCATTTTTATGGCCAAGGTAAGATGTGGAAGGATATTTTAGACATATAAAAACATTATAAAAGTCTTATAGGTTTTATAAAACAATAAGGTAGCCCAAATTCACAAATTTTTAGTTAAAGCCCACTTGGCCTAGACTAGGCCTATTGCCTAAAAAGAAGTCAAATTACACTTATATAACTAATATAGAATTAAAAATCATGGGAACATGAAAATGGGGAGATATTATGTGTGTTAAGGCTATTTTTTTGTACATAACTTCAATAAGAATCCATTTCCTTGCCTAGGAATAGAATAGGGTACACAGAATGTAGGAATCAACTTGAGAGGCCAAGTTTGGATGTTCACACCAGCAAGGAGATTTAGCATACAAAATAAAGGAATTAGGGGATGTTATAGGGGGTATTTAGATTAAATTTTATGGAATTTTTTCATAGGTTTGATGTCACAATTTTATGAATCATATTTAAGGGTGAAAACTATCAAAAACACTCCTAAACCCCCCATTTTGACCTATTTATAGATATTGAGTTGGAAACCACATAAAATTCCATAGTTTATTATTTAAACCTATAATATGTTGTAGTATACTCTTAGAAGGCCCTTCACATGAATTTTTTCTATACCTTCACTTGTATGGAATAGTACAAATACTATACTTTTTATTTTTTTTGAGATAAAATGGGGATTATGAGGAGTGTACAAGGATTCCAATCATTTAGGAGGATATATGGAGATTTTTTTTTAATTTTAAAATATAAAAATAAAATAATAAATTGGTTAGATGTGACCAAACTATTCAATCTTTTTGGGCCAGTTAGAAAATGCCTCAAAAAGCCCAACCTTCCAAAGGCCATTTCATGGTTCTAGTACCTCCAAAATGTTCCGGACCACCAAATTTGACATGGAGCATTGGTGAAAATATGGTAAAAGTGAATGAAACATTTTTTTTAAGGTTTCATAAATGTGTGAGATCCCAGTAGAATATTTATCTTTCTAGGCCTAGGAGGGCTAATTAGGCCTAATTTGGCAAAGAAAAGATGCTACAAAACATATTTAAACTTGGATTTTGGCCACCAAAAGTTTTCAAGAGATGTAAGGGGTTAGAGGGTACTTTTAACAAGTCTTAATTTCTCATTATCACCTCCAATTTCTCCCAGACAAATATCTTTTTTAAAAAAGGCTACAAGGAATTCATAGAAAGTGCATGGTTTAGGTGTTATTCCAAGTCTTGTTGAGTGTTTGATGCATTGAATTACCTTATCTCAAGTTTGGTGTGTTTTTTAGAAGTATTTTATGGTGGATATATATTTAGGATTGAAGAAAAACTAAATAATAATCCACTTTCTCCTTTTACGCCTTAGTGAAAAGTGAGGAATTAAGAAGCTAGAGGACTAAATCAATGTATATAACTCCTAATAGGCCTTATCAAATCTTGTACATGAAGTGATACACTATATATGAATAGATAAAAAATTAGTTAACATTGGGTAAGTTTTAAAAAGTTTGAAAAGGTCTCTAAACTCCAAGGAAATCTTCTTTCTTCATTCCTACGCCAAGCTTTAAGATAAAGTCAAAGTTGCCTTTAGGAAAGCTTCCAAGAGTCTTATCAAGATAGAACCACATCATTCATGAGTTTAGTATTCAAAGATAACTTTTTATATACATTGAGGACCTATATTTAAGATGGATGACTTCTTCTCCAAGAATCTAGAGCTTTGGAGCAAGTATTGAGGCACCTATGTGGGTCATGTTAGCCAAATTTGGCCCATATATAAAGATTTTACATGGTTTGTGTTGATGCAAGAAATTTCACCTGGGGCAAGGAGGCCTAGCTCCTACCTTCTCCTTGCAACATGGAAACTCCCCTCTCACTTGTGGGACCAGTGAAGCTGGAGGGGAGAGTCTCTAGATAAGGGCTAGCTCCCTTTGATGCATCATGTTTGTTCTAGCAAATGCTAACACATACATATATAGGTATATAATGGGGGGGATGAAAAGGGAGAGAGATGTAGGAAAAAAACTACTCTAAAGAGGTGATGGCACCAAAATAAGATGTTGACCTTCACACATCCACTCTTAGAATCAGGCAAATACATACATACTCTATGCACTTGGCAGAAGGACCAGGGTACAAGAAACTAACAGGGAGGTTTCAATGGAAAATCTAGAATAGAGGTCACCAAGGTGATATGAAACACACACTTATGAAGTAATTTCTTTTGCTCTTTCACTCCCAAATACTGCTCTTTTCCTGTCAGTTGCAATAATGGCACCTTGTAGACAATAGGTCTGCTGGTGTTGAACCTGTGAGAGCATCAAAAGACAATGACTGGACACAAGCAAACACTCAACACATACACAAAAATGTCTACCCAATGGAGGTAAAAAATTACATTTGTATTGATCCAGGTGAAATTTTGCAGAGCTGTGCCCTTTACAAATGTGGAAGCCCCCTTTTTTTTAATGAGAAGTTTGTGATATATAGGAGAAAAACAATAAAAAAAAACTTAGCACTTCTTTTGCAAGTGGCCAGTCATGTCCCTCATTGGGAAGAGGAAAAAACTATTGATGCATCCTCTTCTAGAAGAACCTACTGGAACCATACCGTGTAGTTGCTAGACTTGACTTTGGCATTTAACATTAATGTTGAAATGCAGGCTGTGTCTCCTTTCTGCTAGCAGGCTAAAATTTCTTCTCAAGTTATGTGGTTTTTCCCCCTTTAAAAACTTGGACCATGCCTCTTACCATTCATGCCATCTACCACTTGGACTACTTTGTCAGCTCTGCACCTTGTCTCCTCTTGCTTTGTCACTTTGTTTTGTCTTCTTCTGCATCCTTGTCTTTATTTTGTCTTACCCGACTGCTCAACCCCTTGGGCGAACATACTTGGTGGGTTGTTACATTCAGGCCCTTTTCCTTTTCCATGTTAGTGCTCTTCTAGATTGAAAACCCAATGGCTAAATGGCTTTGTTAAATTTGACGTGCTCTGGGACATCCTCAGGTCCTCATCATGGACCATGTGGCAGTTGAGTCCATGCTAGCAGTTGGGTCCATGTGGCTTTATCTTCTTTATTATTTTCCTGGCACCAATCCCTTTGGCCTTTGAAAAGTCCCTTGTCTTAGACTAGTCTACCAGGCCTTCATAACTTCTTTGTAGCTTGCCTTAGTTTGTATGTGTGCAGGCTCCTTGTTTGCCTTGGGCGGTCGCTTGGGTCTTCGAACTGCTCCCTAGGATTTGTATGTTTCCCGTAGACTTTTGTCCATGGATGTTTTCTCATGAACAAAAAGTTTGTGGAAATTCATTCGCATTTTGTTGCTTTGCTATCCTGCAGACATTTCTCATGAATATAAAGTCTACATAAATTCCCTTTTTATTGTTGTGCTAAGCCGTGGCTTTAAATGAAATGCCTGCCTTTGCTAACCCATGCCTACCCCTTTTGCCTTTTGTTAATAAGCCATGCCCAAAGGAAATGGGACTTATTTAAATTCATTAAACAGATTTAATCTTTAGACTTCAAACCAAGCTAAATTGAACTTGGGTCCCATTATGACAAAGTGCTAGCCCTCCACTGGGGCGTTGAACTTTATGTCTCGAACCAAGTATGTTGAACCAAGTCCGTTGAACCAAAAATTTGGTTCAACAGTTCAATGGTATGAAGGTTGATGAACTTCCATGAACTGAACCCACTTGAACTTAAGCCGTTGAACCACATATGTTAAACCATGTCTGTTGAACCAAAAAATGGTTCAATGGTTCAACAGTATGAAGGTTCAAACGCTATTATGAATTAAGATGTTTGAACCAAATGAAGAACCAAGCTGAAACAAAAAGGTCGTTGAACACTTAAACCAGGGCATGAACCAAACTCGTGAACCTGAAGATGGACCTTGCAACCCAAAAATAACTGGCCTTACAAAGCAAGTGAAGAAGGTGACCAAGATTTTGCCTATGGGAAAAATTGGTCAACAAATTGGCAACTCACAGGGGAAGTGTGCCTGCTATGCTTAGGACCTAGTTGCCTTTGAATATCCATTAGGTGTGGAGTCAGATGGTAACTTTGAAGAGAGTTCACAACATCCCTCAAGATCCTAGAATCACACCTGAAGCCTTTACCCCCAAACACAAAGGGAAAACACACAAGGCTAAAAACAACTAACTGTGCAAAGTACACTTAGGGAAAGTAGGAGAATAAACTAAAATAAAATACTATGTACAGTTAACCAAGCATTTTTTATTCCCTCTTGGATCAAATGGAAAATTTCTTAAGTCCCCTCCCTGGTAAGAAGACTTATGGCACCAGGTAAGTAGCTGAATGGAAAAGAGAATTGGTGTCTTGCTCTTTTTACCTATCACCTGAGTTGGCCGGTACCCGAGTGGATTAGAAATGAACATGATTTCGACATATACATACTCTATTTGCTCTTGGAAGCTTGCCTCTTTTTGGTCCTTCAAACTGGTGTTTCCCATCAAGAAAATGATTACTGCTAGCTCATCACCATAAGCCCCCTGATACGCACCCTTGACTATCCCATTTGCCTTTGCCTCATGCTAGGGTTCCATTGTATGACCATCCTCCTTGATTATTTTAGAGAAAGTTCCCTTAAATTCACCAACCTCTTGAAGGGATAAATCTGAAGAACTACCACCTCCTTGCATGCTTGTTTGAAACCCAATGCTACCTTCTTCATTTTTAACCAGCTCATAACCTACCTGGAGAGTAGCACAACCTACCTTAATGCCTTCAAATGAATTATCTGAAACATGAACAAGAGATTGCCCATGCTCCTCCACATCACTTTGCTTGATTTCCTCCTCAGTTGCAATCATGAAGTCTCCCTGGTTAGTCATAAACTAAGCATAATCCATATGAGGCAAAGCCTGATAGCTTTCTTGGAGGTGTATGGATGGAATGCATTTAGACACAAAATCTGTCATTTGATCTGAAACATCCATCACACGTTCGCTGAGGAGACCTACTCTAGACTCTAATTCTGTAATTTGCCTATCTAAATCTTCCTGAAAAAGCCTTTCCCATAAGTCACAATCATTAGCAGGGGCGGGAGCATCCTCTTCTTCTTCTTCTTCTTCAAGAATTAGACTAAAACCTTCCTCCTCCTCCTTGCTAGTCCAAGATTCAATTGTTTGCTTCCAGCTCATGGTTGTAGGATTGGACTCTTGCTTTTGTGAGCAGGAAGCAACTTTATCATTTTGAAGGTCCTAGGCTGGTTTATGATGCTCCTCCTTCCAGCTTGGAATTTAGAGATCATGTTTAAAGACCTAAGGAGGCTAGGGAATAATTGGGAGGGTCTACTCATGCATAGGGAAATTTGTCTAAAGATAGGTGTGCTAGAAAGCTAGGTGCATGGGATTGAGGGCATGACTGATTAATGCATTGGATGAGCCAGAATGAGCAAGTGCTATTTGGTAGAAAGGATTTGGCACACAAGGGAGAGCTTTTTCTAAAATAGGAGAGGGCAGACCCCAAGCCAAAACTTCTTGACTTTCATCCCTCCACTTCACCAGCACTTCATCAATATTGAAATTAGCTAGTGGATTGGTGAAAGGGATACCTTTTGGCTTTGGCTAGTCTGTAGTAAAAGCTCCATCTCTTTTTCACCTAGTAGTCTCATCTTCTTTTCTAGTTCCTCAATTTGCTTGGCCAGGTCATCCTCATTTTGTATTTCTTCATTTTGGATGATGTCTTTCTCCTCTTTGCTATTTCATGTCTCGACCACTCTATACCAACTCAAGCAATTTGGGCTGGGCATTTCCTTTGAGGTTGATGGGGCCTCAATGTGAGAGGACAACAAATATTTTGATTCCACTTCCCCTACTACTAGAATGGATTACTGCATCTGAAGGTTTGCCAATTTGATCTGTCTATCAAGATTAGCCTTAAACACAAGATTCATTGTTTCAAAATTCTCCTCAACATGATTGGGAAACAGACTTTGATAGGGTCGACTTGGCTCAAGAGCAGGGGATGCATATGACGGATATGATGCTTTGGGTAGTGAGTATGTAGGTTGATAGACTTGGTAAGGCTACCTCTCATGCACACTCAGCTTCTCCTCCACGGATGCAATTAAACCACTCACATCTAGCATCTCATTTGAAAGCCTATGCCAATTCACTCCTTCAATAGGAGCCCATTCTTTCTTAACCTGATCCAGCGCATTCCTCACTTGATGGATGATATGATCAAGAATTTCTTGGTCATACCCCTTTCTGGTGTCAAGATCAATTACATATTTTTGGTATGCCAGCAGTGCTCACTTGAAGGAAGAAACTAGTTGATTGGCAAAAAGATTGGGTTGAGTGGGATAAGTGACATACTGAGAAGACTAAGCAAAAGGGTGATGTAGCTTGTAGTAGGGTTGAGACTGGCCATATTAGGCATGATAAGGATTGCCATAAGGCTGGTAAGGATCATAGCCATGCTGGTTGAAAAAAATAGAGTCCATAGCTTAAAATGATGGAAATTACACATACCAAAAAATGTGCTTCTTGATGGTACTAGGCTGCTTAACCAGCGGATATAACTCAGAGTCACCAAATGCTGAAGAAAATGATTTGCTGTAACAAGACCATCATTAATCTTGAAACTCTACTATGTTATCAAACTTGATGTCCCACCAGGTGTGCCAGCACTGTTGACACAAGAAATTACACCTGGGGCAAGGAGGCCTAGCTCTTGCCTTCTCCTTGCAACATGGAAACTCCCCTCTCACTTGTGGGACTGGCAAAGCTGGAGGGGAGAGTCTCTATATAAGGGCTAGCTCCTGTTGATGCATCCTGTTTGTTCTAGCAAGTGCTAACACATACATATATAGGTATATAATGGGGGGGATGAAAAGGGAGAGAGATGTAGGAAAACAAACTACTCTAAAGAGGTGATGGCACCAAAATAAGATGTTGAAATTCACACATCCACTCTCAAAATCAGGCAAATACATACATACTTTATGCACTTGGCAAAAGGACTAGGTTGCATGAAACTAGCAGGGAGGCTTCAATGGAAAATCTAGAATAGAGGTCACCCAAGGTGATATGAAACACACACTTATGAAGTAATTTCTTCTGCTCTTTCACTCCCAAATGTTGCTCTTTTCTTGTCAACTGCAACAATGGCACCTTGTAAACAATAGGTTTGTTGGTGTTGAACTTGTGAGAGCATTAAAAGACAATGACTGGACACAAGAAAACACTCAACGCATACACAAAAATGTCTATCCAAATGGAGGTAAAAAACTACATTTGTATTGATCCAAGTGAAATTTTGTAGAGCTGCACCCTTTACAAATGTGGAAGCCCCTTTTTTTTAATGAGAAGTTTGTGATATATAAGAGAAAAACAAGAGAAAGAAACTTAGTGCTTCTTTTGCAAGTGGCCAATCATGTCCCTCATTGGGAAGAGGAAAACACTGTTGGTGCATCCTCTTCTAGAAGAACTTGTTGAAACCATGCCATGTAGTTGCCGAACTTGACTTTGACATTTAACATTAATGTCAAAATGCAGGTTGCGTCTCCTTTCGACCAGCAGGCTAAAATTTCCTATCAAGTTCTATGGTTTGTCCCCCTTTAGAAACTTGGACCATGCTTCTTTCCATTCACGTCATTTGCCACTTAGACTGCTTTTTCATCTCTGCACCTTGTCTCCTCTTGCTTTGTCACTTTGTTTTGTCTTCTTTTGCATCCTTGTCTTTATTTTGTCTTACTCGACTGCTTAGCCCCTTGGGCAAACATACTTGGTGGGTCGCTACATTCGGGCCCTTTTTCTTTTCCATGTTAGCGCTCTTCCAAATTGAAAAACCAATAGCTAAATGGCTTTGTTAAATTTGACGTGATCTGGGACATCCTCGGGTCCTCATCATCAGACCACGTGGTAGTCAGGTCCACGTGGCTTTGTCTTCTTTATTATTTTCTTGGCACCAATCCATTCGGCCTTTGAAAAGTCCCTTGTCTTAGATTGCTTTGCTGGGCCTTCATAACTTCTTTGTGGCTTGCATTTATTTGTATGTGTGCGGGCTCCTTGTTTGCCTTGGGTGGTCGCTTAGGTCTTCAGACTACTCCCCAGGCTTTGTATATTTACCACAGACTTTTGTCCACAAATGTTTTCCCATGGACAAAAATTCCATAGAAATTCATCAGCATTTTGTTGTTTTGCTATCCCGTGGACATTTCTTGTGAACAAAAAGTCCACACAAATTCCCTTTTTGCTTTTGTGCTAAGCCATGGCTTTAAATGAAATGCTTGCCTTTGCTAACCCATGCCCACCCCTTTTGCCTTTTGTTAATAAGCCGTGCCTGAAGGCAATGGGACTTGGTTAAATTCATTAAACATATTTAAACTTTGGACTTTGAACCAATCTAAATTGAACTTGGGTCCCATTATGACGAAGTACCGACCCTCCACTGGGGCATTGAACTTTATGTCTAGAACCAAGTACATTGAACCAAGTCTGTTAAACCAAAAATTTGGTTCAATAGTTCAATGGTATGAAGGTTGATGAACTTCCATGAACCGAACCCACTTGAACTTAAGCCATTGAACCACATATGTTGAACCAAGTCCGTTGAACCAAAAATTGGTTCAAAGGTTCAATGGTACGATGGTTCAAACGCTATTATGAATTGAGATGTTTGAACCAAATGAAGAACTAGGATAAAACAAAAAGGTCATTGAACACTTGAACTAGGGCATAAACCAAACTTGTGAACCTGAAGATGGACCTTGCAACCCAAAAATAACTGGCCTTACAAAGCAAGTGAAGAAGGTGACCAAGATTTTGCTTGTGGGCAAAATTGGTCAATAGTTTGATGGAATGAGTAGACCAAAGACTTGAAATAGGTCTAGAGTTAAAAATAAGAGGATACAATAAAGTTTCATGGTTCTCGAGTAGTTAAAGGTTAGGGACAAGTTACACAAGCCTCAAGGGATTCATCAGACCATCCAAAGATCAAACAACAACTCCTAACACAAGTCTAAATGAACTAGACCATCACTAAGATGTCATGAAAAAAGGACTAATTAGCTCATTTATGCATTTTATAAATTAATTTATAAATCTTGTTAGGCCAAAATAAATGCATGGACATGATTCCTTTCATTCCTTTATCTTTCATACAAAATTCATGTCTCGATGGGTTCTCTATCTTGAGATATAAGTCTTCAGAGTTTAACTTGTAGAATAGAACATTCACATAGATGTCAAATTTAAGTGATGAAAAATAACTATTGGGGTTAAAAAATCCTAAGACATTCACATAGACATCACATACATTCATTTGGATGTCAAATACATTCATGCAGATGCCAAATAATGGGCACGAGAACATCAAAATTAAGCCATAATAAATAACCGTTGGGGTTAAAAAACCTAAGATGTTCACACAAACATTAAATAAGGGAATGGAAATGTAAATTTTGGGCCTTTTTAATTAGTCATTTGAGCTCAAATAATGGATCCTAGCAAGATCAAGGGCTCACATTCAATCATGCATCAAATATCTATGACTTGTGAGTAGGTAAACAAGTCAAAAAGGTCCTTAAAGTAGATCTAGTGACATGTGTTTGGTCATATCAAAGGGGATCAATGGTATGAGATAGGTCAAAATTTCAATAAGCCAAGTTAATAATTGAAAAATAATACATAAAATTGAGCTCAGGAGATTTTTGACAAATGTTAGTGAAGTAGTTTTTGACTTGAGCAAAGTAAATATAAAGGAACCAAACTCGAAAAGGATCTAGGTTGAACCAAAATGGGTACATCAAGACTAAAAATCACCATTAGAGATATCTGGAGATAAAATGTCTTTAGACTTAATACAGATCAATGGTTGATAACTTGTTATCGAAATGAGACAAGACCATATGGCAAGTTTCATTCATTGATATTAATAGCTATAGGAAAACCAATAAAGGAGATTGGTTTTCAAACTATAGAAAAGGACCTATTTTTAGATATTGGAACAGGGTAGATAGGTGACTATGAAGGAGTGTCTCATCTTTCAATATGTCTTGAGCTTTGAGAAATAGCCATAAAAATTAGACATGGGCATGGTTCTATTAGGAACATGGATATAAGGGCATTATCCTCATAATGAAGCAAGTGGAGATGGAATGGCAGATAATAACAAAGAGATCTAGGTATTGGAGTATCACAATGGAGTATTCAATGTTGTTTAGAAGCTTTGAGGATTTTAACTCCTAGTAGGGATCATGACCCATCATCTATAGAATAAACCCTTGTCTTCTATTAGATCTCTCAGCCAATGAGAAGAAATCAAGGACTAATTAAAACAAATTTAGTTTAACTTGTTGATGATGAACTAATCTTGATTGGACCAAAGATATGGTGGAGCATCCCTTGAAAGGTGGTATCTCATTGATTGTTCTTGGTTGACATGCTCCATTTTTTCTCTTATCCCTTTTTCTATATTATCCCATTCTCTTCTCCATTGTAAGGGTTCTCAGACTTTAGAATTTTGATATTTTTAGGTGACAAGAATATTCTCTAAGATATCAAAAAATATGCTCAACTTGATTAGGATAAACCCTATCAATAATTTTTAATATATACCTATTGATGTAATATAATACTTTATTTACCTATCTCTTGCCTTGGGCCTATGTTTCATGAGTTGTACATGATGGTATTGTGTGAAAGATAGTCTTCATCATCCATTATCCTCCTTTTTGACCTTGTTTATGGTGTTTTAAATCTATTTGTAGGTCTATATTAGTGTTAATTCTATCATTAATGTAAGCTCTTAGTGAGTCTTAGAAATCCTCTTTTTTTTGCATTCATTTCTTCTTGAACCTCTTATATGAAACACTTATGCAATCAACTAGATTTTGAGGTTGTGTGAGCTAGTATTGTCTTTTGTATATCTAGTGTGGGTTCAAGCTTATGGGAGTTTCCATTTTTTATTTGGTGTATCACCTTTTAGCCTTTTTAGAATCACTTTCCACCTTTTTAACCCTTTTACCTATGACAAGCATTAGTTTAGGTGATCATCGAGAGGAATCCAACCTTCTTCAAAGGTTCAACCCCACCATAGGTTACACCTAACTTGGGGTTGTCCCAATATTATAGCTCAATTAGAAAGGGCTATAATAAACCTCTCTAAGGATGTAGATTGATGCTATTACAATTTTTGGAGTGCCCAATGGGATAAAGTTTATCATGTAATAAGTGAAGAGTTTTGGTTTTCTCTTCATTCAATCAACATTTAGAGGTAAGTGTGAAAACATAAATGGAGAATCTGAGCATTCATCAACTAGTTTAAGTAGCCCATGTGCCTAATCATATTAATCTAGTATGTATAATAAATCATCTTTTGATTAATATGCTTATTCTATACCTTAACACCACACTTATTAGGGAAATAATGTTTATGTGTTCACCCCAAGTGGCCCTCAAATAGTCTATCAACCCTATCATGGCCTTTGTCCTCCTACCCATGTACATGACCAAGGTTAGAATCATTTTCATTCAAATCAGTCTTCTAATTCCCCTTCTCAAGACCAGGGTTATCATGTTACATCCTTGTCAGGATTCAAGCAAGCATTATTAGTTTATATTGAGTTGATAATGTTTTGGAGTTTTCTCTAGTCATCCTTATCCATGTTATACAAAAGGTAAGTAGTGATCTTAAGCTGGTCAAGAATAGATGGTTAGTTTATGAGGGTGAATAATTTTTCTCTTATAATAATGGGGACATAACAATGATGAGAAGTATGGTCCAAAATGAAAAAAATGTATTAATATCTTATGAAGAGTAGCGAGCTCATTTGGACCAGTCTTATGTGCCCTCTTCTCTTCAAGATCCTTAATATCAACCTTCAAGAGTTCCTAATCAATCCCCTAGTCAACCTTGTCAAATTCTATCCTTATCAAAAATCAAATAGGCAATACTAGACCAAGGTAGAACAATCATGAAGATCAATAAGGGGGTTAAAATTGGACAAGAATTTCCTATTCATGCTATGGAGGGGATAAAAATCTTCTTGTAAGAGTTTTGGAATGTATGGGAATCCATTGAAGAAGCTAACTATCCACATGTTGAGAATCAAGAAATGAAAGGGTGGGTATTGTCCATTGAGAAAGTGTTTGAGTAATAAGAGAACGAGTATGCAATTCTTGAGCCAATCAACTTGTCCTCTCCTACCCCTATGCCCATTCTCACTTAAAAACATGAAGTCATCCCATCATGGATCTTTTATATCACTTTTGACCCTAGCTATGTCATGCCATCACTTATGAGACCACCCTCTCCTAATACCATTCAAAAAGAAGGAAAAGTGTCTGTTCCATACTCATTTCCATCATGAAAATCAGTTTAGAAGGGCATAAAGAAAGAGGAGGTGTTAATTGAGGTAGTCTTATAACTAGTTATGGTAGAGGAAGGGTAAGATGTGCAAGAAATGAATCAAGAAACCATAGCTTAGCTCAATGATATTGGTGTACAAGAGTTATAATACTCTCTCCCCTTTCCTCAATATCCACCTAAAAGAGCCTTCAAAATCCCTAGCTAGAAGGAGACTCTCCTACGCTGTGAGTAAGATGAGATTATTCACCCTCCGACCATCTCCATCATAAAGGAAGAACCTATTTTACAAATAATAGCGGAGGAACAATCCTAAAGAGGAAAACACAAGTGTATATGATGAAGAGATCATGATAAGTAACCCACTTCATCCAAAAGGGGAAAATTCAGGTTTAGACCAACCTTCTTGGCATGGATTTAACACTAATAAACTATATCCTAATGAGGAAAATTATTAAGATGAAAATAGAGAATATTTTGAATGGACTACTAAAGGTCTATTCTACATTGATAAAAAATAGGATCAAGACTAGGTGTCTGAGGTGGGTACACTTCAATATGAGGTTCCAATTGAAGATAGCCTTGATAATTTGGAGCAAGAGGAAAGAAGATCAGAGCTTGAGAAAGACAAGTGTAATGTTTTGGACCTTGGATGGTCATATCAACCCTCATTTGTAATTAAAGAGTGAGATGAAACCTTGAGTGAGGTTGATGAAGAAGACATCTCAAGTGCTCAAGTGATGTAGTTTGATGAGTATACTAGTAAAGATCATTAAAATCATGATGAGTTAGACCTTTATTACAAAGATGAGCCTCCGCTCTCTTTAAAGGAAGAATAATAATATAGATGCTATAGATTGAGTCTCGCTGAGGTTGAGATTGACATCCTTTTCAATGACCAAAAAGAGGTTGCCTTCTAGGATGATCTTGAAGATTTTTATTCAAGTTTAGATGACACACCTATACCTTTAGGTAAGAAAGTCCAAGAAATAGATGGTTAAAAAATGCATATTGAACATGATCCTAATGATTCATTAGAGGTTGCAATTGTAACTTTGTTCACATTGAAGAACTCATTTGAGATATTGGGTCTGTGTTATATTCCTCCCCAAGGAGATTATGATTTGATTATTCCTAAGGAACATAGTGATTAGGCATAAAAATGTAGGATCTAGGTAAAATATGACTGTTCAACATTTGTATTGATAAGAGGATGCCTTATCAGGTACTTAGCTCTGTTAGAGGATAACAAAGAGGAGATATCACATGTTGTGCTTATTTCAAAGCACAAAATTGAGCCATTAGATGAAGAGGTTGAAGGAGCCACTATAGTCTAATTTGGAGCAACCCTTGAAGAAATGGAATAGTATGTCTACATTAGAGATATATTTTTCCCATTTTGTCCTCTTGAGAGCATGCCAAAAGAGTCAATAATTAGGCATATCATCTCACATATCATGAGATCTCAAAATCAAGGTGTTTTCCATCTTAATCCATCACAAGTGATGATAAATATTTTCCTTTTGATTTAAGAGGAAGATATTTGTAAATTGTAGCCCTATATATTATAGTATTTTTATGATTTTCTCTAAGTGCTTGTGTGCACATTTATTTAGTAGGTTAGATATTTTTTATTTTCTCCAAGTTTCTACATGCACTTAACTTTATTTATTTTGTTTTTGTTGTCCCTATTACTTTAAGAGGAGTTATCTAGAGGTTGATAGCCATCTTTTAGCTTTAGATCAAAATGTTGAACCATAGAGGAGACTCCATACCCAATAGATCAGACAATTCAAATGGTCTAAGTTATCTTGTATAGATAGGTATGCAACCCCTATGAGTCACCAAAGATGTTGGCCAAATTTGGCCCACATATAAAAACTTTGCATGGTTTGATGGAATGAGTGGACCAAAGGCTTGAAATAGGTATAGACTACTAAAGAAGAGGATATAATAAAGTTTCATGGTTTTGAAGTAGTTCAAGATTAGGGAAAAGTTGTATAAGCCTTAGGGGATTCATCGAAGCTTCCAAAGATCAAACAATAGCTTGTAGTGCAAGTCTAATTGAACTAGACTATCACCAAGATGTCATGTAAAAATAGACTGGTCAATTCATTTGTGTATTTCATAAGTTCATTTATAAAGCCTATTAGGCCAAAAAATTGCATGGACATGATGCACTTCATGCCTTCATCTTTCTCTACAAATTTAAAATCTTGATGAGTTCCCTATCTCAATATATAAGTATTCAAAGTTTAGCTTGTAGAATGGAATGTTCACATGGACGTCAAATTTAAACCAAAAAAAATAACCATTGGGGTTCAAAAATCCTAATACATTCTCATGGATGTCAAAGAGGTTTGTGTAGACATCAAATAATGGGTGCATATATGTCAAAATTAAGCCATAAAAAATAACCATTGAGGTTCAAAAAACCTAGGATGTTCACACAGATGTCAAATATGTTTGCATGAGAATCAAATATAGACATGCAAACATCAATTTTGGGCCTTGCGAATTAGCCATTTGAGTTTAAATGGTGGGTCTCAGTAAGATAAAAGGATCATATTCAATAGTGCATCAAAGATCTACATCATGCAAGTCAATGAGTTAAAAGGGTCCCTAAAGAAGATATAATAGTATGCATTTGATCATATCAAAGGGGATCAATGGTGCAAGATGGGTCAAAAAGTCAATAAGCTGAGTCAATAATCGACAACCAATGGGAAAAAGCAAGCCCATGATATTTTTGATGAAGGACAATGAATTAGTTTTTGACCTGAGAAAATTAGATACAAAATACCCAAGCTTGAATAGGATCCAAGTTGAAATAGAATGGGTACATCAAGACCAAACATCACCATTAGATCTCTATGGAGATAAAATAGGTCTTTAGAGATAATACAGATCAAGGGTTGATAAATTTTTATCTAAATGAGACCATAACAAATGGAAAGATTCATTTGTTGATATTAATAGTTATATAAAAACCAATATAGGAGATTGGTTTTCAAACTATAGAAAAAGACCTATGTTTATATATTGAAATGGGGTAGTTATGTGACTATGAAGGAGTGTCTAATATTTCAATATGGCCCCAAATTTGAAAAATAGTCATAAAAAGTAGAATTGGGCATGGATCTATTAGGTACATGGATATAAGGACCTTTCCCTCATAATAAAGCAAGTGAAGATGGTGTGGAAGATCATAACGAAGAGATATAGGGATTGAAGAAGCATAATGGAACATTTAATGCTATTCAAAATATTTGAGGATTTTCCCTTATATTAAGGATCATGACCCATCATCTATAGAAAAAACCCTTATCCTTTAGTGGATCTCTCAGTAAATGAGAAGAACTCAAGGACTAATTAGATAAAATTTAGTTTAACTTGTTGATGATGGACAAATCTTAATTAGACCAGGATGATGGTGGAACATCCCTTGAAAGGTGGTAGCTCATTGATTGTTATTGAATGACATGTTCCCTCTTCTCTCTTCTCCCTTTTTTATATTATCCCGTTCTCTTTTCCATTATAATGGTTCTCAAATTTTAGAATTTTAATCTTTCTAGGAGATAGGGATATTCTCTAAGACATTGTAAAATATGCTCAGCTTGATTAAGCTAAAACCTATCAAGCATTTGTAAGAACTACCTCTTGAAAGTATTCAAAGTTTAGCTTTTGTAATGAAATGTTCACACATACATAAAATTTAAACCATGGAAAATAAACATTGGGGTTCAAAAATCCTAATATGTTTTCATGGATGTCAAAGACATTTGTGTAGATGTTAAATGATGGGTGCACAAATGTAAAAATTAAGCCACAAAAAATAACCATTAGGGTTCAAAAACCCTAAGATGTTTATATATATGTCAAATATGTTCATAAAGGAATCAAATATGGGAAAGAAAACAATAATTTTGGGCCACATAAATTAGCCATTTGAGTTCAAATGGTGGGTCCCAATATGATCAAAGGTTCGTATTTAATCATGCATCAAAGATTTATGTCACATGAGTCAAAAGGGTCCCTAAAGAAGATCCAATAGTATGTATTTGATCATATCAAAGGGGATAAATGGTATGATATGGGTCAAAAAGTCAATAAGTTGAGTCGATAGTTAAAAACTAATGAGCAAAGGTGAGCCTAGGAGATTTTTGATAAAGGTTAGTGAAGTAATTTTTGACCCAAGTAAAGCAAATACAAAGGAACAAAGTTTGAATAGGATCTTGGTTGAACTAGAATGGGTTCACTAAGAGAAAACATCACTATTAGATCTCTATGGAGATAAATTAGGTCTTTAGACCTAATATAGATCAAGTTTCAACAAATTGTTATTGAAATGAGACCAGACCATATGGCAAGCTTCATTTATCAATATTAATAGCTATATGAAAACCAATAAAGGAGATTAGTTTTCAAACTATAGAAAAGGACATTTGTTCATATATTAAAATGGGGTAGATATGTTACTATGGAGTGTCTCATCTTTCAATATGGCCCCAGCTTTGACAAATAGTCATAAAAAGTAGACTTGGGCATGGATCTATTAGGTACATGGATATAAGGACCTTGCCCTTATAATAAATCAAGTGGAGATGGTGTGAAATATCATAACAAAGAGATCTAGGGATTGGAGTAGCATAATTGAGAATTTAATGCTATTCAAAAGCTTTGAGGATTTTACCTCCTAGTAAGGATCATGACCCATCATCTATAGAATAAACCCTTGTCTTTTAGTGGATCTCTTAGCCAATGAGAAGAACTCGAGGACTAATTAGAGCAAATTTAGTTTCACTTATTTATGATGGACAAATCCTAATTAGACAAAAATGATGGTGGAACATCCCTTGAAAGGTGGCAACTCATCTATTATTCTTGAATGGTATACTCCCTCTTCTCTCTTCTCCTTTTTTTATATTATCCCATTCTCTTCTCCATTGTAAGGGTTCTCAAATTTTTGAATTTTGATCTTTCTGGGAGACAAGGATATTCTCTGAGACATTACAAACTATGCTTAGCTTGACTAGGCTAAAAAATATCAAGAATTTGTAAGAACTACCTCTTGATGAAATATAAGACTTTATTTACCTATCTCTTCCCTTGGGTATGTGTTTGGTGATTTGTACATGATGACATTGTGTGAAGGAAAGTATTTCTCATCCATTATCCTTATTTTTGATCTTGTTTAGGATGTTTTCAAGTTATTTTTAGGTCTAGATTAGTGTTCTTTCTAACATTAATGTGATAACATAGTGAGTCTTATAAATCCTCTTTAGTTTCATTCATTTATTTTTAAACCTCCTCTATGAAATGCTTATGCAATTAAATGGGTTTTGAGGTTGTGTGAGCTAGCATTATCTTTTATAGATCTAGTGTGGGTTTAAGCTTATGGGAGTCTCCCTTTTTTATTTGGTGTATCACATTTTAGCCTTATTAAGATCCCTTTCCCCCTTTCTAACCCTTTTCCCTGTGATAATCATTAATTTAAGTGATCATCATCCAACCTTTTCTAGAGGTTCAACCCCACCATAGGTTACCCATAGCCTGGGTTTATCCCAATATTATAGCTCAATTGGAAAGGACCTAAAGAAACGTCTCCAAGGGTGTATATTAATTTTATAATAGGTCAAATACCACTAATTAAGGGTGAATACCTCAAGCTTTATAAATTAATCACCCATGAAATGCTATGTACCATTTTGAAGGAGCTATTTGAAAGTACAATTTCCTAGTTTTGGGGCTCTTGAATCCTCTCCTCTCTCTTAATTCTCTATATGTACACAAATTTTGGCATTAACAAGGATCGTTAACTTGAGTTGTGGTAATGACATGATTTTAAAACATTTGTACTTGCCTATTTTGATGAATAAAATAGAATTCATACCTCCTAAAATCTTGGTTTAGCATATTTTCATGATTTATTGATAGATTCTTGTGATAGTTCATGCTTCCTATCATCTTGTTCTTTCCTTATTACATATTTTTAGGTATTAATATCATCCTTATATGTTGCATAGTGTGCTTAAATGATTTTTTTTATGACAAGTGCAAGCTTTCTTTAGTGTCTTTGGGAGACCTATTGAGTAGGTACCTTAGATCATGCATCAAGCTTGAGCCTCTATGTGAAACATTGATGTTAGGAGGCTATCATTTGAGAAGGGTAACTGGGTTTATTTTTTAATTCATCCTTATAGTTTATATAACACAAGTGGATGTCACATTTTGGTGTATCACCCTAATTAGATAGGTTTTCCTTTCATGTTTCTTTACTCCCTTTTCCCTGACAATTTGGTAGTGTAGAGTAGGGATACTAACTGATACATCAAGGGGAGATAGCCCTTAGAATTTAGAGATTTGATCCTCTTATTAGGCCACCCATAACCTAGGATTGTCTCCATGTTACTTTAGACTATGAAGGCCTAGAAATACCTTCACAAGGGTATAGGTCTAGAAGACAACAATTTTTGGCATGCCCAATGGGATCCATCAGAGTTGGTCTTAGTGAAATTGTAGTTGTAACATCATTCTTCATGAAGTATTTGGTGACTCAAGGATTAATCAATTTCTTCTAATAGTCTAGGCATAGTTTCTAAGTAAGTCTATTTTCATTATATCATCTTAATGTTATTTTCATGGCTATGTATGAGGAAAACTATGCTATACTTCCTTATCAGCTCTATGATGGATCACACTAGTCTTTTCATGATCCAAATGATCCTTTTTATGAGACTAATCAGCATTACTAGGAGTTTTATCAAAGATATGATGAGCCTGATCAAGTTTCTCATGATCCTTATTATCAAGAGCTTGACTCTTACCTTCCTTATGAATAATATCAGTCTCATGACCAGATTTTACCTTTACCATATGGCTATGATGTTGCATATTATCAACCATGTTTCCAAGAAAGAATGGATGATATAGAGCTCAAAATTATAGCATATGAAATAAAAGTTTGTTCAAACTTTTAGTATGAAGAAATGAATGGTCTATTTCAAAATATAATGAATGGTCTATTTCAAAATATATCCAATGATCTAGAGGAGAGTAATGAGTTGTGTAATCTTATATTAGAGAAGATGGAGGCTTGGGAAAGGTAGAAAATTAAGTTGAATTAGTTATCTCAAGAACCCTATTATAACTCATACTAGTCTTTTTATGTTCCTTATTCTCATGAAGTGCTTAACCATACTCAATTTGAGCCAAGGGAGTTTCCTAGTTGGATTTAAGAGCAAACTCATGTGACTATTCAAGAGACTAAACCTTCTTGTAGTTATGATTTATCCTTATTCATCCTTTAAGTTCAATTTATCCATGAAGATAAAGAGGTTTTAGAATTTGATGAGGTGATGGACAAGTGGAAGGAGCAGAACATAGAGGTCTTTAAGAGTTTCTCTTTCCCTCCTCTTCAAGACTCTCTATATGATTTCGTTACCCTCAAGATCCCAAAATATGATCATGATCAACATTATATGCTTCATATTACCTCTCAAATGAATGAATTTCATCACCATCACACCATCTCCCTTCTTCAAGAGGATCTTTTTCTATGGAGGATTGAGAAAAAGGTTGTAGATGTAAGTCACGTTCTTGGAGAGTGTGAAGAGGATGCTTCAAGTGTGTATGAGGAAGCATTTTTCATTGATACTTCACTTAAGGTATAGGTTGAAAATGAGGCTGTAGCTAATATTGAAGAAGATATCCTAAGTGTGCATGAGAAGGATGGTCATGATGTCGAAGAACTCCATGAGGAATTGGTAAAATTTTAAGTCATAAATGAATTTGAGATATCTCCTATTCAGAAGGATCAAGATACCTTTCAAACTAATCTTATTCAAGTTGATCAAAAAGAGGAATAAAAGGATGATTGACAACTATACCTTGAATCTCTACAAGAGATTTAGGATCTTTGTATGGATATGTTGCCCATTGGAGAGCATATTTATGAGAAGTTTTATCAAGATTCATTCATTCAAGACCATGATATAGATTGGGTTAACTATTGAAAAATTCTTGAAGTGCTGGATGAACTTGTAATAGATAATAAGAAAGACGAGGTTGTTCAAGGACTACATAGATGAGAGATAACTTAATAAGGTTCTATTTGAAAAGAAGTATGAGAAATATTATCAAGTACAAGATGAGTTTGTATTTTTTGGTGACTAGTTTTTTGTTGATGACTCACTTGAAGAGATGTTAAGAGAGTTTGTAGGAAAGAAGAGTGACTCATCAGAGGTTATGTTCAATAAACACTTTGATTTGAACCTTGTACCATCTTTTGGAAGGAGTGAGTTCAATAAATTCCATTTTGATCTAGGTGGATCATGATTTTTCATTGTTAGTTAGATTATTTTTTTATGTTTTATCCAAAATAAGTGCTTTATTTGCATATTTGTTTTGTTAGTTAGTTTCCTTGTTTTGTGTGTTTTCTTCCTTGTTTTGGAGGAACAAGTATTATTTCAATTCAAAGGTTACTTTCAGTCATGGATCATATTTTTAACTATTTTATGAGTCCAAAAGTCATGTAAATGGTCTAGTTCTCAATCATAGTAGGCATGCTTCCCAGTTGAGTCACCAAAATGTTGACAATTTTGACCTCACAGGTCAAATTGTCACCCTTACCATTCAAAAATTTACATATCATGCTAGTTTGTATTATAGGTCAATAATTTGGTATTTAAAATTCCTTAAAATTATCATTATATGCCATTATTAATAGGTCCTAAGGTTGTTTAGGTGAGTTAAGGTCTTGTCCTTCATTTGTTTTATACTTATCTAGTTATTTCTTGGCCTTTCTAAGCCATTTTTAGTGGTGAGAAGAGTATAAAGTGTCATTATGAGTGTAATATAATTTCTCAATGTAATTACATGACTAGAATATGGATAATTAGGTTGATCACATTCTAAATTTGTTAGGTTGTGGAGCTAAAAGCTTCACTGATGCAGATATGGAGGAGGTTACTGAGAGGTTGCTGAGTTGCAAATAAACTGACGTTGGTCTGATCAACCGACGTCGGTCATATACAGTGAGAAGATAAACCAACATCAGTCAGGATCCATCGATGTTGATCATCTCCAGCTAGATAAGGACTGATGTCGGTCACCTGTGCAGTTCAAAAATGTGAGTCTTACAGACAGTTTGTTAACGAACTGGTTGTTTGCATGTTAAAGGCTAGTTTTAGTCTTGGAGCTGCGGATCTAATTATTGTAATTAGATGTCTAATTATTGTTTGTATGGGATTTATATAATAGACTCATGGGCTGTATTGTAAAGTGTGCTAGTTGAGTAAGATCAAGGTTAGCTCCTTCAGTGTGTGAAGACAATGAACTCTTGAAAGTGAATTACTGTTTATGCCCTAGAGGTGTGGGAGCCCTAGAGGTGTGTAAGGAAGAAGACTGTGGCATCTTATTTGTTGTATTTCCTTCTAGAAGAGTATTAATACAATTAGGTATTGTCTCTCATATTCTGTGTTGTTTCTAAATTCTAGTTACTTGTTACTTCTGGTTAAATTCCGCATTTAGTTGCTTGTACATGGTAATCAATTGTGCTTCCAGGTCCTAACAGTTGGTATCAGAGCCAGGTTGCAGGGAGCAGGTTTGTGTTTGATTATAGGTCACTCTTAGGGGTTTTTGATTGAGTGGGAGTATAAAAATGGCAGAAAAAAGTAAGTTAAGAATGGAGGAATTGAAAATCAAGAATGTTCAATTATGGAGTTATGGAGAGAAAGAGCAGGTAAAGAAATATTATTGGTTGGTAGAAGATTAGCATGAAGGAACTAAAGAAGTAGATGTTGTAGGTGTTGTTGCACAAGATGCTCTCATATGTTCCTTGGATAAAGTAGAATCTTGGTTTATAGATTTTGTTGCCTCTTTCTATGCAGCACCAAATAGAGGGGTTGGTGAGCCTTGTCAAAGTATTGGCAAAGGGGAAGTGCGGCTGAAATTGCAGACGGCCAACACATGGGTGTTGAAGGAGGTCATGCAGGTCCCAGTCCTAGAGATGTGGCTAATTTCTATAGGAAATTTGGGTGATGAAAGATGCACGATAACTCTCACAGCAGATTCTTGGAATGTTACCAAGGATGCACTTGAATTAGCATGTGGAAAGAAAGTAGGTACTCTTTATCTACTTGCTTGTATTACTGATTCCACTTCTATTGCATAGGTGTGGCTTTGTAGGCTTGGTCACATAAGTGAGAAGGGAATGGATGTTCTTAAGTTAAATGGTAAGAGTTCAGGTTTAGAGAGCATAGACTAAGATTTTTGTGAGTAGAGGGATGCTATAAGAAAGGATTGTGTTTATTGCAAGAAAAGGAAGTCTGATGTATTTGACAAACTTAAGAACTGGAAAGCCTTGGTGTTCTTAGAGGAGATCATGGACAAAGATCAATGGATGGGGCTAGATACTTTTGAGCAGGGTAGTTTGGACATGGGTATGATTTAAAGAAAGCTCATGGGTAAAAAGTCATCACTCACAAGAAAACACAGGTACCGACATCAGTTAGGGGAAACCATCATCGAACAGATAGTCACTAATGTCAGTCATGTGTAGACTAGAGAAGTTGGTGGTGTTAGGCAGGTGGAGATCAACATCGATAGGATAATCGGCATTGGTGACAAGGTCAGTCGCATGGAACTGAAGTTGGTAGGATGTAGACTGGGTGGTGACTGACATCGGTCACTGAAACATATTTTGGGCAGACAACAAGCTGTCAAGGAGTCTCAAATGCCCATGTGGAGGATTGAAAGGGTAAGTAAGCCTCAAATTCATTATTCCTCTTATTTATACTACTTGTTGCTCACTGATGGTCAAGAACCAAGAAGTTTTTAAAGAAGCAGAGTAGGTAGGATCCAAGAAACAGTGGGAGCATGGCATGAATTCTTTGGAGAAGAATCAAATGGGAGATTTGGTAAAGTTGCCAGCTGGGATGAAAGCATTGAGATGAATGGATTCCAAGGTTAAGGAATAAAGAGAATGAACACATGAGATGGAAGGCTAGGGTACATGGTCTTGAGGAAGCTATAGGATAGTGGTATAGGTTTGATGGGTGTATGACAGAGTAGGGCTCTAGTCAATGTCAGCGTAACCATTGTGTTTGTCTTACCAGGTTGGATGATGATTGCAACATTATCTTGTCACTGTATGTGGATGATATGCTTGTTGCAGGTTCAGACATACAAGGTTTTTTCTATGCTAAAGGTAAGGTTAGTTCAGAGGTTTATAATGAAGGATTTGGGAGTAGTGAAATTCTTTGGCATGAGTAATCCTAGAGACAGGGAAGATCACAAGTTGATGTTGTCACAGGATGATTGTGTGAAGGTAGTGCAGGATGCAAAATTGGGTAGCACACCTATGGATGGATAGTTCATAGAATAGGGTCCCCAATCAAATGATGAGGTTGAGTACATGTGTACTCCCTGATATTGCCCCAGTAGTGGGAGTTGTCAGCAGGTTTGTAGTCAATCTGGGAAGGAAGCACTAGAAATTGGTTTAGTGGGTTCTCAAGTATCTGAGAGGGACCAACAATAGGTTGACATGCTATGTAGGGTCAGGCACTTCTCTACATGGGTTTGTAGATGCAAATATGGTAGGTTACTTGGATGATAGGTGTTACACCATAGGATGTGTGGTGGTTGGTCTTCAAGATTGAGCTTGAAGAGGGATACAAGCCAGGGAACAAATTAGATGGTGTACAGGTATAGGTACAATGTAGCTGTTTATCTCCAAGTGGGAGATTGTTAGGTTATGGAGCTAAAATTTTCACTGATGCAGACATGAAGGAGGTTGTTGAGAGGTTGCTAAGTTGCAGAGCAACCAATGTCAGTTTGATCAACTGATGTTAGTCATATATAGTGAGAAGAGCAATCAACATTGGTCAGGATTAGCCGATGTCGATCATCTCCAGCCAGATAGGGACTGATGTCAGTTGACTGAGTGGTTTGAAACTATGAGTTTTACAGACAGTTTGTTAATGAATCAATTTTTTGCATGTTAAAGGCTAATTTTAGTCTTAGAGCTGCGGATCTAATTATTATAATTAGATGTCTAATTATTGTTTACATGGGATCTATATAATAGACTCATGGGCTATATTGTAAAGTGTGCTAGTTGAGAGAGCAAGGTTAGCTCCTTCAGAGTGAAGAGAGCAAGGTGTGTTCTTCTTAGTTCCATAGGGGTGCTGAGTGTGTATGATCTGGTAGAAGATCCATTGGGGTACTGGTTTGGAGAATCATAAGGACTTGGTGAGGCAAGGACAAGGGTTCTTCAGGGTGTAGAGAGATCTACAAGGTAAGTAAGATTGGTTGATCTGCAGGTGTGTGTGAGAGAGAGATCTAGATTTACAAGTGTGTAGAACTAGGTTGATTTATAGGTGTGCAAGATCAGGGAGGTCAGAAACACAACATGTAGCAAGGTCAGGTGAGATCTACTTGGAGTACGTTGTGTACTTAGAGTACGGTGTGTACTCGGTCATGGATACTGACTGGTGGTATTGGCAGTAGTGTTACTAACTGGTTAGAGGTGAACACCAACTCTGTGTTTGAGTTGTGTGTTGGGACCGTAATTGAGAAAGTGAGCTCTTGAAGAGATTTACTGTTTATGACCTAGAGGTGTGGGAGCCCTAGAGGTGTGTAAGGAAGAAGACTGTGGCATCTTCTTTGTTGTATCTCCTTCTAGAAGAGTATTAATACAATTGGGTATTGTCTCTCATATTCTGTGTTGTTTCTAATTTCTAGTTACTTATTACTTCTGGTTAATTCCACATGTTTCTTTACTCTGATACCAATTGATACAAATTGATAGGACCCATAAGCATAATTGTTTACCAAGCAACTAAACATGCAGAATTAACCAGAAGTAATAAGTAACTAGAAATCAAAAACAACACAGAATATGAGAGACAATACCCAATTGTGTTAATACTCTTCCAGAAGGAAATACAACAAAGAAGATGCCATAGTCTTGTTCTTTACATCTCTAGAGCTCACACACATCTAGAGCATAAACAATAAATATCTTCAAGAGCTCACTCTCTCAATTATGGTCCCAACACACAACTCAAACATAGATTTGGTGTTCACCTCCAACCAGTTAGTATCACTACTACCAGTACCACCAGTCAATATCACTACTGCCAGTACACAAGTACTCCACATACTCCATGACTGAGTACACACTATACTCCAAGTACACAACATACTCTAAGTAGATCTCACCTAATCTTGCTACCTATTGTGTTGCTGACCTCCCTGATCTTGCACACCTACAAATCAACCTAGTTTTACACACCTACAAACCTAGATCACACACATACACACACACACTTGTAAATCAACCGATCTTACTTACCATGTAGATCTCTCTACACCCTGAAGAACCCTTGTCCTTGCCTCACCAAGTCCTTATGATTCTCCAAACCAGTACCCCAATGGATCTTCTACCAAATCATACACACTTGGCACCCCTATGGAACTAGGAGGAACACACCTTGCTCTCTTCACTCTGAAGGAGCTAACCTTGCTCTCTCAACTAGCACACTTTATAATTTATCCCATGAGTCTATTATATAGATCCCATGTAAACAATAATTAGACATCTAATTACAATATTTAGATCTATAGCTATAAGACTAAAATTAGCCTTTAATATGCAAACAACCAGTTCGTTAACAAACTATTCATAAAACTTACAGTTCTGAAGTGCACAAGTGACTGACGCCAGTCCCTAACTGGCTGGAGATGATTGATGTCAGTTGATCCTGACCAATGTTGGTTGCTCTTCTCACTATATATGATCGATGTTGGTTGATTAGACCAACATCGGTTGCTCTTCAACTCAAAAATCTCTCAACAACCTCCTCCATGTCTGCATCAGTGAAGCTTTTAGCTCCACAACCTAACAAGATTAACTTCATGACTTGTTTCTATGCAATTTTGACCATTTTGTGACCTCCATAGAAAGTTTTATGAAGTGTTGATGGAATATGATTAGGAGAAAGATATATTACATCTTAATTAACCTCATAATATTTTTGAGATACTAAATAACACATTTTATATGATTTTAATCAGATATCCTTAGTGAATTTAGCCTTTTCATTGAAAAATATGCTTTTTTGAGGCATTCATTTTGGTTTTCAAAAGATTTTTGTTAGAAAATAATATTATAGGCTTCATTAGGTCCATAAATAGTCATATAAGTGGTTTAGAAGAATTTATAGGTGAAAAAATGGGAAAAAATAACTTTGTTCCAGTATTGACTTTCTTGGAAGCTCTATAAGGGTAGTTTTCAAATGCTCAGTATGGAAAGAGGAGAGAGAGTTAGAATATGAAAACTTGGAAATCTTTATGGGTATGAGTAATATTGAAATTATTTTAATTTTTTCTTGGATTGGTTTCATAATTTTAATGAACAATCATTAAGAGTGATAGCAGGTCACTATAGCCTATGCATCTGAGAGGGATCTATTCTTGGACCTATTTCTCAAGTTAAGAAAATGATGTGAATAAATGGTTTTGTCAGATTATTTTATGGGTAATTAGTCTCATTTTATAGTTTTCTCATATTTATGAAATAATTTATAGTTTTAAACCATGTTTCCTTCACTATCTTGTGGCTGGTCTCTTGGGTTAGTTTTGGAGCAAAATATGAGTTGTTAAGCAAATGTTTTCATATTAATAAGTTATAAATTTAATATATAATGAATTTAATACCTCATACATATAAAAAATGATTCATATATCTCTATTTTGAGCATATCTCCTTGAGAAAATTTGAGTTGAGTTTTTTGAGGTTATAAGAATAGTTGTGCAATGAGCTAAGGTTTCATGTCTTTGTCAAGAGAATGAGATGAGTAGGAGAGATTTAATAGGTTTTTTAATCATTATAATTATTTGTTTAATTTTAAATTTCCCTTGTTATCTCATTAAACCTCAAAATAAGAGGAACTCATGGATGTTTAAAGGTCACTGCATGCTAAGTATTTGCAGTTGTAAAGCTCATATGTGGCTCAAGGCCATTGGGAAAAGGATGTCATTTTGTTAATGGAGGTTATTCATGTCGTATTAAAAAATATTATGAACCTCCTTGGTAGGCTTAAAGGCCTGGGAACCACACCTCTTCCCTCTTAACTCACAGTCCTATTTTAGCAAAATTTAAGGTCTTTTTGGGAAAATTAAGGTTTTAGGATTTTTTGAGGATTCATGTTTAGTCTCTTTATGATTTGTCCATACCTAAAAAATTCATGTTGACTAAGATTATGCCTAAGGTCCTCTAAATGTGCATGTATTTTTTATTAATGAGGATCCTACCATCCATTTCATACCACATCCTTAACACTATTGTTTCACTGCCATCTCTACCATTTTTCTATGTTCCACTCTATTTTATTGATATGATCTCCTTATCACTGCATTTCCATCCTTATTCACTCATTAATCCTTCCTTATAAGACTAAAACCATATTATTAGACCTCCATACATCCATGGAAACCTTGAGGGCTATGAGATCATGGAGACTTGGATGCACATTAGTCCTACCCCTACTAAAGAGACCTCATAAGCATCTAAAATACCTGTTTGGCTCCTTCACATATAGTCACTCAAGAAGCCTAAATGAAGAGACCCTTTAAAATTAAACAAGGTGATAGAGGGAAGATATTGTGATGAGTTTAAAATAGGAACCTAATGATACATGATCACCATAATTATTTTAAAGAGGCATCTAACTCTAGTGGTACATTTGGACTATCATAGTTCATACACAGGGTTTATCTCTCTTTGATGACTATGTTTTGAGATTAAAAGTTGTAGGGGTTTAAGGTGTGTTGAATTTAGAGACTTTTATCAATTAGATGATAAAACCTCTAAGGTGGAACCTTTTCCAAACGCACCTCTCACTCACTCCAATCATTATTAGAATAGGAGTAAGACATGCACCTACAACCACCTCTATTGGCTTAGGCTTGATAAAGAAGGAAGGTTTAGCAAAGGGTTATGTTTATTGATATTGTAGAGTCTCTTATTAGAGTTCAAGTGATGATGATCTTAGAGAGGCCTAACTGTAGATACTAGAAAATTACACACTTATATTTTTTGATGATTAAATGCCTCATGACCCCCTAAAGACCCCCTAAACCTTCTTAACCCTTAAAAAACCCCTCTTAACCTAACCAATCACTATTTTCATATTCACATAATAATATTCAAAAATACTATTCACTATCACTATTCATTATGGGACCCACTATCACTATTAATGATGACATGGCATGTGCCATGTCAAGTGACATGGAAGATGATTTGGGAGGTGTTATGGCAAGTGACATGGCTTATAAGTGAGGTGGGTTAATGTGGGACATCATATGCCACCTACGACCCTTTCCCAAGGTGTTTAATGACCTCATTTAAGCATTAAAAGGGTCCCCCCTTGAAATATGGTGAATTTCCCCTTAAGGGGCCATCATTAAACATGTATTTTTCATTCACACATGAAATTATCCTTCAAAAGTAGATACCTACCTCTGTAGTTCTTTTGAAAAGATAAAGGGCACCCTTTTTTGACTTTTTAACCCAAATGGGAGACCCATGATCAAGGTGAGAATCCCACCAAGCTCATATTTTGAATAATTCATACACCACATGGAAAATCACACCACATTTTGTGGGGTATCTCTTTAAGTTCTTGGATGAAGACAAGAAATGGTGGTAACAAGTCTTTGGCCTCATTTAGACCCATGTGCATGATTCCCATTTACAATTAGATTCATGTGTAAGGTGAGAGACACACCAAAACAAATTGGAGACCCATGATCAAGGTGGGAATCTGACCAACCTAATATTTTTACTCATTCATGTACCACATGGAAAATGGTGCCATACTTCTACTATTCCCTCTTTTAGCATGATTCTTCACAATAAATGCTATAAATACCCCCTCTCCTTCACCCAAGGTTAACTTGGAAGTTATTATTTGGTTAGTAAAATATTTTTTTAGGTATTTGAAGGATGTCATCATTTTCTAGGTCATACAAATATTGAAGGAAAATAATTAAAAGAAATGAAGCTCTGCTGAAATTACCTCAAGACATCTTCAACATCATCATCAACAACAACGACATTCTTGTTCAAGATTGGAAGGTAACATTTGATTTTGTTTTTTCAATTTTATATTATCATCCCCTTGTATTTTTAATATCCTCATCTCCAATTATCCATTTTATCCATTTTTAATTTCATTATCTCAATCCATCTTCTCCCTTGCTATCTTTTATCCATTCTCACCATTACCACTTTTACCCTCCTTATCCTCTTCCCCTTTTTACATCTTAACTACTTACCTTATTATGTCATCAACAATTAACCCACTTATCCCATCTCAATATTTACCCTTTTATTACCTTAACCATTTATCAACCAACCAATCACCTTTCTTTAATCCCTTGTTAAATTTCCAAACCAAAACCATATCCTTGTCTTGACTAATTTTCAACATTAGTTGCTCTATTTAGTCATTGTTTCAAAACAATTAAATTTATCTTATTAATTTAGTTATTTGATGCTATTTAATTATTTTTAATTTTAGTTATTTGATATTTTAAATTCAAGTATCTTTCCTTTTTATTCAAAAACTTAAGTGTTAAAAGCAACTGGGTTGATAGCCTCTTAGAAAGCTTCCGCTTCTAGGATCTAGCTCATGCTGGGCAATCCACCAAACTATATGTCTAACCAAAACATTTTGTGGTAGTAATTTATTATTTCAGGTAATTATTCTATATCTAAAGAGGATTTATCACAAATTTTGGATTCAACACGTGTGTAATCAACATGCATTCTTCTACACACCCTTCTTAACTAGTTTCTTCTTTACACACTTAAGAAAAATAAAAAATCAAATAGAAAAATAAAATAAATAATTCCATGGAAACTTGTTGAAAAATTATTTTTGGAAATGAATATGGAATATCTAAATCATCAAGTGACCTCATGTCTTGGGAAGACATCCTTAGGCTATAAATGCCACAGATATCAAGGTTCATGCCCTCCATGCCTCATCAATGCCTTCCATGATGCCCAACATGCATCTTAATTGCCCCTTATTCTAATGTCATGATGGGGATAATTACAAACTTAATTTGAAAAATTGAATTAATCCTCAACCACACATCTCAATCTCAGGATGGATGGTTCAGGTTGATTGTAGACATTCTCAAAAATTTATAAATAGAGAGACCATGAACATCATTTCAAAGACATGATTATGCAAAGTTGATTACAAATATTCAAGAAATTAGTGTTACCATGCCAAATTGATTTTAAGCCAAGCTAATCCAGAAGCTAAAGGTGCTAAGGAGAGATGGAGGTATCCAAGCTTCCATTGATGAGGACTTCATGAGCACAAGCTGAGAAAGCCACTACAACAAGCATTTTGGAGCATCTAAGGAAGGGAAAAGAGGGTTTCTTTTGAATTTTAGCTATGTCTTTTATTCATGTTTATCAACTAAGCTCTCCCTAGTGTCTAAGCCTAGAGATGTTATGCTAGCTAGTGTGTTTCTTTCATTTTGTTTTCATTTTGAAACTAACACCATACTAATGATCCTCTCTTGAGTTAAATTCTTAGATCACATATGGCACACCTGATGGGACTAGATACATCCCACACATGAAGAATATCATTTTGTATCTTTAAAATATTCATTTGGACCATTAAAACTCTTGTAAATTGATTTTCTAACTTTGTTTTACCATTTTTTGTTTGCTATGAGTTTATATAGTAACCGACATTAGCTAGTAAGATTGACATCGATTGGATAGATTAACCAATGTCAGTTAGTAAAACTAACATAAATTGGATACTTTTCATTGGTCACATTGATCTAATTGATGTCATTTAGATAACCATAATTGGTTAGAAAATGTAACCATCATCAATTATATAACCGACATCAGTCACTGTGTTTTTTTTAAAACATAGACCTGAGAGCTCTTTTTTAAAAGTTTATTATTTCAAACCTAAAAGAGCTTCAAGGCTAAAAGACATGCTAACATTATTTTTGTAGGATTAAGCTTGACATTTGCTAAAACCATGTTTAGATCACCTTTTTCATGCTTAAAAATCATTTAGGAACCTTCTTTTGGTATTTAACAAATTTTTTTAGATGTTTATAGTGAATGTTTTCAAAGTTTACAACTAAGACCAAGGGGTCAAATGAACACCACCTCATTTTCCATTTGGGATTAAAAATGAACTCACCTTTTCAAAGCTTTTTGTATTTACTTAGTTGTTTAGATTAAATTTTTGTTTGGCAAAAAGAGGGATGTTGCATGTATGATCTTCCATTTGTCCCCTTTAGGGAACCCTTGGAATTAAAAGTGCCATTCCTATTGAAAGTATCCTAGTCCAAGGATTAGAAATAAAGTCATTTAAAGAACTCCCCAAAAACTCATCAAAGTTTGGGTGACCTTGAAAAAGACCATAAAGTCTTTCTGCTTTCATACTTTCTTTATTTTTATGCAATCTTGGCTTGTGAGGGGGACTTCATCACCTCCTAAAAGTTCTTTAGGGAAGATTTGACCCAGGGTTTCACCTCCCAGTATTGACTTCATTTGGCTCCTAATTATAATTACACACTAGACATAATGGCACTTTGGACATCACACTACACTAAAAAAATAATAGGATATAGTGGTTGCAAAAAAGACTAGACCTTTTTGCAACAAGACAAGTGATACGAACCCAAAATCCATGCTTTTATTTTGCATTATTTGGCATGAAAGTCATCCTACAATTTATTCCCTTAGAATGTAGAAAAACTTGTTAGATCTTAGATAAATCCCCACTTGCTATAGAAGTATTATTGGTACAAGGTACACCTCAAGGCCCATTGCATGGTACTATCATTTGAGACAAGGGGGGTCTAAAAACCCTTCTATATAATGCACATTTACTTTTGGATGAACACTTAAAATCCTCTTAAATCATGCATATTGATGGATTCTAACAATACAACGCAACCTTGTCAGTTTAGGATCTAAGAGTGATTAATTAGTTGGTCTTATCCTAGATTAAAGTACTATTTGAAGTCAAAACATGGTGTAAGCAAACAATTTAAACCAAACACATATCCTAATTTTCCTTTGAACAAAGAGGCCTTATGCTGGCCATGTGAGATCATCAATTTTCCTGGTTCAAAGTTCATCAAAATCTTGAGAGTCATATCATCCATTTTGGTGAAGTTATGTGCCCAATTGAGTCTAGACCTTTACCAAAGTTTTTTAAGTCCTTCAATTATAATCTAAATTTCAAATTTCACCTTTATAAGTTCATAGGGTTGCTGTGTTAAGTGGATTCACCATTTTCACTAAACTTTAGGGAACTTAGGTTCAATTTCCAATTTGGGTTGAAGGCCATTTTATACTCAAGATCATTATCACCATTTGATAGACTTAAGCCATTTTGTGCTAAACACTTGCACTTTAAGTCTATGCACCTCAATATTTTGAGTCAAGAAAAGTAGTGTTATTCTATCAAAATTGTATAAAATTATCTTTACTTTAGAACATTTTTTAAATAAAATTTTTGTCACACCTTTTGGGTAGTATAACATTGTTACACTGCCCAAAATATTTTAAATATTATTTCATAGACCCTCTTGCATAGAGTTCAAATTTGTTCCTACATTTTTAAACCAATCCAAGTGTACTTTTGTGATATTTTGTCTAAAATAGTTATATTTTTCACTTTTGTCTAGCTTGTTTGTCAAAAGAACCAAGTTTTATACCATTTTTGTGAGAAAATAAACTATTTTTAAAGTGCCTTTTGTTTCATACCTTATACCTAGTTGATCAAGTTCATGTCAAAGAATCAAATGCCTAGTATTTGTTAGAAGTGTTTCAAATCTATTAAATTAAAACTTTCATCTATTTTCAAATTCTATCTTTTGACATCATTTGGCCAAGAGTCCTAGCGCATGACTTGTTTGAGCCTAGCTTTTGATGCCATGCTTGGCCAAAAGACCTAACTTTTAAATTCTTAGATTAGATTGATTTGAAACACTTTGACCTTAGAGTTTGGCATTTTGATTTTTAGTCCATTCACTTTCTTATCTTTGTGTCAATATTGAAATGTTAGATACTTTAGGTTAGCTTGTTTCCTCACAAATATTTGCATAAACCTTTTGATCCTTTTGAAAAATCTAGACCAAGTTGGAACATCATCTATTTTAGAAATTATCCTTTTTAGAGTTTGTATAACTCTTTGACATTTTATCATAAAGCATCGACTATGGATCCCAACATGTATTACTACACTAGTAGTGGACTCATGTACAATCCAAGGATTAGTAATGTAGTTACGTAGGAAGAAATGGTGTAAGACCCCTATGCAAATAATATTATTTAGGAGTTGAATCCTTAACCCTCTTATAATACTCAATCAGGGGCACAAAGCCAAGGTCCATTGGCTAACTATCTTGTTAACACACCACCTTATTCAGAACAAGACCAAGAATAAACCACACAATACCTAGATATAATACCCATAGTGGATGAGCCATTTCTTCAACAATCATATTCTACTAATATGACTTCCAAGTACAATCCATTTTTTTTTGAGAGACATTTGTTAGAGATTAAAGACAAGATTTTGGTTAGAGACATAGAGGTAGGGACCAAGTTTTTAGTAGACTTTCCCCATGAAAATTTACCAAGTCTAGTAAGAGTGCCCCATAATATTATTTATGATCAATAGGCTTCTTCCAACAATCCTATGGCTCTAATACAAACAACGTATCAAGATAGTAATATATCTAATCGAGGCAAAACCACCATGTAAGATCACTTTAATCAAATATAGATAGCATATCAAACCTACCTAAATGTAGCACATGATTTCAATTAGATGAACATGGTGAGTAAGCCTCTTATTGACGTAGTTCCTTTAATAGGAGTGTTGATATATTTAACTATATAAAATAATATGAGTTCTAACCCATTCATACAAACCACTTCAATAAATAACTTAATGCAAATGCCTATTATTAAAGAAGTGTCTTTAGCCTCTACACAGAATAATGAGCCAAACATAGTGGATAATGTGCAAACAATGTCCAATCCTAATCAAAGTGGTACTAAGCACACAAAACTAGCCAACAACATGTGCCTATAGATCATCATACTAGGGAATATGAACTTTTACACCCCAACCTCACTTGGCTACTTCTCTAAGTGTACAACCTATAGGATTAGGTAATAAAATAATGACTAATGTCACACCTCAATGATATAATGTGATGAACCCTTCTCCTTAACATGTAATGAGTAGTATTCCATAATAGCAGATAAAATCTTGTGTATCAATGCAATAGAGAACAAATACATTTCCACCATAATCCAGGGAAACAAATGTTCCACCTTGATAGGTAACAATGAACATACCTCTTTAGTTGTAGACTATGTGCTAACCCAAAACCGAGAAGTGACTAGTCAACAATGTGTAAATATTGGTCAGTGACAAATGTCAAATCTATAAAATATTTTCACTTCCTCATAGGGATTCATGCAAAAAAGAGTTCCCCATATTTCTCAAGTGCCTACTAGACAACCATTGGTTCAAAATGTGACACAAATTTAGAGATAGGGTCTTAGACCATAATTTTCCACTCAATAGTAAGGTTTGATTAGTTGATATCATGTCCCTTTTTAACCACAATAGACACAATATAGTTATATCTCTCCATCCCACCCACAAAATCATCCAAGTCAAACCTTTATCACCAACCCAAATTAGAATATCATGCAACCAATTGTGAAATTTCAAGTACAGCTTAATCTATGTATGTGTATTCTTGGTCCATTCTCTAACCAAATAGATGTACTCCAATAGGTTTCTCCATAATACCCTGGTCAAAGTGTTCCACTTGTGACCTCTTAAGCATCTATCCAGACCAATATTCTCCCTCAAACTAATGTTCCTTCTAGTTTCCTATCCCAAGAATTATAATAGATGAAGGATGTAATTATTGCCATTCAAGCTGGTGAATAGATTAAAAAGTTCAAATTGGATGACATGTGTTCCTACCCATTGAACATGGAGTATTTGTAAATACTATTTCTTCTAGGATAAGAAAAATACAAAGGAAAAGGTGACCCTAATGCTCATTTGACTATATTCTTTATTGTATGTCAACTAGTGGCATATAGTGACATATACCTTTTACTATTGTTCCCATGGAGCTTGTCTAGACAAGCCTTGGAGTGGTTTTTAAATTTTCCCAAAAATTTAATAAATTTTTTTGATGATATTTTGGATAAGTTTGTGCGATACTTTTCTTATAATCTTGAGCATGAGATTTCATTAGTGGACTTAATGCAAAAGAATCAAAAATATGGTGAGAGTTTTATAATTTATTTATAGCGATGGAGAGCCTTTGGAAGCTGTTTCACCCACAATTTACTAGATAAACAATTAGTCATTATGGTTACTAAAAATTTGCATAGTGAGATAGCTTATCATATGTTACTACAATGTGCAAATACTTTTAAAGAAATCATTGATAAAGGTTTATTGATCGAGTAAGTGATCATCAATAAAAGTGTCATCAAGCTTAATTCAACTAATCAAAATCAAGGTACCAATTAGTAAAATGACCAACATCAACATCTCATTCAAGAACAAGCATCGTAACTGGCACAGGGCAATAACCGTGAAAGACTAAAGAAACTCAACTATAATAGGAATGTTGTGGGAAATAGAGTAACCAAATTGCATCATACCCATGGTGAAAATGTCATCTGCACCACCTTCTCAACTTACTCCTACTCATCAACCTCTCCAACCAATACTACAAGCATAACAACCAAGACCTGTACAAAAAATACAACCTTTACCATTACAAATCCTTTCTCTTAAGAGAATCATGTCTACACATCATGTCTTTAGTGACCTGGAAAACCTATTGAGTCTATTATAAACACCAAAATCGTGTCTACCCCCTAGTTGACTCCCTCTTGGCCCCTTTCGACTTCACCATGCCTAACCTATGTTTTATTAATTTAAAATATCTATTTTAAATTAATAATTCTACCCTTGACACCTCACCCCTCCTAAGATACCTCTCCTTAGATGCCCTCCACTACCCCATGTCAAGTCTTAAATGACTTAAGACCCCATTTCAGTCTCCCACTCATCCTCTCATCTTGTTTAACCTGCCTTCAACCATTTTCCCATGACCAACTGACCTCGATAGAAGGAAGAACGGACAAAAGGCTATTTTTAGCCCTTTTTCCTGTTCTTTGGCTGCCGACATCGGTCAGTAGTCAGCTGACGTTGGCATTATTGCCATCATCAGTTTCCTTCACAACTATGTTCAACACCCCGAATGCAAGATCTTCAACAATCGGCCAATCTTCAATCTTGAACAATCTGACCTTTCAATCTTCAATTCGCTAATCTTTCCAATCCTCCAATATTCTGATCTACTTGACCCAGAATCAGACCTATCTCTCTCTCAGGGATACACCAAGCATCATAGGCTACAGGAGCTCACATTACAGGAAGTCCTCTACATCAACAACCATTCTGCTACAATCTTTCTTCAACAAGCCATATGTAAGTATTTCTTCTGTGTTTTCATTTCAATTATTTAGACTATGTTAGTAATTAGTTTTTTAGTTACTACTTCTTCTTAACATCATCAACCAAACTGTCACCCAGACCACAACCCAACCTATTCTCTAGGAGCCTTCTCTCACCCTTATCTCCCTGTTGCCTCTGTCTTCTACCTGTCCCCTTTTATAGACCATACTCTCTGCCCTGCAGCCCTACACAGAGCATCCAAACAAAGCCAGACCCCTTCCAGACCATTTTACACGACCATAAACCCATCCAGACCCTGTCCAAGGCTGCTACCCCAACTGACATTGACCATTGCCCCTACCGATGTTGGCAGACTAATCGACATCAGTGACCTTGACAACTGATGTTGGTGACCTTAACAATCGATGCTGGCAGACTAACCGACTTCGGCGACTGTGGAAGACTGACATCAAAATATAGGTAAGCTTTATCTTTATTTCTTTTGTTTAGTCTTTCACCATTTCTTTCCTTTATTAGACATTCTATTTTTTTATCAACCAGTGGACTGTCATCCCTCCAAGAAGTCTTTGCACTTCTAGGAACAAGCTTTTGCTTGGCAGTTCACTGTCTATCCATCTAACAACTTTTTTTTTAAGTCTCTTTCTTCTACAGGTGTCATCCTCCACAACCAAAGAGGAGTTCTCTCAACATCTAGATAATGGTGCACAGACCTCATCTGGGTAACATCTAACCCTAGACCATTTCTCTTAGTTTCTTATTCCTTTTGAATGTGAAAGCGAAAACTTGATATAAACATTCTGGCATGCCCGATGGGACCATAGGGTCTTCCTTGGGTTCATACTTTTTCTTCTGAAACAAACTTTTCATATAGGTGCATTAGGTCTCTCCTTGCATCTCTTTCTTCTCTCTTCCAAAAGACACTATCAACAAAGTTAAAAAGAATCATTATTTTTCTTTCTTTTCTTACATCTTAGACTAGTCAACTCATATTATTCAACCTTTTCTCAACTTGTTTGCATCTGAACTCACATTTCTATTTGGGCTTAAAATCTATTACATCTCATTTCTGCTTGCTTGCATATTTAGTCCACACATCTAGTAATTAAAACTTCATCATGAATAAAATGTAGGCCACTTATGTTACACATCCAAACCACTTGTATAAAATCAAACATCTTAACTTACCTGAGACAAGGCCCGACTAGGATTTCATCACCTAGTGGATACCTTACCCGTCTTGGCAATCCCACTTAGACTTCACTACCAAGGGGAAAGCCCACTCTATTCTCTAGTAGAGGATAATCTCTAAGAGAAGTATATACTGGCTAAGCGAGACCAGCTTATCACTGGCTTCATGAAGTGAGGGGAGCTTGCTCTTTAGCATCAGGCCATATACGAAACCTAACACAGATCTTGAGCACCAAAACTAACCTAAAACCAACTTTAGACTGCCTCTTCTAGGACCCATTCTACAAGCAAAATTCCCAAACACACTCTAAGGCATAAGCCAACATGATTCTAAAAGTTGATTCTTAGGATTTAACATTTAGGGTCTGCCAGTCTCCATCTATTTTTCTGTTCCTATCTAGTTTTTTGAGCTAGTGAGGACATTTTCTTCTTTTTTTCCAAAAAATTTCAATTTCTGTGAGCTTTTGGAAAAAGACAGTCATCAACATCAATTTTTCCACTGATGTCGGTAACCTTTCTTCGCCAGCATCGATTATCTGACCTACATCGGCAATATTTTCACCAACATTGGTTTTTCTACCGACGTCGATCACTATCCAAATTTTTCTTCTCAAAACAACAGGATTAAAACCCAACTTTCTTGCTGTCCAACACCCATTCTGGTTTTCTAAGACTGAAAAACACAGTTTCTAAAACCTGACCCTTTTTTCCTTGAATGGTTTTGACACCCAGTCAAACCAAGACTTTTGTTGACCAAGCAAGGCAACAACATCTTCTGCCTTTGCCTTCCATGACTAGTCCTCTAATGGAGTATCATTCGGAGACCAGACATACTCCTACCCGACCAACCCCGACCTAACCATCTATTGTCCCCAAAGGGGACCCAAACTTTGAAAGGTTCCTTGACCTTAATGTCAAGGCCCTTCAGCATTATCTCGTAAGAAGCCAAACACGAGACTCTTTAGGCAACCCAATTTATGGGATGCCAACCTCCTTAACTGAAGTGGCAATGATATCGACAGTGTCTGCTACCCAACCCATGACCACTCCAGCTTTTGCTTTGACCATCAACCCAACTATGACTAATCTTCAAAGTGTGGCTTCTCTTTCTATCTCGAGGCCCACTTCCATCTGGGTATCAGGCCCCCATCAACCACAGACTATTCAACAAAATTCTACCCCTTTCCAAAATCTAGTTGTCTCCTTCCCGCCTACTCTTTCCCCCATCAACACAAGAGTAACTACCTACCCTTCAACAAGTGTGGCCACCCCTCAACCACCTATGATGGCCCCTATCCAATTTGTGCCCACCAACCCCATAGCACAAGTGCCCTTGGCTTCCACATCTATCCCAATGACTAGTTATCAATATGTTGCGCCTATACAAGCACAATCGACTATGTCATATGCCTCTTCTAGCACCTTCTAAGTGCCTTACAACCTAGGGGGCACCCCACCTTCAAATCCATCAGCCGATCTCATCAAGATGCTGATGGAAAAAATGTCTAATCTGGAGGCTTTTATTTCTAGTTCAAGCAATGCCCTTTCATATGACCAACTTTGCAACGAACCCATCCATCCCTCTGTCCCAATCCGACCGTATCCCAGTCAGTGGAAGATTCCTAAGTTTACTCACTTCCAGAGTAAGGAAGACCCTCAATAGCATCTACAAGCATTCAGACATGCTTGTTACTTGATCACACATGATGATGCACTACTACTACACACATTCCCCATGTCACTTTCTGGTGCTGCCCTCGACTGGTATAGCTCTCTTACTAGTCACTCTCTCTTTTCATTCACTCAACTCGACCAATTATTTCTTGACCACATTTCGATCAATATCACCAAAAAGGTCTCTATCACAGACCTCTACTCTATCAGGCAGTTTGATGATGAATCAATAATTGATTTTGTCGCCCGTTAGAGAGGTTTAATCAACCAACTCTCCTTTCTTTTACCTCAAATTGAGCTCATCGAGCTCTTTTCTCGAGCATGTGCCAAGCACATCTCATCCACCATGCAGGTCTAAACATTCTGCACTTTTGATGAAGCTTTCACCATGGCCCAAAAGCTTAAACTCCACACTATTGAATAGAATAAGGTCAAATTGTGTAATACCAACACAAAATTTGATGACCCTTCTTCTTCCAGACCTTCTTCTTCCCACTCCAAGTCCAAAGGAGTGGCCAACACTGTGGTCATTAGATCACCATCCTCGATAATAACTGACCAATCTCAACCTTCAACATCTCAAAGCATCACAAAATAATTCCAACAATGGTACATACAACATCAATACACTCCAATTGGAGAGTCATACACTTCCATGTTGGAAAAACTCGTCAAGTAGGGGGTCCTCAATCTCCCTCCAATCTAACCACTTCAATTTGACCCTTCAAAAGCCATCCCTACATGGTATAGGGAAAATGACTTCTGTCCCTATCACCGTGTCTAAGGCCATGACATCAACAACTACCAAACCTTCAAGAACATTGTCTAAGACATGATAGATAAAGGTGATCTCATCTTGGACAACCCAAACGCACTACCCAATCAAAACATCAAAAATTTTAAACAACCTTTTCCTAATGATCCTCCTAATCAAAATAATGTCTAGACCATGGCCGATAGCTCCCAAGAGCATGATATACGCACAGTCAACACGGTCTTGCCTCTTGTCCCTGACCAACCTCCTCCATAGGTAGAAGAGCTTTCTTCTCCTATTAGTTCTCCATCGAACTCTCTTATATTGGAGGATGCTTCAACCATACCAATGCCATTTGCTCCACTTCCATCCTCTCTACTACCAATGGAGGACCCTACCTTGCCTACTCCTCAACCACAAGTAGAAGGCACAATCATCCCTGCCCTTTGCCCTCTTGAGGAGTCACATTCTCCCATTTCTTCTCCACCAAGAGAAGACCTTGTCTCTTCACCCACTTCAACTGAGGAAGACCTAGTGATGGTTTTCTCTTGCCTTTTGCCTGAGATCACTACATCTCACTCACCTCTGTCCACATCTGAACCCAAACCCATGCAGGCGTCCAGCATGCCAAAGGAGATTAAATCTCTTGGTGTTCACCCCATATCTAATCTTGCCCTGCATAATAGTGGCCCTTAAACTAAACCAAAGAAGGCCACTAAACCACACTGGAGAATTCCTCTCCCACCATCATCATTGCCCTCTATTTTGGGCCCACATCCATCCACCTTAATAGGAGTACTTCCTACTCCCATACCTCACAGAGGCAAATTGCCTCCATTATCCTCTCAACCCATTAAACATATATTTCCTCCAAAATGACTAATGCCTCCTACGACTCCAAAACAAAAGTCATCAACCCCTACTATAACAAAACACACAGACCCATTGGTGGGTTCTTATGCCTTGCTGTTATGACAATTGTTGCAGTCTTCTCGCATCAGTCTTCCACCTCTTAAACCATACCAATCTCTCAGACCAAAACTACCCTGGTTTGATGACACTAAAGTTTGTGCGTATCATCGCATGCTGAGACATGACACTGAGCATTATTGTGCCCTCAAGGTTGTCATTTGCCAATGCTTGGGGAAAGACACCCTTCTTCTTGACAATATTATCAACAAACCTTCAACATCGTCACATGCTTCCCATACCTCCTCACCTTCACACTCATTGACTCTCAGATCAAGACCATCTTGGTTTGATAACACTAAATTTTGTCACTATCATCACACATCGGGACATGACACTAAGTGTTATTGTGCTCTTAAAGCTGTCATTCATCAAAACCAAAAAAAGGATACCCTTCTCATCAAAGATCCTCTTGACTACCCCTTTGCCAAATCTTTGACACCATCACATGCCTCACAAACATCACCACTTAAATTGGGATCTCAGCACCAGACTATGGTCCCTCCACCGCCTTTAACCCCATTATTCAAAATCAACACAGTCAACTTGACCACCAGCCCACCAACCCAAAAGGATAAAGGGAAAAGACATGTTTCTATCCCTTGGACATCCCCATCTGTCAAGCCTTCACCACAACCAAAACCCAAGATTACTGTCTTGGGCACATCTCGACCAGCATCCTCAAAGACAATCCCTGACTTTGTGGTGAAACAACCTCACCACACGACCCCTGTGAAGATGTCTTTGTATGATCTCATACAAAACTCTCCACAACATCACCAAACCTTTACCAAACATCAACCAGCCTTTTAATCATAACATTTAACTGACCCTCAACCAACCTCGACCAGATATCGTCTAAGCCTCAACCAAACATTGACCAAACATCAACCTAGCCTCGACCAAACATTTACCAACATTGACCAAATATCAACTAACCTCGACCAGGCCTTGACCAAGCCTTGACCAAACATTGACCAAACATTCAACCGACCATTGACCAACTTCGACCAAGCATCGACCAAACATCAACCAAACTTTGACTAAGTATCAACCAAGCCTCGACCAAATAATGACCAGACATCGACCAAACTTCAACCAACCAAACATTGATCAAATATCACCCAAACATTGACCAAGCCTCAACCAAGCCTCAACCATGACTTCAACCAAGTATCAACCAAGCCTCGACCAAACATTGACCAAACATTCAACCGACCATTGACCAACTTCGACCAAGCATCGACCAAACATCAACCAAACTTCGACCATGTATCAACCAAGCCTCGACCAAACATCAACTAACCAAACCTTGACCAAACCTTGACCAAACATGAACCAACATTTTAATCATGACCTCGACCAACTTCGACCAAACATGAAATGACATATAAACCAACTTCATGTCCAACATCAATCAACACGTGACCAATTTGGAAAGAAGAAAATGAGGTAATTTTGCTCCTAATTGGCTTGGACCTTACATCATCATGCACAAGTATGGATTAGGGACTTATCGTCTGTCTTCTTTCGAAGACCGGCTAGAACCTAAGCCCTTTAATGCCTTGCATCTGTGGCCATTCTACTGTTAGTCGAGTACTCATTCACTTGACATTTAACTTGGGCTCATCCCTTGAGCATCCCTATCTTTTTAATCTTCATTCCTTTCAACCCTATTCCCTTAAACAAATCCTATATACCCCTTGTATAAAGTATGGATGCTTTGTCCTAATAAAAGGGAGCCCTTACACTTCTATAGTCTTGTCCATGACTCAAAATTTTGTCAAAAATAAATCGAGATGTTAAAATATCAAAAGGTCATAAACTCTAAAGGTAGACTACTCCCTCGAAGGATAGTTGTATCATCATTGCTATAGCTAATAGACTGCTCCCTCGAAGGACAGCTATTCAAAGCCCTCATACATATATAAAGCAAAAATATAAACCACTCCCTCGAAGGATGGCTATGACTAAATCTTGCTACAAACAACACTCTCTCAGAAGCTTCCCACATCGATTAGCTTCACAAATGACCATAAAGCAAAATGACATCTCTATGTAGACTTCCTGCATTGATCAGTCTGCTCAAAAAAAAAAGGGGGTCATGGACTTGGCTTGTAGTCGTCTCAGGGTCTCCTATAAAAAGGGGCAAGGTTATCTCTACTAAAAAGGGTTACCCTATCCTCCCATACCACATCACCTACTCAAGGGACTTCGAGCTCATTTTAATGTCAAAGTGATTTGATTACCTCTCTAACACAACCCATGGTCAATGACGTAATGCATGAATGGGGCTCTCGATTCTAACAACCCCTGCCTATGCTATTATTCTGGTCCTTGTCAATGAAAGAGCAATTTGCCTTTCACTTTTTTTTCACATTTTGGTCACGTTCAACCAAATCATTTTCTCAACCATACCCAACCAAACCAAAACATTTTTAGACCACCAATAGGCCATAGCCTATTCACATAAGTTTCTATGGACACCAATACACATGGAAACTATCGACTACTCAATTTATGCTAAGCATAAACCATTACTTGCTGAAGCATAAACATACTCAATTCATTTTTAGCATACATCCATCACCGATATGGACACTTGCTAGGTATGAAAGACCACAACCAATGTTACAGAATACACCATCACACAATATGGAAAAGGCTGTAACATCATCTTACCCTCATCATTTTTAACCTCAACTCAACCAATCTTTAATCATTTTGCCTCCTTGCTTGAACTACATTGGTCTGAGGCCCTAAGACTGGGGCTATGTAGGCAGCACTCAGATGACATGACGTCTCCTGAGGTTAGCTCGACCACATCTATTTGTTCGTCTACTTGATGGACAAACTATCTTACCTTTGACCATGACTTGACCTCAACCAACACAATCCATAACTTTGACCCTTCCTCCCTTTTAGGGAGAACTACATTGGCTTGAGGCCCTTCACACAAGGGCTATGTAGGTAGCACTCAGATGACATGACATCTTCTAAGGTTAGCTCGGCCACATTCCTTCATCTGTCCACCTAATGGACCAACTATCTATCTCGGCTCATCTTGACCAAAAACCATGGAGATCGCGACTATCTCCTCTGATCACTTCCAAGACAACGTTGCCTTGGTTGTTTTTGCATGTATGTTACCTCAAGAATGGTTAGCAAAATTGTTCACAACCCATATTTTGACCCTCACAAGTATAGGATCGAGAGCAAGTTGATCTACACTACTTGTGACATTTTCGTGTTTCTAAGAGCACTTCCTGAGCCCAAGATACTTGGAACATGATGACCATTAGAGCTACAGCTTGGATTGAATAACCCAATCAGCTATGACTAAATGCTAGGGCTCGATTATTTTGATTTTAACACTCCTCAACCTTTGACCTGCGATAATTTGACCTAACCATCATGTGAAGTGGTATGCGTGCAATCCCAACTTTTGCAGTGTTCACACTCCATCTTCACCATATCCATCCATCTCTTTGTCAAATTGGCCCTTGATCTTAGGTTCCCTTCCCTTGACTCCCGCTTTGAGGAGGAATACCTCATCCCATAATCAGGGCAATCACCACTTATTTCTATCTTGCAGTACACTAGAACAACCAATAGGATAAAAAAGACCTTATCCCATACCTGGGGCAATCAACTCCTATTTTTGTCTTGCAGTTCATCAAGAACAACCAACAAGACAAAAAGGGGCAAATGTAGACATTGAAATCGTGTCTACCCCCTAGTTGACTCCCTCTTGGCCCCTTTCCACTTCACCATGCCTAACCTATGTTTTATTAATTTAAAATATCTATTTTAAATTAATAATTCTACCCTTGACACCTCACCCCTCCTAGGATACCTCTCCTTAGATGCCCTCCACTACCGCATGCCAAGTCTTAAATGACTTAAGACCCCATTTCATTATCCCACTCATCCTCTCGTCTCGTTTAACCTGCCTTCGACCATTTTCCCATGACCAACTGACCTCAACAAAAGGAAGAATGGACAAAAGGCTATTTTTAGCCCTTTTTCCTATTCTTTGGCTGCCGACATCGGTCAGTAGTCATCTGACATTGGCATTATTGCCATCATCAGTTGCCTTCAAAACTACGTTCAGCACCTCGAATGCAGGATCTTCAACAATTGGCCAATCTTCAATCTTGAACAATTCAACCTTTTAATCTTCAATCTGCTAATCTTTCCAATCCTCCAATCTTCTAATCTGCTTGACCCAAAATTAGACCTGTCTCTCTCTCAGGGACACACCAAGCATCATAGGCTATAGGAGCTCACATTATAGGAAGTCTTCTACATCAACAACCATTCTGCTACACTCTTTCTTTAGCAAGCCACAGGGAAGTATTTCTTCTGTGTTTTCATTTCAATTATTTAGACTATGTTAGTAATTAGTTTTCTAGTTACTGCTTCTTCTTAATATCATCAACTAGACTATCACCTAGACCACAACCCAACCTATTCTCCGAGAGCCTTCTCTCACCCTTATCTCCCTGTCGCCTCTGTCTTTTACCTGCCCCCTTTTTCAGACCATACTCTCTACCCTACAGCCCTGTACAGAGCATCCAAACAAAACTAGACCCCTTCCAGACCATTCTACATGACCATAAACCTGTCTAGACCCTATCCAAGGCCACTTCCCTGACCGACATCAACCATTACCCCTATCGACGTTGGCAGACTAACCGATGTCGGTGACCTTGACAACCGACATCGGTGACCTTAACAACTGATGCCGACAGACTAATCGATGTCGGTGACTATGGAAGACTGACATCAGAATATAGGTAAGCTTTATCTTTATTTATTTTGTTTAGTTTTTCACCATTTCTTTCCTTTCTTAGACATTCTATTTTTTAGCAACCAGTGGACTGTCATCCCTCCAAGAAGTCTTTGCACTTCTACGAACAAGCTTTTGCTTGGCAGTTCATTGTCTATCCATCTACCAACTTTTCTTTTAAGTCTCTTTCTTCTACAGGTGTCATCCTCCACAACCAAAGAGGAGTTCTCTCAACGTCTGGATAATAGTGAGCAGACCTCATCCGGGTCACATCTAACGCTAGACCATTTCTCTTAGTTTCTTATTCCTTTTGAATGTGAAAGTGAAAACTTGATAGAAACATCTATATTTTGAAAGCTTGATACCACTAATATGATTAGTTGGCTTATACCAGAGCATTATTTGTAAGGCATTCCTTATCTTGATTGGTACCATGAAAACAAATTATATGACTATCATTAGGTCAATAGTCATAATCTATGAAGATGTGTCCAAATCAAACATTTAATTGAGAATATGTTGGAGAATGGGGAGATAACATTAGATAATGGTTCTTCCACTCCCAATCAAACTTTGGGGATTTATTAAAATCTCTTTCCCTGACATAATAATCAACAACAACCAAATGATCAGTAATAATGACAACAATAGCTAGTGCAGTAGCAAAATTAATAGTATCAAAATCAAAGGCCAAACCAAAAAAATAGACAAAATTAGTAGAAAAACCCACAATGATAGAACAATGGACAAAACCAAGGTTAGAATGATAATAACCAACAAACCTACCATGTAGTTACACATGACTACAATAGGGTTGTAGGTCATATTGTATGGGGTAGCGTTAATACCATCTCCATTTATCTTAGACCAGACACTAATCATCTTAGACCATTGTTAAACAACAACATTCAACCAAATTATATGGATAATCCTTCTTTGAAATGGGAATGCATATAGGAAACCAAAAAACTAGGATTTCCCCTTTTAGACCTTATATCTATATCTCATCATTGCCACATGATAACATTCAGGTGCACCATCAACTAAGACTTGTCGTATTTGGTTCCATACCATTCTCAACATTTTTTAGCAATAATGGTTTAGTATTTAATCTTGATTATGAAAACACAACTTAAAAGTCAAAGATTACTATCCCAGGCCCATAACCATCCATCACTTTGCCTATCATCCAACCAACCATTTAGCCTCAAAATAAACCATTCACTATTGACCAAGATAAGAAATTTGATATAATGGAATAATTACAGAAGACAACACAAATTTCTATTTTAGATTTTATACAAACATCAATAATCTAAAATAACATCTTGAATGCATTTTTGACCTATTCCACTATTGTTAATAGCATATCCCCTGATAAATTTCAAGTTTTGGTTGAACACCTAGCTCTAGCCCAAAAAGTCATATTCAACCAAAGTGATCTATGTTCCCTTGGCCCACTCCATAATAATCCATTATACATAGAATTTTATATAATATGGCATAAAGTGAAATGTGTCCTTATAGACAATGGATCTAACCTCAACATAGTGTCTCTAAACCTCATCAAGCTTCTTGGGTACACAATGGTAGATCTCCAGCCAGAAACAATAACCATCAAATCATATGATAATCAAGAAAGAGAATCAGAAGGCACCATTAGTTTTCTAGTTATCATTGGGACTTTGACCCATGATACACTTTTTTATGTTCTTGATCTTGAGTTATCATATAATATGCTTCTAGGAAGACCTTGGTTACATGAGATTCATGTAGTCCCATCAATGCTATACCAATGTATAAAGTTTTCCCACTTAGGGATGGAAGTGAATATTATAGGATATTTAAACCTATATGAACACTACAAACATATTGAGGCTGAATTTCAAATCTATAATTATCAATATGGCATGAATCTAAGTTCCAGGCAGGATAAAGGAAAGGCTATACTTATTGATCCTTCACTAGATAATTGCATAGATCCTAATACCTTAGATTTCCTTCCCTACATGTTTCCTCTTGAATATTTTAATCATTTCACCATTTTGGATAATGGATTAGGAGAGTATGTAACCCATTATACATTTCATATTTCCAATCTTCCTTAGAATCTAAAAACCTTTAGGTGACCTAAATTTAATCCACATATGCATTGGCAATAAAAGAACAAAGATAAGGGACATGCCATATTTGTACCAACATCTGGCATATAACCTAACCCTCTTAAAGGGGTTGAATCATGGTTATATAATGAAAACCAAGCTGATTGTTATAAAAATGCAAAGTATCCTATTCCTAATAGGATCATAGAACATCACAATTATAAAGGAAGAGGCTTTAGACCAAATTAGCAAAGAACCATCGAACCAATTTCCATGACTAAGTATGAAAGACCTTATGGACTTGGATTTAAACCACCTGGGCGTGACCCCACATATCTTATTCAAACTCCATCACTAATGACTAGTGATGATGATGTTGTTAGAGAAGTAGAGTCTGATCATTAACTCACCTTTGATGACCTAGCTGAAACTAACCTATTTGATAACAATGCCATTTGTACCCTTACTCTGGCCATTCATTGTAACCCATTGCTATTATATTATCCCTAACTAATAGATTGGGACTAACAAGAATCTAGTCTATCGATTGATGAGTTCTAAAATGATGAGGCATTATGTGACTTTTTAAGCCTTAGAGACAACATTCTATTGGGAGATCACAAATTAGGATTTTCAATCATATTGGGTTTTGTAGCCTATTTTGGAGAGTGAGTGAACACCCTTAGCCAAAAATAAATAAGTAAAACATTGAGGTCCTAAAGTGAAAACCTCTTTGAGGCACTTTTTAAACAAGGAAAAAGTAAAGATAAAGGCCAGTATAGTGGTGAAAACCTATTTCATGTGCTATTAGATAGGGGTGTTCATTCTTCTTTGAATTTAGACTAGGAGACCATCAATGATGAACTTGCCTATAGATCTAAGTTTAGCTTTGAACAACAACAATTATTTGATCAAATTCTTCAAAAAATTTTAATTGTTTTTGTCACATGGCTAGATCTCCCATTAGGGGACTGAGATTCATCATGCCTAGGAGAAGTTGAAGAGCAATTCCTAACAAAGGACCTTGATGTAATTCAATAGTTTAAGTAGTTGCCTACTATCCTAGAAGATGGTTTGACCTTTCTATTTGAAGATACAATAGAGGTAAATACCAGGACTCCATTAGACCTAAAATGGATAAAATTAGGCATGTCCCTCACTAAGGAGGAATATGACGTCTTTATAACCCTATTGAGATAATTTGTAGATATCTTTACATAGGCCTATTTTGACATGTTAGGTTTATACCCCACGTTGGTATTGCATTATCTTGTAGTTAATCCTAATGCCAAACTGGTAAAATAAAAGCTACATAAGATGCATCCTCATATTTCTATATTAGTAAAGAAATAGTTAGAAAAACTCTTAGAAGCAGGATGTATCTAATCCATTGATTACTTAGAATATATCTCTAATGTGGTACCTATTAGTAAAAATCTTGAAGGAATCATAATTTGTACTAATTTTTGAGACATCAACAAAGCTTGTCCTAAAGATGATTTTCTATTGCCTAATATTGACATGATCATTGACTCCATGGTAGGTTCTAAAATGCTTTCACTCATGGATGACTTTTTAGGATACAACCAGATCATAATAGCACTATAAGACCAACATAAAATAGTGTTCACCACTCCATAAAAAACATTTTGTTATCAGGTAATGGTGTTTGGCCTTAAGAAAGCTAGAGTTACATATAAAAGGGCCATGAATTTCATATTCCATGATATGATGCATGATATTGTTGAAGATAATGTCGATGACATATTAGGAAAATCCAAAACTAGGGCCAACCATCTAGCAATGCTGTGTAAGATATCTAAAAGATTATAGAAGTACAAAGTTAGACTCAATCCAAAGAAATGTGTGTTTGGTGTAACTTAATAAAATTACTTAGCTTCATCATGTCTCATAGAGGTATTGAATTTTATGTGACTAAAGTCTATGCTATAACTAAGATGATGCCACCAACCAATTTAAAGAAACTCTATAGTTTTTAGGGTAAGATCTAGTCACTCTAATGCTTCATCTCTTAGTTATGAGACAAGTTCCATCCATTTGCACACCTTTTTAAGAAGGGAGTTGATTTTCATTGAGATGATAACTTCCAAATAGATTTTCAACAACTCAAAGACTATCTTGTTAATCCACTTGTTTTATTACCTCTTATGCCAAGAAATCCCTTCATTTTATACCTATCAGATACCAAATATGATATGGGGGTAATCTTGGCTCAACATGATGACAATGGAAAAGAGCATGCCATATACTACCTAAGCCATACCTTGGTTACATATGAACATAACTATGTACCTATTGAAAAAGCTTGTCTGGCCATGGTTTTCATAGCTAAAAAATTATGTCATTACATGTTGAATAATAAGACCATGGTTATTTCAAAAGTAGATATGCTCAAGTATCTACTATCTAAAATAGATTAACAAGGTAGAATGGCTAAATGGATCAGGCTTCTCAATGAGTTTGACATAGAGTATGTCAATTAGAAGGCAATCAAGGGATAAGTTCTTGTAGATCAACTTATTGAAGCCCCTCTCATAGACACACAACCACTCATAGTTATACTTCTTGATGAATACATTATAACCGTCATTGACACACCCCTTGAGGAGTAGCCCTAGAAGCTATATTTTTATTTTTCATTTATTGCACATGGATTAGGGGTAGGCCTATTGTTTATCACACCACATGGGGATCTAATTCCTAAATTATTCAAAATAAAATTTCCTTTTACAAACAACATTGGCAAGTATGAATCACTTATTACAGGACTTTGATAAGTAATGCATTAGAATATATCTCATCTCCAAGTTTATGGTGATTCTTAGTTAATCATCAATTAGGTCATGGATCATTTTTAGACCAAAGATGACAAGTTGGTTCCATTTAAACCTATGGTCGACACTTAAAAAAATTATTGCCAACATTCAATTTGAGCACATACCAAGGGATAGTAATAGAACTATAGATGCCATGGCTAATATTGGATCTCTGATTCAACAAATAGATAAAGCTAGAGAGTGTCAATTCTTCATCAAGATTTTTTTAGCACTAGCTCGTGAACCTTCAACCATTGTAATGATTTATGATATTATTGGTTCTAATTCTATCTAGTACTTAGACATTTATAACTACCTTTATGATGAATTTTTACCACTTAACCTATCTCAAAAATACACTAAATCCTTCATTCATCATTCTACTCATTATACTCTACTTAGATCCACCCTTTACCATCATAGTTTTGATAAAACTCTACTTTGTTATTTAACTTCGGTAGAGTCTACACTAGCATTAAGAGAAGTTCATGAAGGAGTATGTGGTGCTCATTCTAGTAGGGTAGTCCTATCCAAAAATATATTACATACTAGTTATTATTGGCCCATAATAAATGTAGATGCCATTGCATATGTAAAAAAGTGTGACAAATGTCAACATCATGCTAATCTGATACATGCTCCAACAAAAACTCTAAAATCAATATTAACACCATGGACATTTTCTACATGGGGACTTGACCTCATATGAGGGAGATCTTGAAGGGAATGAAGAATTAACTGCCCTTGGATATCATTTGGCAAGACTACCGGTAATGCCAAGCTGAGGCATCCAACAAAAACATTATCAATATTCCAAAAAAGATTGTCAATGATGCTGATCATGATTGGCACTTGCAGATATTCCTTGCCCTTTGGGCATACCATACCAATCATATTACCCCCACATGAGCCAATCTATACTCATTTATGGTATTGAGGCCATATTTCCCATTAAGGTTAAATTTCCCTCACTGTGCATCTCTTTCAAGTATATCTTGGATGATCATGACTATCTAGTAGCTGACCTAGAAGAGCTATCCCTACTTGATGAGAAATCCATGGCTATGCTCATAAATATTCAAGCATATCAAAACCAACTCAAAGGCCACTATAATCAACATGTTAAGTATCAAACATTTTAACTTGGTGATCTCTATAGATATTTTGTAGAGACCCTACTTGACATACCCTTCCTGTAGAGGATAGGCAGAGCAACTAGTTGGATTATAGAGCTCATTATGGTTTAGGGGGAGATAAGCTGACGAGATAAAGATGGTACCCATGGAATTTTTTAGGAGGTAGTTTGACCTACTATAGGATGTACAACCTACATTCCCTCAATATAGGAAGAATGGTATAGATCCACCCCTACCTTTACATCAAGAGATAGATGGGTTAAATTTTTAGGAGCTATCAAAAGGGTCAAACATAGTTGATCCAGGATGTCCAGTGGCATATATGGCTTGGTGGGTAGGTTTACATCCCATGGTTGAGGTCAAGAGGCCACCACTAGATTTTTAAGGTGTGGTGAGGGAGAGAGATGAAGCTATATAGACATGAGATAAAATAGTATAGGTTATAGATACAACTCAGGCATAGGTATTAGCTTTACAGGTATAGGTGGTGACATTGTAGGGCTAGTTTGGGACATTATAGGGCCATGTTGGGGCACTACAGGGACAAGTTAGGGTGTTATAGGGTTAGTTTACTACATTGATAGTGGAGAGGGATAATTTGAGAGTAGTAGGTCAGACTACTCCTCCTCCTCCACCATAGGGACCAATACAATCCAATCAATCAGTAGGTGCGATGGGACCACCATAGAATATATCTCTAGTGAGATATACTACTACCCTTGATGAGATTGCCTATTACAACAGGGCCATCAAGGAGTTCCCATAAATTTATAGTTATTTTGAGTTTAGAGACTAGGAGAGATTAGTGACATGTGCCATGACTTCTAGTTCATGTAGATGTAGATGAACAGAGAGTGGTGATGATACTACTTATTCATGACCACACAAAGAGCCTTGAGGACTCTAATTTCCATAGTTTGTTCATGTTATATACACACTGGCCTATGAGCCAAAGATGAGAGATGTATTTTTTTAAGAGAGAGATGATTTTGTGATGATGTATGGATAAACATGTATTTTGGGCATTTATATATATAAGATGTATATTTATTATGATTTTGAGATGCTCTTATTGTGATTTTGATGATGATATTGATGTATATAATTATGTTAATGTTATGTTAATTTTGATGCTAATGTTGAGCATGTTAGTTGAGGTATACTAGCATTTTTCATATGTGTGATGGTGCATGATTAAAATAAATAGGTTGGTTATGTTATTTTATTTTAGAAATTTTCCATATGTGTGATGGTGTATGCTTAAAATAAATGGATTATGCCTAATAGCATTAGTATGACATTTTTCATCTCAATAGAGAGATCGACATGTGATTTAAATGAGAAAACAAAGTGGTAGAATGCTCATGTACTGACAAAGACCATAATCATAACATAAATTGGATTAGGAATATGAGCCTCATTCATGCCTTGCAAAATTGGACCATTTTATGTGTTAGAGAAGCGTCATTTTCAATTTATGTTAAGTGAGTTCAAAGTCCTTTGAAAGAGTATGAGAAAAAAAGGGTAAAATGAGGGAAAATTTTTGGGAAAATGTTTGGAAAATGATATGCCCCTGCTGTGGGTGGCTTGAGAGCCACTATAGGCAAGTCCATGACTTGAAGCATTTTTTGTTTTTTGTTTTGTTTTGTGTAAGCTAATCAATGGAGGAATCCTACAATGGGATTGTGTATGTGTAGAGATCATATAAAAATGATCAATATGAGAAGCTTTTCATTTGTTTTTTCCATTTGAGAACAAAGCTTTGGTCTATCCATCCTTCAAGGGAGTGGTCTAAATGTCTATTTTGAGTTTTAAATAGCTATCCTTCAAGGGAGTAATCTATTAATAGTAGAAAAGAAAAGTTACATATCTATCCTTCAAGGGAGTAGTCTACATTAAGAATTATGATTTGAGAGTTTATAACTTGTCACATATCCCATTTGTTTGTTTATTTGTTTATTTATTTTTTTCTTTTAGTCATGGATTAGACTATACAAGATTAGGAGTTTTACACTTTGAGGGTAGAACCATAACACTTTGTAAGTTAACTAGGTGTGTAGGAGTAAGGGTGAAGAGAAAGGGAGACAAATGTAATAGGTGTGCTCAAGGGATGAGCTCAAGTTAAACATGAGGTGAAGTGATGCTTGGTTGAAATAAAAATGGTTAATAACTCTTCCTCCTATTAAGCCTTATAGTCCTCTTGTAATGAAGCCATCTTGATTTAATGATACACAAGTGTGTTTATATCATCATTCACATGGACACGATATTAAGAATTGTCAATCCATCATAATAGTGATTTGACAACACTTTGATGTCAACACTCTCTTTATTGATACTCTTGTTAACCTACCTATTATTCTACCTCTATCATCCACAATGTCTCCTACTATTCCACCTAAATTCAAACCCAAAGACGTGGTTATACCCCCCTTTCCACCTCTTTCACCTATATTTCATATCAACATAGTTAATGTGGCCACACGGTCACAAAACCAAAAGGATAAAGGTAAGTAAAAGGTCATTTCTTCTTAGGCTCATTCCTTCACCAAAGACACTCTTCCTTCTAATCCTAATATTTCCATCTTAGGTGTACCAAAACTAACATCTTCAAATGTTATTCAAAGCTCGATAGTGAAGTAGCCTCACCAAACTCTTATGAAAATGTCCTTGTACAAGTTAATCCAAATCTCATACCAACACTATCAACCTTTGATTAGTACCTTACAAGTGATTGAGGTACAACTTGGTTATCCCCAACCTCTTATAGCTTTGGTCAGCTCTCTTAATTCCATTTCTCTGATTTCCTTTAGTAATTTAGAAATTCCACTTTAACACCCTAAAGAGCAATATTTTACCCTTTTTATTACTGCATTTATTGATCAAACTCACATCAAAAGAGTCATGATCAATGTGTGAGCTAGTAATAGTATTATTTCCACCCATACCTACAAACAACTAGCTCTTCCTAATAATTTCATGTCTCAAATTGATGTGGTACTCTACTCCTTTAAGGATACAATATCTATTACAGTAGGCACTATTATCTTAAATATTTATGTAGGTCCCCATACAATTATTGAGGTCTTCTATGTTGTAGAAGGAAATTTACAATATAACCTCCTATTTGGATGACCTTAGATAAGAGCTATGGTATGTGTACCCTCAAATTTGCACCACTGTGTCAAGTTTGAGCATGATGGACAAGTGCATGTTATACCCACTAATCCACCTCTGTTTAAAATATGAAACATGACTTATAATCCAAATGATATTCTCATTCCATTGAAAACATCATCTTCTCCACATGATACTTTTGAAACTTCCACAATATTTACTCCCCTAGTTATATAGATGCTGATAACACAAATTCCTGACAAGGATCCCATGGAGGAAAATATTCAATCTTTGTCACTCGATGAATATCATTTATCGATGCTCCACATGTTATATACTCCAAAAGATAATGGAAAGCTTCATATGCACCTAAATTATGATCCCTACATTTGGAAGGTCATCCCTTATGGGCCCCCTAACCTTCAAACTAATTTCACATATGGGGGAATTGATCAGGCTCCTATTGTTGGTAATCCATCCTCTTCACCACAACCATTTACTTATGAATTGTCTTTCTTGAGCAACCCTAGATTCTCTCACACATATCTCTATAGGTTTTCTTGGAAGGGATTTGATTTGGGTCATTATGAACAAGGTGTCCATATGCCTATTGAATATCCCACTAGCCAAACCATTAAAAATGCCAAAAAGAGGCATGACATGGGTTATGACAAACCAAGTAAACTCATTAAAACTTCCCATGTACCAATTATTGAAGAACCAGTCTCTCCTTCTCCACCATCACCTACAAAATCAGAGGTATCTATACTCCTTAATTTTTTTTTTCAATAAATTTCATCCATTTGGGACCTCTCACCTATCACCAGGTTAAGGAAACAAGGTCCCTTCCTCTCCTTCATCTTGAAATAAGTGATGAAGACTCTCCCATTATTAACACTATCCAAAGTCAAGATGATGATGCTATTATCACATAAATGGGTGTGGATGATTCTTATATCCAATGATTGCTCCCATCTAAAACACAAGCTATGTTAAATGAATCAACCATTGACATCAATCTACCCTCTCATGATAACCCTCATGTCCTTAAGATTGTCCAATCTTTAGATTCCTCTGAGCAAGATGATTATGCCACATTCTTAATAACCATAATAAATCCTTCACTTGGTCTTATAATGACATGTTTGGTATTAACCCCTCTATCATCACCCATAACATTTTCATCAATTGAGATGCTAAGCCTATTAAACAAAAGCTTTGCAAGATGCATCCTCATATTGCTCTCCTTGTCAAAGAAGAACTCTAATACCTCCTTTATTTTAACTTTATCCAACCCATCAAATACCTATAATGGATTTCCAATATTGTTCTTATCACAAAAGCAATTAGGGGAATCCACATTTACACTGACTATCAAGATTTAAACCTCGCTAATCTAAAAGATGACTTCCCATTACCAAGTATCGACCAACTTGTTGATCTAACATCCGACCATGAAATTATATCACTTATGGAAGGGTTCTCTAGATATAATCAAATCTTGGTTGCTCTTAAGGATCAACACAAGACAACCTTCATTACCCCATGGGGAACTTTTTATTATCAAGTCATGATTTTTGGTTTGAAGAACATTGGTGCCACTTATCAATGTGATATGAATTACATATTCGATGATATCCTACACAAAATTATGGAATATTACATGGATGAATTACTTGGAAAGTCTAAACTTTACCAAGATCACTTGACGATTCTCAAAACCATATGTTATCATCTCCTCTAATATAACATTTGACTAAACCTAAATAATTGCGTCTTTGGTGTTTTTTTTTGTAAGCTCTTAGGTTTTATCATTTCTCTCTATGACATTGAATTCAACCCTACTAAGGTTACAAACAAACTAGAGATGCCCCCACCTACTAATATCAAACAACTCCACAACCTACAAGGCAAACTTTAGTCAATCCACCACTTCATCTCCTAGTTCTCAGATCATTTCCAACCATTTCACCATATCATCAAAAAGGATGTTTCCTTCAATTGGAATATATATTTCTAGTAACATTTTGATGTACTTAAATAATATCTCATTTCCCCACTAGTTTTTATTCAACTTAAGGAAAATCAGCCTTTCTATCTATACATTTCCGTAATAGACCAAGCACCTTTCTATTTATACAGCTCCATAACAAAGCATTCTCTACATGTTATGATTAGATATCAAGATGACCTACATCAAGAACATGTAGTTTACTACATAAGCTACACACTTATTGATTATGAGACTCGATATAACCATACTAAAAAACTTTGCCTCACATTAGTCTTTTCAACCTCTAAGCTCCACTATTATCTTCTAAATCACAAAACCTATGTGGTCACCCATATTGATCCCCTCAAATATATGCATTCGAATCCATATCAAAACTAATGTGTAGCTTAATGGCTCATGTTCCTTATTTAATTCAACTTAGATTTCATTCAACAAAAGTCTATTAAGGGGTAGACAAACACTAACCACTTAGCTATTGCCCCTTTTCCTAACAACCAACCTTCAAACCTTGAATTCCTTGATTAATCCATCACAATGATCTTCATTGATGACATCTCATATCAAATGATGATGTTCTTCAATGGATCTAAATGTCAATATGGTGGGGGTGCAGGGGTCATTCTTATTCCTCTAGATGGTGAGCCTATGCCTTTGTCATTTAAACTAGATTTTGAATGCACTAAAAATATGGTTGAATATGAGGCTTTCATCTTAGGACTTCAAAAAACTCTCTTCTCAGGTATCAAATTGATAACCATTTTTGAGGATTCTCAGCTAGTGGTTAACTAAGTTAATGGTTCTTACCTATGTAAAAATGAGATTCTATTGTAGTATAAACATCATGTCGATACACTCTTGGGATCATTTGACTCTTATTTCTTACAAATTGTTCCTTGATCTATAAATAAGTTTTCTAACACAATGGCTTCAATTGCCTCACATATACCCTCTTCATCGTTTTCCTCAAAAATATATGTCACCGTGCATCACTTAGCATTAACCTCCTATGTATCAACTAACATCCTCTTTATAAAAAATTTAACATCCAACCCACATGATTTATGGTACAAGAAACTCATGGATTACCTTTCCTTCTCTGTTACCCCTTCTAATATCTCCAATAATGAGAGATGCACCTTCATAAAACATGTCAATCATTACATTATGCTAGGGGGACTTATTTACAAGCAAGGTTTTGATGGTATCCTTCTTAGATGCTTTACTATTACTAAGATTCCCTTCACTATTAATGAGGTCCATGATGGGATTTGTGGTAGACATTTCAATAGTCACGTAATTGCCAAGCGTATCCTTTAACTTGGATATTATTGACCCAAACTACATCAAGAATATGTTGATTATATTTGGCGTTGCATCAAATGTCAACAACATGCTAACCTCCTTCACATTTTGATTCATGTAATACAAGTTACTAAAGACTTTTGGTGCTTCTCCCAATGGGGCATGGATATAATCGAGGAGATTAACCCTCATATTTCCCTCTATCATCATTTTATCATTACTACCACTAAATACTTCACCAAGTGAGTTGAGGCCATTCCTCTCATTTCTACTAAGGTTGAAAAAAATATTGACTTTATCAACCATCACAACATCTATCATTTTAGTGTTCCACATAAATTTATAACAAATAATGGTAAATATTTTAGAAAGAAGACTATCCAAATTCTTTGTGATACATTCAAAATCAAATTAAGCTTCTCATCACCATAATATCCATAAGAAAATGGAAAGGTAGAAGCTTCTAACAAATCATTGACCAAAATTCTCATGAAGGTAGTGAATGATATGGGCAAGGATTTGCACACACACATTCATTTTTCTTAATGGGCTTACTACACTAGAATTTGAACCCCTATGGGTGCTACACCTTTTTCCTTGCTATATGAGATGGAGGTTATTTTGCCTCTTGAGATTCAAATTCCTTCTCTTCATATTTATCTAAAATAAATACTTACTAATGATGACTTTCACCAAGAATGTTTGGCTTAACTTGAATTTCTTGATGAGCATCATCTTACAACACTCAACCACCTCCAAATCTATCAAGAGTATATTAAACACACTTATAAAAAAAAACTCAAAGAGCAAGATTTTAATATTGGAGATCTCATCTTAACAGAAAATTAATATGTGATGAACATAGAGAAAAGTGAATGGGGTAAGTTTGCTCCTAATTGTCTTGGACCATATATCATAACTCACAAGTATGGCTCAGGAACTTATTGCTTGTCTTCTCTCAAAGGAAGGCCAGAACTTGAGCCTTGTAACAACTAATGTAGGAAAAAGCTCTGAGAGCCTATGAGTGGGCTTGAATTTGTTTTGGTAATAAGAGTGGACACCTTATTTTATTTAGGATTCATGGGAGTAATTTTGTGTGGTGCCTTGTTTGGTGGTGGTGGAGTTACGTATTTTACTGACACTTTCTTGGTGTTAGGTATTTTGGTGTCAGATGTGAAAGGCCTACCATGTGGCAAAGGTAGTAGTGGAGGTAACTTAACTTTTTGTTTTTCTTGGGTTGTTAATACTCCAACTAAGTAGAGTGGTGTGGTACCAAAATTGATGGTAAAGCTAAGGGTTGAAGAGGGGATTGATGAGATCTAGGAAGCTTAACAATTTTTTGTAGTTAAAGCCATGAAATTCCAATATATGGTTGAGGAGTTAAATCTATTTTCACTTTTAGATGAATTAAATTAGAGATGGGGCATACACCTAAAGGCTTGATCTACTTTAATATGGTAGATGCCTATGAGGGTTAGGGTTCTGACATAGATGGATGAGCTTTTGGTGATTTTAATGAAGAAGCTCTAACATTGTTAAATACCTTAGGGTAAAGGGTAGTGAGAGGGTTGGTGGTAAAGGTTAACATTCATTATGTTGGATAAGGAATTTTAAGTTGGTCCCAAAATGCCATGTGATCTAGCTTCATGGAGTCAATAAATTCTAGAATTTTCACCAACTACGAGAATGGTTTAGATGAAGTTGATGTAGGCCTTGTGGTTGCATCTTTAGAAGACTGATGTGTTTGAGAAAGAGGGAAATTATTGGTCTCTACTACTTTGAGCTAGAGATGAGAAAGAGGCACAACAGGTTCTTCTTTGATAGAGACAGGAGAAGAGGCATGGTCTTCTATGGGTGAAGGAGAGGTAGGTGAAGAGGGTTCCTCAAGGGGGTAAATCATAGGTATTATTGCTACCTCAACATGTGGGTGAGGAATAGGTAAAGTATGATCCTTCATAGGTAAAAGAAGGTGTAAGAGTGGTACAATTGGAGAAGGCACAATAGGTATATCATCTAACATAGGAGTAGATAAAACTGCCTCTGCTAGGTGCAAAGGTGGAGTGGATGGGCTACTACTCTCTATCAATGGAAGAGAGGTAGGTAAAGAGGGTTCCTCAAGAGGGTATAACATAGGAATTATTTTCCCTTCAATATGTGGTTGAGGAATGGGTAGGGTGTGGTATTTAAGTGGTAAGAGGATAGGTAATATTGTTGCAAAAGGAATTGGCAATACAGGCTCCTCTAATGTCAAAAGAAGTGGTAAAAGGATAGGTAATATTGGTGCAAAAGGAATTATCAATATAGGCTCTTCTAATGTCAAAAGAAGTGGTAAAGGAGGATCCTCCTCATGTGGGAGTGGAATAAGTGAAATAGGCTCTTCTACATGGGGAGGAAAAATGGGCAAAACAAATGTCATTGATTGTGGCGGAGAAGTAGATAAAATGGGTGCCTCCTATTGAGGGGGAAGTTGAACTAGAGGTAAAGGAAAGACCATTTTAACTGTATGGATATTAAGATCACATGAGTTACTCATGGTTTTAACAATATATTTATTGGGTGAATGGTTAGGAAAGGGGTGTTTGAACACATCCATACTTTGAATAGGGGTTGTATTAGGATTATCTAAGACAAGATCACCCCTATCAATCATGTCTTAAACAATGTTCTTGAATGTATTATAGTTATTAGAATTATGGCCTTTAACTCAATGGTAGCCACAAAAATCATTTTCTTTGTACCAAGTTAGAATAGGATAGGAGGGGTTAAACTCTATAGGAGATTTGATTTAAGGAAGAGATATGACACCTTGTTTTAATAGTTTTTCCAAAATAGGTGTATATGACTCCCTAATGGGAGTGTATTGTCTTTGTTCATGCCATTGTTGGAATTGCTTAGTTGTATTTTGGGAAGTCAAGGAATTAGATTGGTTTGTGGTTGTAGAAGAAGCTGATTTAATGACCACTACATTAGTGAAGCCTTTAGATTTTTAGTTAGAAGGAGAATTTTTAGAAGAGGAGGAGTCATTCGATTTGGAATTGGGGTTCTTACTACACAACTTGACTTTGCCTACGTCTATAGCCCAAATATCAAGTTTCTATGTCATTGTAAAGGCCTCATCAAATGTGAAAAAATGTTTATACTTAGAATGTGGATGAAATGTGTTTAGCACATGACCTTGAAAAGAGCTCAATAAGCTCAAGTTGGGGTAATGAGAGTTGATTGATCAAGCCTCTCTAATGAGTGACAAAATCTATGATAGACTCATCATCAAATTGTCTAATAGAATAAAGGCCTATAATAGAAACCTTTTAGAAATGTTAATAGAGAAATAGTCTAGGAATATTTGTGTAAGTTAAGTAAATGAGAAAATGGATTACTGAGTTATAGAGCTATACCAATCCAAGGCAGCACTTGAAAGAGACATAGTGAAAGTATGAAGTAGTAATGCATCATTGTGCATTATTAAATAGTAAACATGTATAATGCTCACAAATGCGGTTGTGGGTCCTCTTTACTCTAGAAATGAGTAAATTTAAGGAGTTTCCATAGGCTTAGATAAGGGAGAATAGGCACAAAAGGATGGATCGGTTCATTGTATATCTGATCATAAGATAATACATTTTTTGAACTAGAAACATATGTCTCTAGATTAGACATCTTGTCCATTAGCATCTTATAAAGGTCTGGAGGGGGATTTTTCTGGGGGATACCTCTTAAGTTATAAGGAACCTAATAAGAAGTAGAGGGAGTGTATGACATATCTTGCTAAGGTTGTGTTGGGGCAAAATGAGGATAATGAGTCATACACTAGGGGTAGAAAGAAAAGGGTCTTGTCCCATTGGGTTAGAGACTATGCTTTGGTTGGATGTTGTTATTATAGGTTAGTTTATTGGCATGGTTAGAATAGATGAAGGGTGAGTCATAACTTGAGTAATTTTAGGTGCAAGAGTAAATGGAATAGGTACCACTAAATTCTAAAATGGGTGACTTAAGTGAACTCCTTGTAATTGTGAAAGTAGGGAAGTCACACCTAGGTTTAGGTGGGATTGGGTAGTTGGGGATGCTAAAATTTGGACATTATTTATGGTTGGGTTGCTTGTCAAAGTGATAGTTTGAGTAACCATGGGGAAAATAGTGGAGGCAGCTAAAAATGAAGTTGTCTCCTTTAGAGAGGTTAACATATCATAAATTGGGTCACCTAAAGAATTATGGGTTTGGCTCATGGAAAGGTAATGTTAAAGGGCTGCCACATTATGATCAAGAAATTTATCAAAATGTTAATCTCTTTCAAGCACAATGGGAATTTGTTTGGGTTTAAGAGTATGCTCTATATCTAAAGTATGCTCCATGACAGACTCAACAACAAGAGGGGAAGGTGGAAGTGGTTGCTGACTTGCATAATCGACAAGAATTTTGGCTTGAACTCACATCAGTACCATGCAAGAGGAAGTATAAATAGTCTTACTACTCTATGTTAGTCATATTATAAGGAAAAATTAGGTTCAAGTGTAGGTAAGTGGGCTGTTTTAGGTTTTTATTTTGAGTGAATGAAAATTACATAGTCGTTGACATTGGTCATGTTAATCAGTGTAGATATTGAAAGTTTGATGATGTTAGTGAGATTAATCAATGTTGGTACCTAAAGTTTGTCAAAATTGGTGTAGTTAATTGATGTCAGTCACTGTGATATCTTGGGAGATGGAAAATCCAACATTTTAGTAACCTAGAAGTAGAAACTAGGTAAAATAATGGATGTAAAAGTCAGTGTAAGAAGGAAGAACACTCAGATAACTTGATATAGCAAGTTATACAAATTGAGTATTAGAAATAGTGTTGATTTTATGAATCAATAAAAAAATATCCTTACCAACTCGAAAATATAAAAGGTAATAGAAAAGAAGAAAAATAACATACATCCACAATTTATTACTCCTAAAGAATAATTTTAGTCTCGTGTTGGCTAATACCTTAATTTGATAGTGAGAAGAAAATCTGGTTGTTGAAGGTACTAGAAAGTAATCTAGAGCTAGTTTCAAGTTAGTTTTAGTGCTCAAGAGGAAATCTATGTTAGACTAGGTATGTGGCCTATAATATAAGATTTCTCTCCACACTTCATGGACCTAAAGCCAAGCCAACCCACTTAGCCAAAATATACCTTTTGCCTAGAGTTTATACTCCACTAATGAATGGAGTAGCTTCTCCCCTTGGTGTTGAAATCCAAGTAAGATAGCTGAGTATGGTAAGGTAATCCACCAGGTGATGAAATGGGCCTTGTCTCATGTGAGTTTAGATGTTTTTTTTGTTAGTGTGATCTGGTTGTGTAACATAGTGCACTACAATTCATTTGTAATGCTTGTAATTAACTAGGTGAGCTAATATATGCAAAAAGTAAATAATGAAGTACAATAAATTTTAAACCCAAATCTAAAATGTTTATATTTGAATGAAAATAAATATGAAATAAGAGTAGAGAATGAAATTCAATATCCTAATGTATATGTAAGAAAGAGATAAAGAAGAGATTTTTTTCAATCTTGTAAGAAAAATGATAAATTGCCTTTAGAGGCAGAAAGAAAAGAAGAAATTTTAGTTTATTGCCTTACAACTGAAAATAAAATGTTGAATTTTTAATTTTAAGAGAGAAAATAAGAGGAAAGTGTAAGAAATGAATTTTTCACTATAATTCACCTATATGAATTCTTAAAATAAGTAATGAACCCAAGGAAAACTCTAGGGTCCCACTAGGCGTGCCAAAAAAGTTTCACTAAAATTTGTCACTTTCAAGTCTAAATAAAAATAGAGAAGTAGGACAGGGATAAGTGATTATAATGAACCCAGATTGTTTTACATGCCATATCCAGACATTGTGAGCATTCCTCTTTAACTAGGGAGGACTACCTACAAGTAAGAAAGTACTACCACAAAATGTTTGTTAACAGTCATTTGAGTGGGATACCAAGCTACATGCATGTTCAAGGAAGTGTCAAACTTCCTTAGAGATGATAGTCCAATTTTGAAAGACAAAAGAGTAATAAATAACTAAAAGCAAGGTAAAGAGAGAGAGAGAGTAAAAGAGAGATAATGTTACCATTATTCACAACTTGAGTGTAGTAGAAAGGAACATAGTGCAGGTGGTATGTTCTATTTATATTTTGGAAGTTGTTTGGATAGGTTTTGGAAGGGTTAGGAAATCCACAGTTGCCAATGCTAGTTATGCTACTAAGGTTGGTAAGGGTGTGATTGATATTGGTTATGCTACCGAGGTTGGTGGGGGAAGGTAATTGATGTATGTTAGTCTATCAAGGTCAGTAGGGGAAATAATTGCCTAGGAGCTTACATAAGACTTTTTCTAGTCTAGGAAATGGTTTTTATCATGTCTAGAGGGTTGGGGGAGAGTGAGAGAGAGAGAGAGTATTATTTGGGTGGATTTGGTTAGAGGTTTGGTGTGTTGGAACAAGGAGAAACAAGTAGGGAGGCTTTATAACTCCTTCACAAGGGTTTGGTCAAGAATGTGTAAAATAATGAATAGTAAATATAAAGTGACTACAATGTAACTGCTTAAAAGACATACAAAATAAGTGATATACTTAGCTATAGTGGTGATTAAATGATAAATGTTAGATGGATGGCCCTTATCAGGTAGTTTAAACTAATGTCTTGAATGGAGAAAACAAGTAGGTACTACTAGTTCTAAAGAGATTGGTTCCTAATCTAGGTTGACTTATGCAAGATAACAGTAATCTAAGATGCCAAAAGTTGAATTCTAAAATCTTGGATGAAAATAAGAGTGAATTTTATTTATTTTTACTGACCTAAACAACAGTTTGGAGTTTGGATTATATCACTGATGTCAGTGATCCCATCAACATCGGCTGTGGGTTGACTGATATTGGTGGCCTTAGAATAGGTAAAATTACTATCTTTATCCTATTTTCTATTGCTCCTCATGTCAAGTGTGGCACCCATTAAAAAATGGTAAAAATAAGAGGTTAAGAAGGATGTAGTTGGTTAGGAATATAGTTTTGAGGTGAGAATAAGTATTGGGTAGTTAGGATAAGGGGACTAAGTCTTGAGGCGACTCATCAGGTGAGAATCAGTCTTAGGATGAGGTGGCCTAGTAAGGTGCTAAAAGGGGTTTTTAATTAAATTAATTATATATTTCAAATTAATTAAATATGTGAGGGGTAAAGGCATGGGTCAAGGAGGCTAATTTTTATTATTGAAATAGGGCTCAAAGGGGGTTTGACATAAGGAGTTATGGATGTGTGTGAATTAATTTTAGTGTATACACCTTGTTACCAATTGTGCCTATTTTTGTTTGAATTGATTGATATACTAGTTGAATTCCTCCCTTATAAGGGCAAAACTATAGTGACTCAAGGTCATACTCTGAGACTATGTAAGCAGTGCTTGATACTTATTAAGGTCATCTCAATCACCCTTTTCCCTATGCTCTTTCCATTTTACAAGTAACCTAAGCCACACTTTCACCATTTTGTGAGCAACCTAAGCCACACTCTCATCATTTTTTGAGTAACCTAAGCCACACTCTCACCATTTTATGAGAAACCTAAGTTTGAATGCTCTCTCCATTTTGTGAGATTGAACCATTTAGTGTCTCATCATTCTCGATTGAGCTGAGACACTCCAAAAAAATTATAAAAATATTTGAGAAATTGTTAGAAAAGATCAAAAACATTGACCATTTCTTTGCCTTAAGGATTCTAGGATCCCTTACTAAGTTATAAGAAAATTAATTATCACTTAGTTTCCCCATCCCTTTTGGCCTTTTCTCTCATGCAATTTCCATTTTTCAAGACCATTCCTTTTCTTCTATCACTCCATTCTATTTTTTTTAATCAATTATCACATTCTTCCCATTCCCTAGGAGAACTACATTTGGCCTAAAGTTTTTTATTGGATATTACATCCATGGAAGTATGTAGGTAATACCCACTTGCCTAATGCATATGGAAACAACTTGACCACCCCCTTCCTTTTCTTGTATTCCCCTATTTTATTCATTTGTTAAGTTATCACCTATTTTCTAGGGGCAATGTTCATAGGGTTTTTATTGCATTGTTTGTTTGTTTCTACTTATTTTTATTTGTTTATCTACCTATTTGTTTGATTTCAACACTATTGCCTTGATTCAATTTATGTGTGTTTATTGGGTGATTTATTGCCCACACTTATACTTTAATCCATCCATATTCATATGTTTACATTGTCACCATGGTTTTTATCATTGGTGCATTGTTCTCTATTGAGTATTGGATTATGAGAGTCAGTCCTTAGGCATATTTCATCTAAGTCCTCATGATGTTATACCATGATACCTACTAGCATGTGTTATAACAACCCTTAGCTTAAATAAGTTTATTCAAAAATAGATATCTCTTCAACACCAACATCTCGATTCCATCCTAATCATATCCCAAAGAGAGTAATTATAAATGGAAGAATTTCAATCTTTATTAGTTTGAATGAGCATCTCCCTACTAGTAGGTTGTTCCAATTCATCATTACCCTCTGTGTTAAGTTATCATCCTCCTTGACTAGGTTTATCATGTTTTCCATAATTGGGGTCCAATGATTATAACCACCTATGGGCAAATCATTGCACACTATCCCACCTGCATTTCTCAATGACTATAACGACCTTTAGGCAAATCATTTTGTTATCACCACTTGAATTTTTTCACCTATATAGGGGCATGTTATTATCTTGTTTTTTTGTCCTAACTGGGGTAACTCCATCTTCTCAATGATTATAACCACCTTTGGGAAAATTATTGTGTTATCATACCACATTTCCACTATTAGGGTACAATATTTATAACCACCTTTAGGCAAACCATTATGCATCATCCCACTTAAATTCTCAATGATTTTGACTAAATTTTTAGTATCTTAGTTTTTTCACCTCATCATCTTTCCTTTCTTTGGTCCCCTCATTTCACTTCTTTCTTTTTGAAGGACCATTTGCCAACCTACTTGTGCCAACCATTCCCTCAAGGGGGCATCATATATTTAGTTTATCATCATTGTAGTTGTAGGCATATAAGACATTTTAATTTTTTGAGAAGAAGTTACTATGATTTTAGCTTGTAATGCCTTCCCAAATAGGGGCAAATTGTAGACACCTAAATTGGTCATCGATGACCTCCAACTAGGCTTTTGACTAATTTCCACCAAAAATGCATAATTTGGCCTAAAAACACTAAAACATGCTAAAATATGTGAAACAAACATATTTAAGTGCTGATTTTGGCTAGGGTATCTCTAAATGGGGAAATGTAATATATGGACTATCTAACTTTGATCAGATCATTTCAAGTCAAAATGCCAATTCTACACCTGGATGCTCTAGATTGCTTTTTCCTATTAGATCTCTTATACAAGACACATGCCTTCATTATTCAAATTTTTTAGAATCCTAAATGGGATAATGGATCTAATGCATCTAACAGTTACTTCTAATTCTAACCTAGTCAAATTTTGGACCCATAATAAGGCATTCTAATCAATTTGAGTAATTTGTGCACAAAGTTCTTAATCATTCTTAAGAGATAATTAATCTAAATCAAGGCATAACTAATAATTCCATGGAAACTTGTTGAAAACTTATTTTTGGAAATGAATATGGAATATCTAAATCATTAAGTGACCTCATGTCTTGGGAAGACATCCCTAGGCTATAAATGCCACAAATATCAAGATTCATGCCCTCCATGCCTCATCAATGCCTTCCATGATGCTCTCCATGCCTCTTAATTTCCCCTTATTCTAATGTCATGATGAGAATAATTAGAAACTTAATTCCAAAAAATGAATTAATCCTTAACCAGACATCTCAAACTCATGATGGATGGTTCAAGTTGATTCTAGACATTCTAAAAAATCTATAAATAGAGAGGCCATGAACATTATTTCAAATACATGATTATACAAAGTTATAATGTAGAATTTATTAAAAAGATTAAATAAATTAGTTTTACCATGCCAAATTTATTCTAAGCCAAGCCAAGCCACAAGCTAAAGGTTTCAAGGAGATATGGAGGTAGCCAAGCTTCCATTAATGAGGACTTCATGGCACAAGCCAAGCAAGACACTACATCATGCATTTTGGAGCATCCAAGGAAGCTAAAAGAGGGTTTATTTTTAATTTTGGTTGTGTCTTTTATTCATGTTTGTTAACTAAGCTCTCCCTAGTGTCTAGGCCTAGAGATGTTATGCTAGCTAGTGTGATTCTTTCATTTTGTTTTTATTTTAAAACTAACACCATACTAACCATCCTCTCTTGAGTCAAATTCTTAGATCACACCTCCCATAAAAATATTTCACCCTTCACATACCATACCCTCTTGGTTTAATGATAACTTGATATGTGCATACCATAGGGCACCAAAACATGATAAAGTAAACTATAAAACTCTCCAAATACTTGTTCATAGCCTATATGAAGATGATGGTCTATTATCCGATAAACCTCCTTAATCCCCATTGCCAATCTAACCACAAACTCAACCCATCTAATATTCAATCTCACCCAAAACTAAAGAGGAGGAACTAAAGTAACCACCCAATCCAAAAACCCCTCTTATCCACACTATTCACATGGTTACCTAATATTGAGCCCAATAGAGGGATAAAGGGAAGGCTAAAGCATCCATTCCTTGGACATACCCCTCCCCAAAATCCTAAAAAATAATAATATCCAACCATCTCTATCTTCAAACAAACCCAAGGTGTCTATCTTAGGTGCCTCCCCATCAAACCCTCCATGCCCCCATATGCAATATCCATCCAAAAAGCTATCCTCAAGCAGCTTCAACAAACTCTAGAAAAAATGAGATTATATGAGTTAGTCTCTACCTATCCCCATCACCACCAAACACTCATAGAAGTGTTTTAATCCATCGATTTCAAACCCAATGACCCTCAACCTCTAGCCCCCTTTATTGGTTCCCTATGAACTTCCAACCTTGTCACCTTCAAATATTTAGAAATACCTTCTATTCATCTTGAGAATCCTAATCCCCCCTATTCATTATGACATATATTAATCAAACCCACATTAAAAAGGTGATGATTGATGGAGGCACTAGCATCAATATTATCTCCTCCCATGCCTATGACCAATTTTACTTACCCATAAACATCATGTTTGAAAGCACATCGATCCTTCATTCTTTTAATGATACCATGTCTACTACCTTAGACATAGTTATCCTCCATATATGTGTAGGGCCTCATACCCTTCCCAAATTTTTTTATGCTGTAGAAGGAGAATTCTAATACAATGTTTTACTCAGGCACCCTTCGATTCATGTCATGAGTTGTGTCCCTTCCACCTTATATCAATGTGTCAAATTTGATCACAAAGGGCATGTTTTGACTATCTAATATGACCCTAGTCCTTTCACATCTTACAATATGACATATAATCCTAATGATGCCCTTCTTCTTCCTTCATCCACCTCACAACCAACTAATAATAACACAATCCCACCAACCAAAACCCGTGACACTTCCACAACAAATGTTGATGAAGTTTCTACTAGCTCATCTATCCATTCTTCCTAGATTCATGTAGAGAACTCCATGGTTTCCACATTCCAACATATTTCCCTTGGGGAATATAGACTCTTATCCCTAGATACCTTCTCTACTCCCTAAGAATATGGGAATCTCATACATGACCCTTTCTATGACCCTAACATTGGAACAATAATCTCCTTTAGGCTCCTTAACCATTAAAAAAAATTCATTTATGGGGTAATTTATCGACCACTTCTAGCCCCTACCACTATGTCATATGTCCAACCATTTACATCTAACTTTTTCCATCTTATCAAACTAGAGTTCATTAAGTTGTATCTTCATATATGTGCTTGGAAAGGATTTAGACTTGATCACTATGAATAAAGGCCTTATGAGTTACCCCATATCAAAAAATTTCAACCTCATGAGTCCTTTGGCCTTGGGTATGAACCACCTGAAGAACCCATTAATTCACCCAAACCCATTTCCACTAGGGAGGAAGATATCCCATCCTCACCAATCCAACCACTTTCCCTTCTTGAAGATACTGACATCATCCCTATAACTTATTTTTTCTAGTCAATACCATTATTTCAGGCTCTCTCATATACCAGAAGGGTGGCCAAACCAAATTCCTTCCACTCATAAACCATGAAATGGTAGAAAATTATTCTCCTACCATCAACACCATCCAACATCAAGATGATGATTCCATTCTTACCTACCTTGATGTGGAGGATTCTTCTATCCACAAGTCCCTTCCTCCTGAGGCCTTGACCATGTTTAATGAATCCACCATATATATCAATTTGGGTACTCTAAACAACCCCACATTATCAAATTGGGCTAATCACTAAATGTCAAGGAACTTAGGAACTCCTTTTTCTTCCAAGACCATAAAATAACATTCACTTGGTCTTTTAGTGATATGCCCAGGATTGATCCCACAATTGCTACCCATAACATAGTCACTCATCATGACGTGAAGAGTGTCAAATAGAAACTTTGATACATGCATACTCACATAGCCCTTCTCATAAAATAATAGCTTCAACATCTCCTATTTGTAAAATTCATTCTACCCATTGACTACCCCTAATGTGTCTCAAATATCATACCTATCACCAAAGTTACTAGAGGTCTACGCATTTTTGTAGACCTTCATCACCTTAACCTCACCTACCCCAAGGGTGAATTTAATCTACCTAGCATTGAATAACTTGTTGATCTTATAGTTGGAAATGAGATGTTATCTCTCATGGATGGGTTTTAAAGTTATAATTAGATCCTGATCGCTCTTAAATATCAACATAAAACCACCTTTACCACCCCTTCGGGAACTTTTTGCTATAGTGTCATGCCTTTTAGATTAAAGAATGTTGATGTAATCTACAAATGTGCCATGACTTATATCTTCCATTATATCATCCTATTTTTCTAAATTTTGTCTATTTAAAGTCTAAAGGAAAAGAGAAAAGAATGATAGGGATAAGTCATTAGAATGAACCCAAATTAGTTTGTACACCATATCCAGACATTGTGAGCACCCCTCTTTGGCTAGGGAGGACTACCTAAAAGTAAGAAAACACTACCACAAGATGTTTTTTAGTAGATAAATGAATAGGCTACCAAGCTACGTTCTTGTTCCAATAAGTGTGAAACTTTTTTAGGGATGATAGTCCAATAGATAAAAAAATAAAAAATAACAATAAGAGAGGTAAAGAGAGAGTGAAAAGAGATAGTATTACCATTATTAGAAACTTGAATATAGAAGAGAGTAAAAAAATATAAGTGGTATATTCTATTTGTGTTTTGGAAGTTATTTGGGTAGGTTTTGGAAAGTTTAGAGAATCCACAGTCACCAACATCAATAGGGGAGTGACCGATATCAGTTATACTATCGAGGTCAGTGGTGAAGGTGATTAATGTTGGTTAGGCTATCAAAGTCAAATGGGGAAATAATTTCTTAGGAGCTTGTAGATGGATTTTTGGGGTTTAAGAAATGGTTTTGATCAGGTCTAGGAGGTTGGGAAGAGTTATGAGAGAGAAAATATAGTTTGGGTAGATTTGGTCAGAGGTTTGGTGTGTCAAGTCAAGGGAAAACAAGAAAGAAATATTTATAACTCCCTCACAGGGGTTCGATCAGGAGTGTGTAAAGCAATACATATTAGATATAAGTAATAGCAAAGTAAATACTTAAAAGACCAAAATAATAAGTGATTTACTTAGCTATAGTGGTTACTTAATGATAAGTGCTTGATTGACGGTCCCTATCAGATATTCTAGACCTGAATACCTAAACATAGACAATAAATAGGTACTATTGGTCCTCAAGAGCATAGTTCTTGATCATGATTGAATTACACAAGATGAGAGTAAGCCATTTTGTCAAAAGTTGAATTCTGAGAGCTTGAATGCAAGTAAGAATCAATTTTATTGATTTTTGTTGACCTAAACTTTAGGTTGGAGTTTGGCTTATATCACTAATGTTGATGATCCCACTAACATCGGCCATGGGTTGACCAACATCAGTGGCCCTAGAATAGGTAAAACTTAGTATTTTTAGCACATTTTTTTTACTCTTCATGCTAAGTGTGGCATCCATTACAAAATGGTAAAAACAAGAGGTTAAGAAGGAGGTAGTTGATTAGAAATTTAGTTGTAAAGTGAGAATAAGTCTTGGGTAGTTAAGATGAGGGGACCAAGTCTTGATGTGACTCATTAGGTGAGAATTAGTCATAGAGTGAGGTGGCCAGGTAAGGTGGGAAAAGGGGTTTTTAATTAACTTAATAAGTATTTTAAATTAATTAAATGTGTGAGGGGTAGAATCATGGGTTAGGGAGGCTAATTATTATTATTGAAAAATGGGCTAAAAATGGTTTCAACACAAGGAGTTACACACATGTGTGTGACATAATTTTGGTGTCTACATTTTCCCCTTTTTGTCTTGTAATTTATATTGAAAAGTTTTCAAGACAAAAATAGTAGTTAGATGCTCTAAGTATTAGATGAGGTATCCCCCCTCAAAATGAGAATTAACGGAGGAGAACCTAGAATTCGGTACCAATTTGATAAAAAGGTAATTGGGTGAGTGGTAGAGAATTGAGTATCACTTTATATGTAGATACTAATATGAGCCATTGTTGACAGAGTCAAGAATAGGGAAGGCTAAGGATGAATCAGATAGAAATAACCAAAGCACATCTTGTAAGTGATAGCTGATAGGTCAAACAATCAAAGTTGTAGCTCCAATGGTCAATGTGTCCAAGGTATCCAAGGTAGAAAATGCCCTTGGGAAACATAAAAGGGTTAAAGGTCACAAGACAAGCTTGGTTTCCATCTAAAACACCTAATATACATGCGTGTGCACAATAGCCAACTATAGTAGAATGTCATAAGTGATTAAGACAAGTAATGCAAGGTTGGTGTAAAAGGGTCAATGAGCGAGGAGATATTCATGATCTCCTAATAAAGTCATCATGGGTAAATATTTATATTATCTCCAATGGAATTTGTCATGGTTGGGGAGATATATGTGGTCTCTAAATTATCCCAGAGTATGGGTAAGTCTAAAAATTTAGGGTTGTATTTTTGGGGAGATTGTTATTGTAATGGTACTAACATCAGTGACATTACTGACATTAGTAATAAATAATTCCAACATCAGCACATTAGGGAAACATTGCTGATGTTAGTGGGTGTAAGCACTGTTATCAGTGGATTAGGTCAAGCATGCTAACATTGGTGGTCAACTAAACTTGATAAAAGGGGGTTTGGCAGCTAAAAAAACTCATTTACAACTTGGTGATTAGAGAAAAAAAAGAGCTTTGAGAGTGATTGAGATGGTAGAGCAAGGAGGGGACCCAATGGGAGGTGTATAACAATAAGAGCTAGCTTTGTCAGCCCAGAGGAGATGAAGAGATGAGGTAAGATGCTATACTAGTTGTTTATAAATTGGATTTACTTATTTGGAATTTTTTAGGCTAATTTATAGGTAGGGATATAGAAAATGTTAGTAGAGGGGTAGGAAATAGTGTAGGGTAGTTTTATGATAAGTTGGTGGGAATTTTGGGTAGGTTTTAAGGTTAAAATTAGAGTTTTGGGTTTGAGTCATTTGGATCTAGGGATAAACTAGTCATCAACATCGATGAGGTCCACCAACATCAACCGACATGGCACTGAGGTCAATAAGTGTTTGCCAACATTAGTTGACACATATGCCTATAAAGCACTAATGTCAGCATTAAAGCCAACATCGATAACTATTAAAAACTAGAAAAATAGGAAAATGGGTCAATTTAGATCCTTAATATAAGTAGTCAACTAGCCTAATGGTCGAGCTAGCCTCAAAATAACTTGTGTCAACTGAGTGCTACCTACATAGCTCAGTTTAGGGCCTCAAGCCAATGTAGTTCTCCTAGATCCTAGGAAAAAGATCTAAGGTATGGTTAAAAGGTGTGTTAAGAGAAATGGGTAAAAAGGTAGGTTGAGATAGGTCAAGAGGTATAAGACTTAAAAGATATGGTGTAGTGTCAAGGGTCAGGGATATAGGTTGTGAGGCCTAAAGTTATGATAGGTAGGTAGGCCTAGGGTGGAGAGAGAGAAGAGGAAATAAAGCCTAGGATAGAGAGAAAAAAATAGGGTAGTTAGCTAGGTGGGTATATGGCTGAGCTAACCTTAGAAGACCCTATGTTTACTGAGTGATACCTACATAGCCTAGTTTAGGGCCTCAAACCAATGTAGTTCTCCTAAAGAGAAGGGAAATAGGTGGTGTTAGGTTATATTAGAAAGTACGTAACTTGAGTTGTGTGTGTATGGATACAGATGAGGATGGAGCTGATATTATGAGATTATCTACCAAGGCTTTTGATGCGTACAAGGAGGGATGTCACTCTAGATGAGTGGGAACACATGGTAGTCATGGGGTTAGGAGTGAGACAATATTATCAAGTCACCTGACATGTGAGCCTTATGATAACATTTATTGAGAGGTGGGATCACACCATCAACACCTTCTATCTATAGATCATAGATTTAATAGTGACATGAGAGGATGTATATAGGATTTTATAACTTGCACTCTAGGTTGTGGAGCTCTTCACATGCTTGAGAGAGGAGCATGATATCTACATGGTGGCATTATATGGAAAGTATGTTAGTGAGGTGACTTATCATTATGTGAGTTTCACCTATGAACCACTATATATGGCTGATGAGGAGCAACATTGACTGAGCATCCTAATAATGATTGAAATCATGGTGTATGTATTACTAGATGTAGATGGTGGTAGATTTTTGATTGCATTGATAGGTGTGCTTGCATAGATGGTTAAGAAATATACTATTTTTTCATGGGGTCTAGTATTTTTAGCTTAGTTATATAGAGAGTTGTGGGGTTTGAGACTATGATGGTGATACAGTTTGTGTGTCAGCCATCTACTACACTATTGGGCATATGAGCACATCATGGTGACATGACCATTGGGGTTACCTACCATGATTCTAGCTAGCTTCAAGGTTAGTTTTAGATGATGGAGAGAGGGCATGTCATAGACTTGAGTGGATGGCATAATGCATGATATTGCCTATTATAGGTGCATGATTGAGGGTTTAATCCCTATAAATATTTTTTGGAGACCCTACCTAACATACCTGATATTTAGAGGATAGGCAAAATAACTTGGTTTGTAGAGCTCACTATGGTTTAGGGGGAGAAATATTTCTCTAAATTTTTTCTATTTCAAGTCTAAAGGAAAATAGAAAATAGTGATAGGGATAAGTGATTAGAATGAACTCAAATTGGTTTGTGAACCATATCTAGAGATTGTGAGCACTCCTATTTAGCTAGGGAGGACTACCTGCAAGTAAGAAAGTACTACCAAAAGATGTTTGCTAGTAGATAAATGAGTGGGCTACCAAGCTACGTGCTTGTTCAAAAAAGTGTGAAACTTCCTTAGAGATGACAATCCACTTTTGAGAGACAAAAAATTAATAAATAAATAAAAGAGAGGTAAAGAGAGAGTGAAAAGAGATAATATTACCATTATTAGCAACCTGAATACAATAGAGAGTAACAGACTATAGGTGGTATATTCTATTTGTGTTTTGGAAGTTATTTGGGTAGGTTTTGAAAAGGTTAGAGAATGCATAGTTTCCGACATTGGTAGGGGAGTGACCAATATTAGTTATATTGTTGATGTCAGTGGTGAAGGTGATCGATGTCGATTAGGATATCGAGGTTGGTAGTGGTAATAATTGCCTAGGAGCTTGTAGAAGGATTTTTTAGGTCTGGGAAATGGTTTTGATTAGGTCTAGGAGGTTGGGGAGAGTTATGAGAGAGAGAGAGAGAGAGTATGGTTTGAGTATATTTGGTTAGAGGTTTGGTGTGTTATGTCAAGGGGAAACAATCAAGGAATCTTTGTAACTCCCTCATGGGGGTTTGGTCAGGAGTGTGTAAAGGAATACATAGTAGATATAAAGTAATAACAAAGTAAATACTTAAAAGACCAATAGAATAAGTGATGTACTTAGCTATATTGGTCACTAAATGATAAGTACTAGATTGATGGTCCCTATTAGATAATCCGAACCTAAATTCATAAATAGAGATAATAAATGGGTGTTGTTGGTCCTTAAGAGCTTAATTAATGATCATGATTGAATTATGAAAGATAAGAGTAAGCCAAGATGTTAAAAGTTGAATATTGAGAGCTTGAATGCAAGGAAGAATCAATTTTATTGATTTCTATTGACCTAAAATTTAGGTTGGAGTTTGGTTTATATCATCGATGTCGGTGATCTCACTGACATTGAGCATTGGTTGACCAACATCGATGGCCCTATAATAGGCAAAGTTTACTATTTTTGTCCTAATTTCTATTTCTCTTCATGCCAAGTGTGGCACCAATTAAAAAATGGTAAACATAAGAGGTTAAGAAGGAGGTAGTTGATTAAGAATTTAGTTTTGAAGTGAGAATAAGTCTTGGGTAGTTAGGATGAGGGGACTAGTTCTTAAGGTGACTCATTAGGTGAGAATTAGTCATGGGGCAAGGTGGCTAGATAAGGTGGCAAAAGGGGTTTTTAATTAACTTAATTAATTATTTTAGGTTAATTAAATGTGTGAAGGGTAAAGCATGGGTTAGTGGGGCTAATTATCATTATTGAAAAATGGGCTAAAAAGGGTTTCAACATAGGGAGTTACACACATGTATGACATAATTTTGGTGTATACACATCCATAAGATTATATAAGACTATTTGGATGAACTTATTGGGATATTCAAACTTCAAAAAGATCACTTCAATTTTCTTATGATCATATTTGAATGCCTTATCTATTATCATGTTTGCCTTAATCCCAAAAAATGTATTTTTGGGGTCCTTTCAATAAAGCTTCTTGGATTTATCATCTCTCTTCATAGAATGTAAGTAAATGCTAATAAAGTTAGAGTAATTTTTGACATTCCTCCTCCAACTAACCCTAAGTAGCTCCATATCTTGTAGAGAAAACTTTAATCCATTCACCATTTCATTTCCCTATTTTTAGACTAGTGCCAACCTTTCCATCAACTTTTGAAGAAGTATGTCTCTTTCAAATGGATTAGTGATTGTCAAAAGGCCTTTGATTCACTCAAATAGTACCTTTTGGCATTAACTATCTTCAACCCTCCTTAGGATAACTACCCCTTTTACTTATATATCTCTTCCACTAACTGTTACCGAAGGGAAATTTTTACTCACCAAGATGAATAACACAAATAGCAAGCCATATACTACATTAGTCACATGTTTTTAGAAAATGAGACTTGGTATAAACATACCAAGAAAATCTACTTATCATTGACCTTCATGGCCACCAAAATTTGTCACTAGTTTCTTAACCATAAAACCTATCTCATCACTAATACTGACCCGCTCAAGTAAATGCACTCTAAACCATACTAAAATCAATGTATGGCTAAGTGGATCATGCTCTTAGTTGAATTTGACCTTGAATTATTCCAATAAAAGTTTATTAAAGGGTAGGTCATTGTCAACCAATTGGCTGAAGATCCTTTACCAAATAACCAACCACCTCCTCTTGCCTTTCCAGATGAGTCTATCATGACTCTTTTTTAAGAATATGGCATAATCTACCAAATAACCATGTTATTTGATGGATCAAAGTTCCAAAAAGGAGGGGGTGCTAGAGTTATTCTAATTCCTCTCAATAGCAAACCCTTTCCTCTCTCCTTCAAACTTGATTTTGAATGTACTAATAATATGGTTGAGTATAAAGCCCTAGTGATAGGTCTCTAAACTGCTCTAACCTTAAGAATTAAGACAATCCATGTCTTTGGTGATTCCCAACTTGTGGTCAACTAGGTCAATGGATCCTATCAATGTAAGAATGATATCTTGTGAAAAAATAAATTTTTAGTTGAAAAAATCTTAGCATCATTTGAAAATTACTTGGTCCAATATGTTCCTTGATCTACTAACAAATTCATAGATATGTTGGCTTGCCTTACTTCTCAAATCCCTTCTCAACCTTCCAATTCTATAATATTTATCACCATTCATCATCTTACCACTCCCTCTTATAAACAATATGATCTCCCTACTATTTATAGTGTGTAAGAATCCCCACCTAACATTTGGTATGACCAAACTCTTAACTACCTCAATCTAGGCATCATTCCTCCCAACCTCTCTAGGAATGCTTAAAGAGACTTTTATCAAAGTACCTCTTGTTACACCATACTAGGAGGAGTCCTTTACAAACATGGTTTTGACAATTTCCTTTTTTGTTACGTATGTATCCATAAAACTTCTCATGAAATCAAGGAAACACATGATGGGATTTATGGGGGACACTTTAGTAGCCTAGTGATCACTAAACGTATCCTTCACCTTGGCTAATATTGTCCCACCCTTAATAAAGACTATTGTGATTATGTAAAAAAGTGTGTTAAATGTCAATAACACACTAATTTAAATCATGTGCCAGTCAATATCCTCTAGGTATCTAAGGACTTTTGGCCTTTCTCTTAATGGGGGCTTGATCTCAATGGAGAAATTAACTCCCATTATTCATAGTGGCATAGATCCATCATCACAACCATCGAATATTTCACAAAATGGGTGGAAGTTATTCCTCTTATCTTGACCAAAGAAGAAAATATTGTCAACCTTATCAACCATTATATTACCTGTCACTTTGATGTTCCTCTTAAGATCATCACTAATAATGGAAAAATCCTTAAAAAATAAGCAATTCCAAAGCTTATGTGATGTATTTGGACTCAATTTAATATTTTATTCACCTTATCATCCATAAGAAAACTAACAGATATAAGCCTTTAGCACAACCCTCAACAAAATACTAACTAAAGTTGTCAATGCTTCAGGGTGGGATTGGCACTTGCACATTCCATTCACCTTATTGGCCTGTCACACTAGAATTCAACCTCTATGAGTGATACCTCTTTCTCTCTAGTATTTTGAGAAGAGATAGTCTTTCCTCTTAAATTCCAAATCCCCTCTCTTCACATATTGCAAGAGCTTATTTTTAAGGAAGATTTTTGTCATCACCATTTAGTTCAACTTGAGCTAATTGACGAGCATTATTTAACATCCCTCACCCACCTTTGTATCTATCAAGATAATTTCAAAATCACTTCTAAAAATCACCTCAAACAATGGGAATTAAATATCATAGACCTCATCCTAAAGGAAAACCAACACATGACCAACATGGAGAAGAGTAAATGAGTAAAGTTTGCTTTCAATTGGATTGGACCCTACATCATTACCCATAAATATGGATTAGGAGCTTATCATTTGTCCTCTCTCGAAGGGAAAATATAAACTAAGCCTCTTAATTATTCAGATATGAATCCATTTTTTTTTAAAGAAGGATCAAGCTCACTAATTTTGTCTAACTTAAGCTCATACCTTGTTTATGAGATTTTAACCTTCACCCATCTTTTTCCTCTCCTTTTGAGGATAATTGATTACAACATAGAACCATGTGATTAACCATCACATTCATAGCCTAATCTTAAATGTGGGTACCATGGCTCTACCCATAACATAGTTCTCATGGATACTTTTCATCTCTAACAAGATGGAATCCCATGATCATTGTCTCTAAAAACCACACCTTTTCGTATCATTAAACTTTTTGTGTTAAAATTTTGCCCTCATAAGGTAAACCTATGAACCTAATTAGACTTGTCCATATATAAGAACATTACATCTAAAAATAATTTAGATACTAAAATACTACTTGGGTCAATATCTTAAGCATTGCAGACTATTCCCTCAAAAGACAACTGCCCAAAAACAAAATAAAAATTGCCAAATATAAGGTAGATTGCTCCCTTGAAGGATAGCTATTAAGAGCATTAAACAAATCTAATAAGCTTAGAATAATCCCTTGAAGGATGGATATGTTAAAATTTTCAAAAGTAAAGAAATTTCCTGAAAGCTTCCTGCATCCATTAGCTTCTCATATACAACAATAAAGCAAAAGACCCACTATCATAACAAAATATAAATCCATAATCAAATCTGAAGCAACATAATAAGTTGGAAGCCACAATCAGATTTCACATTAGAGTTCTCACGTTGATCAATCTACATATAGCATATGATATGGACTTGTCTATTAACATTCTTAGGCCACCTATAAAAGGGACAAACTAATTCACATGAGGTTATCATACATATCACCCATTACCCTTTACACCACCTATCACCCACCTTCCCTTTAGACTATCTATAAATTAGGGGATTTAGAACTTACTTGATACCCTATGATAAAAAAACCTTTTTTTATCAACTCACAAACACTCATGCATAGTGTTTTAAGGGCTTATATTCATTAAGCCAATCCCACTTCAGGTCTATTTTTAGTGCTTATCAAAAACAAAGCATCATGCCCTATTATTATCTTAATGTGCTTGGTTGATGTTTTCATCATGAATTTTACCATCCAGTGTTACAAAAACAATAATAATTATTTTTACATTAAGTAAGATTACAAAAAACATAACCATAACAATCATAACCATAACCATACCATTCATAAGTATCCACACAATGTTAAACATGATAACATTTGACCAGTGACATCCAACACATTTTATACATGTTTACAGTAAACTATGTAATATTTTATTTAGGGTGAAAGGAGTCAAATGACACATATAAACTTATCAGACTATCCACACATTAACTAAGGTGTACACATACATAGCTTTTCTTATCTAAGCACTAGGATGATTATTTGGTGACTATGGATTTGTGTTCAACCATCCTTCTACTTGATTACTTCCTAAACTAACATCCATAACATTCCCTGTCTTATTAGTTGCTAAAGGGTGTACTCTATTTTCCTCTTCTACATTCATCCCCATAGAGTGAGAATCATATTCCACTCTAGGTATTTCACCGTGCTTGCCTATCATCGCCATTACATCCCTCTACTCTAGTTGTTTTGCTTGTATGGGTACCACTGGTTGTTGCCTTAGTATACATCCCCTTGGATAGTGAGGGTTCCCTTCATAGAAAGGTTCATGGTCATGTTCTCCAACCCTACATCTTTCATAGATGAATTCTCACCTTCTTTATTGTTATATAGGTAAGAGTTCAGGCTCAAGCTCAGGTTGTGGGTACCTTTCCTCTTATTATTGATCTAACAATACTTCCATTATTATCATTACATGTTGCAATATCCAGTAGATCCACACATTCACTTATTGATTATTTTAGGTCATAGGGGTTATTAATTATCTCCACCATTATTCCCATTGTTTAGCATATTTAACTTTGTGTAGTTCTTTGCACCCTCTCTAACCTACAAAACCAAATAACTAAATGACAAATATTCATCCTTAACTTGATTCTTTAAATAAAATACTTGACCTTTTTTCTTTACTGACATGATTCTTCATTACACCAATAGGGAAAGTTATATGATGCCATTGATTCCCTTGAATAGTCTTACCACTTAAAATGGTCATGTCTACTTAAATTTTTATGCAGACACATATGCATTGGTCCACCTAGTTATTTTAGTAAAGTTATCATGCACCATCATGATTTACCTTTGTCACCCTTGTCATCCAATCCACATGCAATGTCTATGATTTTTTTGCATCTTATGATCTTTTTGGGTGTAATCATTGTCACCTTTACTTTAGTTAATATAATTGGCTTCCATCCATGTGCTGCTACAATGGTCATGCCTCTAAAATTACCACTATTATTTTTAATGGTAGCTTCTAAATCCTTGCCACTATAGAAACTCATCCATCATAGGTATGCAACAATGAATTAAAAATAATAAATTCACCTTCTTGTCCCCTCTACCACTATATTACTACTATCCCATTACCACAGGCTCTTAATGTTAAACCCTAACCATTGGCAGTGCCTGCTTAAACATGGTAGTCTTTTATTTTGTTCTAGCAAAAAATTCATTCATAACAGGGGAATGATCACCATTTCCAATTGTATAACCATTATCTTAGACCACATAGATTACTATTACTAGGGCCTCTTCTAAGTGGAACCCCAAGTCATTAGTTCTAAGTTACTAGGATAGAGGATGTAGACACGGACACCTTTTGTCTAGATTACCCATGCAGCTCTTGGGTCATACACGATCTATCCTCTATCACTCACCAAATTGCCAATTTTATACCTTGTAGAATCTACTTAGCCATAAAATAAATTCTTTGTAGGTAGTCAGTTTCCTACTTCCCTAAAAAATTATCTCATAGTAGTGATGAAACATAGTTAAACAACTATACAAATCTTGATAGAAGCCTATTTCCTAAAAATCAGCTAGTAGTAGTAGATTCTATATCCAAGAGTCTACACTCACACAATTTTAGAAGGTGAAACCTCCTCACAAATTCACCTCTTATTTAGATTAGCTCCATTGAAGATCATTTATAGTGCTTAACATTGTGTTCCCTTCTTATCTATCCTACCTTACCCATCCATGTCTCTCATCCTACTAAATGTGGGATCATTATGGTAACTATTCACCAATCTACACCATGTAATTTCACCATCACCTTCACCAAAACCCAAAACTATTAATTTACAAAACATTTTCCATTAACCCAAACCAACCCATGTGGTCCATAAAATTGGGGTAGCTAATTTGAGCACCATTTTCTAACCCTAGTTGCACTACATTGGCCTGATGCCCGTCGATTATGTAGGCACTGATTGACTTCTAAGGGCATTTTGGCCACTAACAACTAATTACCCTCCCCTTTTTATTCTCATTAATTTCCATTTCTAATAATGCCCTCATGCTTAGGGCATCCTATATCAATAAATATTTGGATTTTTCCTATCATGCTTATACTTTAACATTACCTAATACTTCCTCTTTATTTTTCCCTAATTATTGGGATAACTACATTGGCCTGAGGTCTTTTTGGACTATGTAGGCAGTGCTCAATTACTAAGGTCAGCTCAACTTCATCATTTATTTTGTTTTCCTTTCTCACCTAACATATTTTCCTCCAATTCTCTACCTATATCCTCACCACCTCCCTCCCTGCAGCTTGTCAATCTCTGTTAACCACGTTTATAGCTTGTCAATCTCTTTTAACACAAGGATTGACAACCTTCCTCATTGGCCCTTGTCATCTCCCATAAAGACACCACCTACTGTACTTCATAATCCTCCCCATCACCTTTCCTTGTGAATTCTTTGCAAATTGCTTCCCCACCCACCTTTCGGATTTTTTTCTATCTTTCCCCTTATTACAAATCTTTCCCTTTACCCCCTTTGCCTTCTTTTTTTGTCCACATCATCTCCCCTTGCCCTTGACTATTTTTTGTACCCTATTTATCACTCTCTTTTCCTCACCAATTCCACATCATAATGTGCATCTTTCAAGCTTTCTATTTCTTCTGTTGTTGCACATTTTATTTACGTGTACTACTATTCTCTATCATTTTACCACTCTTCCCACCTTTCCTATTTTGTATTCTTTTTATTTTCATCCTTTCATCCCTTTTGTCTTATTTTTTCCCCCCATAAGTAGTTTCTACCTAGGTATTTATCCTTTGAGAACCTTTCCATAATTACCCCTTTTATTCTTATTAGTTTTTGCCTTTTGCCTTTCGTATTCCCCTTTTCCTCTTTCCATCTCAGTACTCACTTGTCTTTTACATCTATGTGAGTATCCATGATTTTTATCCCTACTTCAATTATTCCTTTTTCTTCTTATTATCTTTGATCTTCATCTTATTCCCTTTCATTATTTTCCATGATCCTCTCCCTTTTCTATGTTTCATTTCATTTTTCTAATTTTAAGGACATTCCTTGTTCTTCCCGACCTTCTTTTCCCCCCCTCTTATATGTCCATGCCTGGCTCTTTCCATCTTTCTCCATCTTCATATCTATATATGATCTCATTTTTTTCTTCACCTATCTCTTCATCTATCTCCTAGTCCACCTTCACCTCATCCCTTGTTGGATTCCCATTATTTTCTCCCATTAAAACTCAACCTTTTTAGAGTGTGGTCACCAGTTATATTACTTCTACATAAATCTCCTTATCTGCTTCCTAGTGTCATTCTTGCCCTTGATTTAATGCATAAAATATAGTTAGGTTCATTACTTTAAGTGTATCCCTTTCTTCCTTTAATGCCTTCACATGTTGAGCTTGGATCCTCTTTTTTATCCCTCTCTAGCTACTCCTTTCACCCTACCTACCAACTTTTTCCCTTTTAAACCCTATTCCCATTTTGAGTTTATATGATAATAATGTATAACTTATGGTTGTGAATGTCTTCTATTTGATTTTAGTCTACCATAAGATATATACCAATGCTACAACTCTATAACATAATCAACCATGCCCATAAGCTCATATGACCCATAAGCTCATATGACCCATAAGTGAGCATGAGCACCACAAATTATTAGGATATTAATTCCTTCCCCATCTCATATATTCTTGCCTATTTTTAACCTCTTTTACTCTAACCTTTAGAGATGTTAGAATTAAAACTAAAACCACCTTCAACTAGAAGATTTAGGGTACCCACGTGTGGATGCTAGCTATACCCTCTCACGTGACCTACCTCCCAACCACTAATTTCGCTTGATTCTCCCTACCTAGCCTACACCCTCTACACTATAATATCCTTACTTTTTAATTAAATTCCACCCATTAACCTATTATAGGAGTCCCCTCTTCCACCAAACTATTTCCCTCCTTGGTCTCTTTTAGACCTATTTCTCCCACCTTCATTTTCAACTTCCCCATCTGTGTATCTTCTTAAATTATTATTCTATTTTCCCTCTCAATTTTCCATTTATACCATTTATTTTCCTTCCTATTTCAACCTACTCCCTCATTTTATTATTATTATTATTATTATTATTATTATTATTATTATTATTATTATTATTATTATTATTATTATTATTATTATTATTATTCACCTCACTCCATATTCTAAAACCCCTTAGAGTCTTTCTCTATTTTCCATCAAAACTCAATCCTTACTTATTTTAGGGCCTCACTGGTTCAAGGGTTTGAATCTTCACCACTTCTCAATTACCCACTCTAATACTTTGATTCCTTTAATCATTGAATAACACCCTTCCATAACTTGTTAACGACATTGTTGTGGAGTGTGCACAATGTCAACTTATTTAGATGGTGATGAAAGAACCTGTCAGGTCACTATGACAATATGAGTAGTGCTATATTTTATAAATATTGGTAAAACATATTTCTCCCCTTTTTAGAAAATGGTGGTAGAAATTTCATGCTTAAACCTACTTATCCATGGCTATAGATTCCTTTTACATAGTTGAAGTAATCATCTAATTGCCTCTTAAGTAATCTCATCCACCATTTATACCAAAATAAATATCAAACTATTTGATATCCATATTTTACACCCTTTGGAGCCTCTCTTTCTCCAACATCCTTCAATCAAACCTAATCACATGATACATCAAATTGGGGCAACCAAGTTAACCAACACTCCCTACCCCAGAAGAAATACATTAGGCCTGAAGTTCATTTTCAACATTATGTCCATGGAACTATGTAGGTAGTATCCAATTGCCTAGTGCATATGAAGTCCACTTGACCACCCCATTCCAACCAACCAACACACTTTCACATGTCCACCTTGATGTTTTCCATTTTTGACCTAACCTTTTTGCATGTTTTATGATGACCTTGCCTTAGTCCTTTTGACTACATCGACTATGCATATCATGTTGCACTTTTTATGCCCAAACTCATGTGAAATTAGACCATTTATATTATTCTACAAGAGCACTTCCTACCCTAGATACCTATGAATAACACTGACCTTATCTAAATGACTTGATAGGCTTAATCTGATCAACTATGACTAATGTTATGGACCAGTTACCCTATCATATGTCCATCTAGAACCTGACCCTCTTTTTAACAACATTGGTAGCTTTAGTGTTTGTGTAATCTTTACTATCATGTTTAGTCACATTTTGTGAACCCATTGGCATTTTACATGCCTAGCTACCTTGTGGCACCACCTAGTGCCTCCCCACCAACAACTTATCAAAATTTCATTTGATTGGGCCTTTCCTCATTAACTTTTAGTTTGAGGAGGAACACCTCCTCCCATAGTTAGAGCACCTTGACCTTTGACAAAGCGATTCTTTTTTATTTTATATATTGTTAATTCAAATCTATATAACAAAAAGGGGCAAAATGTAGACACTAAAAAATTACACACTTATAGTTTTTGATGACTAAATGCCTCAAGACCCCCTAAAAACCCATTAAACCTTATTAACCCTTAACCAAAGCCTCTTAACTTAATGAAATCACTATTACATTATTCACATAATAATATTCAAAAATACTATTTGAAAGTACTATTCAAAAGTACTATTCATGATGACATCATAGGTGACATGGAAAGTGACATAAAAGGTGATTTGGGAGGTGATATGGCTTAGAAGTGAGGTGGCTTGATGTGGGACATCATACCCCACCTAAGACCCTTTACCAAGGTTCTTAATGACCTCATTTAAGCATCATAATGGCCCCCCTTGAAATATGGTGAATTTAATACTAAGAGACCAACATTAAATATGTATTTTTCCTTCACACATGAAAGTGGCCTTCAAAATGAGATACCTATTTATTTAGTGATTTGGAAAAGACAAAGGGCACCCGTTTCTAACTTTTTAACCCAAATGGGAGACCCATGATCAAGGTGGGAATCCCACCAACCTTATATTTTGACTCATTCATGCAAAATTGTGCCAAATTTTGTAGGGCATATCTTTAAGTACTTGGATGAAGACACAAAAAGGTGGTGAAAAGTCTTTGGCCTCATTTAGACCCACGTGCATGATTCCCATTCAAAATTAGATTCATGTACAAGGTGAGAGACACATCAACCCAAATGGGAAACCCATGATCAAGGTGAGAATCCAAACAACCTCATATTTTGACTCATTCATACACCACATGGAAAATGGCACAATACTTCTATTATTCCCCTTTAACACATGATTCTTCACAACAAATGCTATAAATACCCCCTCTCCTTCACCCAAGGTTAAGTTGGAAGTTATTCTATGGTTGTAAATATCTTGTTGCATGTATTTGAAGTAGGTCATCATTTTAGAGGTCATCCACATCTTGGAAGAAAATAATTTCAAGTAATGAAGCTCTATCAAAATTGCCTCAAGACATCTTCAACAACATCATCAACAACAATAACATTCTTCTTCAAGCTTGGAAGGTAACATTTGATTTTGTTTATTAAATTTTATCTTATCATCCCCTTGGATTTTTAATCTATTCATCAACACTTATCCATTTTATCCCTTTGTCATTTCATTATGTCAATCCATTTTCTCCCTTGCCATCTTTTATCCATCCACACCTTTGTCACTTTTACCGCCCTTATCCTTTTTTCCTTTTGCCATCTTAACTACTTACCTTCTTACCTCATCAATTATTCATCCACCTATCACATTTGAATCTTTACATTTTTATTACCTTAACCATTTATCAACCAACTAAACCACCTTTATTTAATCCCTTGTTAAGTTTCCAAACCAAAACCATAGCCTTGTCTTGACTAATTTTCAGCATTAGTTTCTCTATTTAGTCATTATTTTAAAAATACTTAACTTTATTGTATTAATTTAGTTATTTGATGTTATTTACTTATCTTTAATTTTAGTTATTTTATATTTTAAATGTAAGTATATTTCCTTTTTATTCACTAACTTAAGTGTTAAAAGTAGGTGGATTGACAACCTCGTAGAAAGCTTTCACTTCTAGGATCTAGCTCACGCTAGGAAATCCACCCAACTAATTATCTAACCAAAAAGTTTTGTGGTTGTGATTTCTTATTTAGGTCATTATTTCTTATCCAAAGATAACTTCTCATAAAGTCTAGATTCAACACACTTGCATTTAACATGCTTTCTTCTACACACCCTTCTTAACTAGTTTCTTCTTTTCACACTTAAGAAAAAGTAAAAAATAGATAAAAACAATAACACCTAAAAGTAAAAAGTCATTAAAAACCCTAAGAGATCGTAATTAAGAGAAAGAGACACCTGTAACTGCCCCACCACAAGCCTATAGTCATGTAGTGAGAGCAAGAGGGTTAAGTGATAGAAAGATGAGGTCAATGTTGAGGATGTTTATGGGAAGTATACTAGATAATTGTCAACTATGTCATGGTGATGTCATAAAAGTGTTCAAGTGAGTGAATGAAGTGCCTTGATAGTCTAAGTGATAATGACAAAGTGTGCAATGTGCTTGTTATAGTATGTTTGAAGGAGGCTTGGTTGATCTTTAGTTTTGACAAGGCTAGATATGTTCAAGGATGAGTATAGAGCATTGATAATATGAAAGGGGTAATATAAGATGTTTTATATTATTTTAGTACTTGAGGACATGAGTGGAATTTAACTACTTAATCATTGTTCTCATATAGAATTTTTGGGTCTAATTAAAGCAAATCTAAGTAGGTAGTTTGATGATGTCATAATTACCACATGTAGATGAGTCAGGGGGAGTTGGTCATATGGTTGTGATCACATTATTCCATAGTTTATATTCACAAATTCTCAAGTCTAGTGATGAAGTGTGACAGAATATATACAAGTTCAAAGTTGGGCTATCAAGCATTTTGACAATATTTTCTCACACTTAGCCAAATTTACATAAGGCAAGAAATATCTAAGTAAGAATTTTGGTGATGTCATATCTCACACATGTGAAAATTTTAGGATACATTTATCATATATATTTATTCATATTTGTAATTATTTTATATGCACAAAATTTTAGGTTCAACACTAAAGCACGATAAAATCAATGCATGTGTAAAGTTGGTCTTTCCAAATAAATATTGACATAGTTGGCTTTATGAATAGATAAATCTAAGGAGGAATTTTAACATCATTATATATCACATTTTGGGAATTATAGTATTATATTGACACATGATTGGATTTTCCTATGGGAGGAGATCATATGGTCTAAATTTTAGAACATGCGCTTGAGCGAAGAAAAAGATATGGAGGTGTAAATTTGGCCTTCTAGGTAGATAAGTAATGGTCCTTATATGCAATTATAAATTCATCATGTATATAAATCAATCTTGGCTTAGAGAAGATAGAGCATACCTACACTTCTGATTAGGGATAGACTTGTTAAGTGGGAATATAACCAATATGGGTATCTATTAACCCTAATTAGGGGATCACTTGTCATAATATATCATGCTAGGAAAGGTTCCAAAGATTAAAATCTAACATAATCACACAAAAACCCTAATGGCATCCTAAGGTTGAAAACATTCATTTAATCTAAAACAGGAAAGTAAATCTAATCTAGTGCATACCAAAGCTTGTGGCACAAAGTGGGGGTTAGAAACAATATAACAAATATGTATAGGGAAATTCAACTAAAGTTAGTATGAGTAACACCCTAATACATGAAATATGAAAGATATTATTATTCAAACCAATACTTATGCTACTTCTATCTACTAAAAAAGAAAACAAAGTTAGAAGATACTTACCTAAATGTGAACCTATCGAGACTCAATATCTCCCTTAGATAAATGGGATTTATAAGAGGTTGTTGTGGTTTGTAAGGATTAATAAGAAAGGACAAAACATCCAAGACTTATCCACAAGACTAGATTATACAAATAATAAACCTAAGCTAATTCTACTCAAGTATAATGGTGGAAGAGCATACTGTGAAGAAGCACAAGTGAATAATAACTATTTATTGCACATACATGAAATAATGATGAAATGATATTGTATTTATAGGTGGGTCTTGCCCTAAATATTTATAGAAATGTCAGCTATATGGTGTCGACCCAATCAACCTAGTGTGTTTTTTAGGACAATTCACTAGGTTTAAGCTAGGTCAACCAAAAGGCTAACAAGCTAAGAAAGTTTAAAATACCCATAAAATATATTGGGCTGACCTAGGTGACCTAGTAAACTCAACTCACCAAAAGGAGTTTAAGATAAGAAAATGAGGGATGGAAAGAGGAAAAGACTAGAGGAATATTCAAGGGATGATAAATAGCTTAGAGACTAGTTTTGGGAGATGGTTGGATTGGTAATAATGTGATAAAAAGGGATAATAATCCCGTGAAGCACCAAAGGTTTGCCCACCCATTTTCTAGTGCACACCTTAGGGTGTGCACTTAGAGAGATTGAGTCTCGATGAGTTATTACAAGATGTAAATCATCATTATTTGATAAAAGGTTGAAAATATTATGTGTATACATATTTCATACTCTAAGCTCATCATGTGTCACTAAGGTGTAACAGGGGATGTTGCTTTGAGAAAGAACATAGTAACACACAATGTTGATGGTAAAAAAAGTTACAATATTTTAAAGAAAAAATAATTGAAAGTAAATGACTAAAAGGGAACTAATCTAAAAAATTAAATGACTAAAAAGTAAATAATTAAAAAGTAAATTCAATGTGTATCTTGACTTACCTTTATCATAGGATGGTTGTCTTTTGTGTTGTTAGTTTTGATTGTATAAGATATAGAGACTACAAAACCCAAGAATACAAAACAAAAGAGCAAAAACAAACAAATTTAAGAGAAGCCAAGATAGTTGGTGCTATGAGGATGGGATGTACTTGGGAAAATTCTCAAGATGGGGTGACAAGTGTTATGTTAAATTAAAAGACCAAGTCAAAAAAATAAGAGTAAACTGGGTAACTGAAAATCCAAGGCTAATAAAGCCTAAAAAATCAAACAAGTTATCCTTAAGTAAGAAAGGCTAACTCACCAATTCAAACCAAGGATACATGTCAAATAGGATGGTAAAAAAAAATTAAAGAGTGGTAAAAAACTGAAAAAAATAGTAAAACAATATTCATGAGTGAGCAGTAACAATCCACATCTCACTCAACAATGGAAAAAGGTGCATAAAAGGGAAAACAACATTATCAAGTGAGAAGTAATAAACCAACCTCACTCAATAATGGAAAAAGGGTACAAAATCATGTGTTCATAATAATAAGAAATTTAAAAAAAAAAAAAAAGGTAAAAGGAAAGTAAGTTAATTCTAGTAAATGTAAAATCATGTTGTAAAGAAATAGAAATTCAAAGTTTACTCAAACATGTTATTTTTCTCTAAGGATAGATAAAATTGAAACAAAGTAGTGCTAGCATGTTTTTAAGAAGTGAAGAAGGAATAAAGAAGAGGGAAAATAGATTTGGAATTATAATTTGTCTATCAAGGTGGGGGGGTGGAGGGGAAAATCAAGGAAAAACCAAGGTAGAGGAATTATTTATTGAAGTCAAGACAATCAAATTAGGTTTGTCAAAACAAGAGGAATTTTGACCTTAAGTAATATAAAAAAATTATCTTAAAAACACAAGCCTTAGGTTCAAAAAATGGAGTATATAGATCATCTCATGAAGGATATATGCATGAAAATTAAAATAGACCTACCTCCCCATGATGTGTTCCCTATTTTTAGGCCCCTTACAGAGTCATCAGTATACTGTGAAGATTGGGTAATTGCATGAGAAAGTAATTAGAGCTAGAGAGTTTTTGAATTCCTCTATTCTAACCTACTGACCTACCACACCTCAAAGGATATCATCTCTATGTGAGGTCAAATGTGGAATTTTAGCTTTGATTAGAGATAGGAGATGTGCTTTAAATCATGTATTTTGGTGTGATGTTGACTTTTGGGATTTTTATGTTACCTTTAAGATATCATTGCCTTTTGATTCAAATAATTTGGATTTTAAATTTTTTGATTCCTCCTCCATATAGATTTGGAAAACTAAACATGAGTGCTAAACATGACTTTCATTTTAATACTTGGGACAAGATTGCTAAGAGAGGGAACACCAAAGAGCATGGGATATAAGAGTCTCATAAATATATGGGAAATAAAAGTGCTATCTTGATTTTTGTAGACACCTAAAAATTGCCACCAATAACCCCCAATTAAGATTTTGGCCAATTTCTACTTAAAATGCACAATTTGGCCTAAAAATACTAAAATGTGCTAAATGATGTGAAACCGACATATTCAAGTGTTGATTTTGGCCAAGGTATCCCTAAATGGGGTAATGCAATTTATGGGCCAACTAACTTCGATCAAATCATTTTGAGTCAAAATGATAATTGTGCACCTGGGTGCTCTAGATTGCTTTTTCCTATCAAATATTCTATACAAGACACATGCCTTTGTTATTTATTGTTGGTAACATCCTAAATGGGAATATGGTTCTAATGTATTTGACATTGCCTTCCAATTCTAATCCAGTCAAAATTTGGACCAATAATAAGGCATTTTGATCAATTTGAGTAATTTGTGTACAAGGTGCTTAAACATGCTTAAGAGATAATTAACCCAAATCAAGGTCTAATTAATAATTCCATGGAAACATGTTGAAAAATATTTTTTGAAATAGATATTAAATATTTGCATCAACAGGTGACCTCATTTCTTGGGAAGACATCTTTATGCCATAAATGCCACAAATATCAGGATTCATACCTCTCATGCCTCATCAAATCCCTCCATGCCTCTTAATTGCTCCTCTATCCCAAATATTGATGAGACTATTTATGGGTTTTAATTACATAATTGGATTAATCCTTAGCCACACATCTCAATCTTGACATGGATGGTTCAAGTTGATTCTAGACATTCTCAAAATTTTATAAACAAAGAGGCCATGAACATCATTTCTAAGCTATTTTGGTGCAAAGTTATAATGCACAAATATCTTCAAGGATCCATTAAAACTAGTGTTACCATGCCAAGTTTTTTCCAAGCCAAGCCACAATCCAAAGGGTCCAAGGAGAGATGGAGGTATCCAAGCTTCCATTGTCAAGGACTTCATGAGCACAAGCTACGAAAGCCACTACTACAAAGGCATTTATAGCATCCAAGGAAGGTGAAGGAATTTTTGTATTTTATTCCTTACTTTTTAGATGTGTTTGTCATTTTTTTTAACTAAGGTATCCCTAGTGTCTAGGCCTAGAGATGTTATGATATTAGTCTATTTCTTTCATCTTGTTTTCATTTTAGAACTAACACCATACTAACCATCTTCTTTTGAGTCAAATTCCTAGATCACATATGGCACACCTGGTGGGATGAGATGCATCTCACACCTAAAGAAGATCATTTTACAACTTTAAAATATTCATTTAGACCTTTAAAACTCTTAAAAATTGATTTTCTAACTTTATTTTGCCATTTTTATTTACCACAGTTTTACATAGTAATCAATGTTGATAGGTAACACCGACATCGGTTAGATATCTTAACCGACGCCTATTAGTAAAACTGACATCAGTTATATACATATCATCGGTCACATTGGTATAATTGATGTCAGATGGATAACTGGCAGTGGTTAGAAAATATCACTATCATCAATTATAGAAATTGACATTGGTCACTATGTTTTTCTTAAAACACAGACCCGAGAGCCCTTTTCTAAAGTTTATTGTTTCAAACCAAAAAGAGCTTCAGAGATAAAGGACATGTTAACATTTTTTCTATAGGACCAAGCTTTACATTTGACAAAAACATGTTTAGATCACATTTTTCATGCTAAAAAAATCAATTAGGAACTTTGTTTTGGTGTTTAATAAAATAATTTAGATGTTTGTGGTAAATGTTTTTAGAGTTACAACTACGACCAAGGGGTCAAATGAACACAACCAAATCTTTCATTTGGACTTAAAATTGAACACACTTATAAAGTTTTGTTTGTAATAGTTGTTTAATTAGATTTTTTTTGGAAAAAAGAGTAATTTTTCATGTATGCTCTTCTATTTGTCCCCTTTAGGGAAACCTTGGAATCAAAAGTTCCATTCCTATTACAAATAGCCTAGTCCAAGGCTTAGAAAGAAAGTCATCTAAAGCACTCCCCAAAAACTCTTCAAAGTTTGGGTGACCTTAAAAATGACCCTAAAGTCTTTCTACTTTCATGCTTTCTTTATTTTTATGCAAATGGCTTGTGAATAGGACTTCATCACCTCCCATGAGTTCTTTAGGGAAGATTTGACCCAAGGTTTCAACTCCTAAAATTCATTTCATTTGGCTCTTAATTTGAGTTGCACACAAGATGTAGTGGCACTTTGGACATCACTCTACAATGAGTGAATAACAAGATGTAGTGGTTGTAAAAAAGACTAGACCTTTTTGTAACAAGCCAAGTGATACAAACTCAAAATCCATGTTTTTTTTTACATTATTTGGCGTGAAAGTCATTATGCAATATATTCCCCTAGATCATTCAAAACTTGTTATATCTTAGACAAATCCCCACTTACCATGGAAGTATTGTTGGTGCAAGGTGTGCCTCAAGGTCTATGTCATAGTACTATCATTTGAGAGAAAGCGGGTGTAAAAATCCTACTATATAATGCACACTTACTTTTGGATGAACACTTAAAATCATCTCACATGATGTATATTAATGGATTCCAACAATACCAAACAACCTTGTCAGTTTAGGATCTAAGAATGATTTATTAGCTGGTCTTGTCATAGATTAAAGTCTTGTTTTAAGTCAAAACTTGGTGTAAATAAATAATCCAAACCAAATACATAGTCCTAATTTTCATTTGAATAAAGAGGCATTATGCTACCCATATGAGATCATCAATTTTCCTTATTCAAAGTTCATCAAAATATTTAGAGTGATATCATCCACTTTGGCATAGATATGCTACCTAATTGAGTCTAGACATTTACCAAAGTTTTTTTGTCCTTCTGTAGACACCTAAATTGTGTCGACCCCCCCTTGGTCCAACATCTCCTAACCCACACTATATTAATTTAAAATAAATTATCTATTTTAAATTAATCATCCCCTTTAGACACCTCACCTTGGATTCTTAGCTCTTAGGCCATTTATCACCCTATGACTAATCATAAGTACCTAAGCCCTATTTCAACTCCCCTACTAATCCTCATGCTTATTAAACCTGCCATTTAGATCGTTTAACAATGACAATTAAACTTGGTAGATGGAAGAACGGGCAAAAGGCTAAAAATAGCCTTTTTACCCATTCTCTAGCCACTAACGTCGGTTGACATTCGACTGATGCCAGCGGTATCACCGACGTCGGTTGCTTAAAACCAAATTCTGACCTTGACTACAGACGAGAATGCAAATTCTTTTGCTCCCAAGATCTGAATTCTCTTGTTCCTCGACTCTTTACAGGAATCAACATTCTATCATCACTCTCTAGGCTAAGAAACTCTATAGAATTCACTTCACACCAAATTGAAATGTTGCATGAGGTCTCCTACATCAGACATAATGAAAACAAGTCTTCTACACTTCTGGTTCTCCACTAAGAGCTAAGTATTATTCTAATTTATATTTTAGTGTTTTTAGAATGCTTTGGTGATTAGTCCATTGAATATTCTTGAGTACTGTTGATAGACAAACTGACTTTCTTCCCAGGGCCTTCCTCTCATTATTATTCCCTTTCCACCCCTATCCTCTACCTTAGCCCTTTCCCAGACCATATTCATTATCTTGCAATCCTCCACAAACCATTAAATAGACCTAGACTCCTTCCAGACCCCTCTATCGACCACAAACTTTCCCTAAAACCCATCAAAGGCCATTGCCCTGACCGACATCGACCATTTCCCCTACCGATGTCGGTAGAATAACCGATGTTGGCACCATTTACGAACCGATGCCGACAGGACTACTAATGTCAGTGACTATGGAAGACCAATAGAAGAATATACCTACGCATTATCTCTATTTTTCTTGTTTAGTCTTTCACCATTTCTTTTCATATGACACTCTTTTTATCAATAAGTGGACTATCATCCCTCAAGGAAGTCTTTGCACTTCTGGGATCGAGCATGTGCTTGGCAGTCCACCATATATCTATCTAACATTTTTTGTGTTTAAGTCTTACTCTTTCTATAGGTGTTTTCCTCCATAGCCAAAGAGGAGTCCTTTCAATGTCTAGATATGGTGCGCAGCTTCATCTAGGTACCTACAAACCCTTAACCATTTATCTTGAGTTTTTTATTTCTTTTGAATATTAAATAGAAAAAATGAGTAGAAACATTCTGGCATGCCCAGTGGGACCCTAGAGTTTTCCTTGGGTTCATTTCTTCTAAAACAAACTTTCATATAGATGCATTAGGAAAGTTTCTCTTCTTGCTTCTTTTTCTTCTTGTCACTTCTTTTCTGCATCTTAGAGTAATGAAGATCATGCTCTTAACCTTTTCCTAATTATTTGCATCTAAACAAAAACATTTCAATTTGGGTTAAAAATATATTGCATCTCATTCTTGCTTGAATGCATTTTTAGCTCATCTAGTAATTAAAAGCGTATTATGAATAAATTGTAGTGCACATATGTTATATGACCAGAGCACAAGCACATCAAACTAAACATCTAAACATACCTAAGACAAGGCCTGACTAGGATTTCATCACCTAGCGGATACCTTACTCTTCTTGGCAATCCCACTTGGACTTCACTACCAAGGGAAGAACCCACTTTGTTCTCTGGTAGAGTATAAACTCTAGGGGAAGTATATACTGGCTAAGTGACCTAGCTTGGCTCTGGGCTCGTGAAGTGAGGGGAGCAAGCTCCTAGCAACAGGCCACATACAAAACCTAATATAGATTTTGAGCACCAAAACATAACCCAAAACCAACCTTAGACTGCCTCTTTTAGGACCCATTCTAAAAGCACAACTTCCCAAACATATTCTTTTAAGGCATAAGCCAACACGACTCTAAAATTTATTCTTAGGAATTTAATGTTTAGAGGTTGCTTGCCTTCATCTAATTTTCTATTTTTATGTAGTATTTTGAGTTGGAAAGGATGAATTATTCTGAGCTTCAAAAACAACTTAGACTTTCTTCTTTCTTCAAAAAATTTTTAGTTTTTTGAGTTTCTGGAAATACACAGTAACTGACATCAATTTTTCCACCGACATCGGCAACTAATCTTCACCAACATTGGTTATCTGACCGACATCGGCAAATTTCTTCACCGACATCAGTTTTTCTACCAATGTCGATCACTGTCAAAAATCTTTCTTCTCAAATAGCAAGCTAAAAACCTGACCTTTTTGCTGTTAAAAACACATTCTCATTTTTTGAGGCTGAAACATACAGTTTTTAGAACTTGAATCTATTTTTCCTTGGATGGTTTTGACATGTAATCAAACCAAAACTCTTGTTGACCACGCAAGGCAACAACCACTCCCACCTTCGCCTTCTCTATCAAGTCCCCAAATGGAGTATAATTTAGAAACTAAACGTACTCCTATCCAACCAACCCCAACTCAACCCCCTATTATTCCTGAAGGGGACCAAGACTTTGAAAGGTTCCTTGACCTCAATATCAAGGCTCTTCAGTACTATCTCATGAGAAGTCAAATGTGAGACTCTTCAGGAAACCCAATTTATGGGATGCCAACTTCCTTAGTTGAAATGACAATCATATCAATAGCCTCCATGACCCAACCCATGGTCACCCAGGCCATTGCCTCAACTAACAACCTGACCATGACCAATCTTCAAAGTGTGGCCTCTCCTTCTGTTTCTGGACTTGTATCCATTGGGGTTTTTGTACCCCCTCAACTACAAACCATTCAACAAAGTCCTACACCATTCCAAAACTTAATTGTCTCCATCCCACCTACTCTTGCACCTATAAATACAAGAGTGACTACTTATCCTTTAGCTAGTGTTGCCACCATCCAACCACCTTTGGTGACATCAAGTCAAGTTGTGCCCTCTAGCTTCATGACACAACCACCCTTAACTTCAACATCAGTCCCTATGACTAGTTACCAATATGTTACACCTCTACAAGCACAACCAACTATGTCATACATCCCTCCTAATACCTTCTAAATGCCTTATAACCTATGGGGTATCCCACCTGCAAATCCATCAACCGATCTAATCAAGATGTTGATGGATAAGGTGTCTAATCTTTAGACATCCATTTCGGGTTCAAGAAATGTTCTCTCATATGAAAAAATCTATAATGAACCTATTCATCCTTCAGTCCCAATCTAACCATATCCTAATCAGTGGGAACTTCCCAAGTTTACTCACTTTCAGAGTAAAGAGGACCCACAACAACATCTATTAGTGTTTAGACACACTTGTTACCTTATAGCACATGATAATGTGTTATTACTACACACATTTCCCATGTCACTTTTTGGTGCTACCCTCGATTGGTATAGTTTTATTACCAGTCACTCTCTATTTACATTCACTCAACTAGCTCAACTTTTCCTTGACCACTTTTTGATCAACATCACCAAAAAGGTCTCCATCACAGACCTATACTCCATCAGACAATTTGATGATGAATCAATAGCTGATTTTGTTGCCCATTGGAGAGGCTTAATCAACCAACTCTCCTTTTCTTTACCTCAACCTGAGCTCATGGAGCTCTTATCACAAGAGTGTGCCAAACATATCTCATCTAATTTATAGGTCCAAACATTCCACACTTTTGACAAAGCTTTCACCATGGCTAGGAAGCTTAAACTCTGTGCTCTCGTAGAAAATAAAGTCAAACTACGTAGTAAAAATACTAATGCAAAATCAAATGACCCTTCATCCAAATCTTCTTCTTCCAATTCTAAGTCTAATGGATCAGCAAACATTGTGGTCCTTAGACCATCATCTTCAATAACAACCAACCAACCTCAACCTTCAACATCAAAATACATCACACAACAATTCTAACAATGATACGTACATCATCAATATACTCCAATAGGAGAATCATATGCATCCGTGTTAAATAAACTAGTCAAACAGGGAGTCCTCAATCTCCCCCAAATTTGACCACCACCTCAATTTGATCCCTCATGTGCCATCCCTGCATGGTATAGGAAGAATGACTTATGTAATTATCACCATGTCAAAAGCCATGACACAGACAATTATAAAACCCTCAAGAATATCATTCAGGACATGTTAGATAAAGGTAATCTTGTCTTGGATAACCCAAACACACCACCTAACCATAACATAGACATCTTTAGACAAACTTTCCCTAACCATCCCCCTAGTCAAAATAACATTTAGACCATGGCCGATGACTCCCAAGAGCATAATATATGCATGGTCAACACGGTCTCTCCTTTTATGCCTAACAAACCTCTCCCATAGTTTGAAAAGGTTAGTCTACCTATTTGTCCATCACAGGTAGAAGGGCCTTCTTCTCCTATTTTTCCACCACATGTAGAAGAGCCTTCTCCTATTTCTCCTCCACAAGTGGAAGAACCTTCTTCTCCTATTAGTTCTCCATCAAGCTCTCTTATATTGGAAGACGCTTTGATGATACCAATGCCACTAGCCCCACCTTCATCCTTCCTAATACAAATGGAGGACCATACCTTACCTACTCTTCAATTGCAAGTAGAAGGTACTATCATCCTTGCCCTCTATCCTCTTGAGGAGTCACATTCTCCAATTCCTTCTCCACCAAGAGAAGAACTTGTCTCTTAACCTACTTTGACTGAAGATGATCTAGTAATGGCTCTCTCATGCCTTTGGCCTGAGATTGCTGTATCTAACAAATTCCCACTCTCATGACCACCCAAATCTTCTAAAAAACCAATTATAAAGCCTCATGCAACAACTTCTAAATCATTCTCTTGACTGGCTAAAAACTTAGGATTTCTCCATTCAAGGAACTTAAAACATGAGGCATTGTGGGAGCGACTTAAAGCTCCTTATCTTACACATCCCACTTCATCTCATACTAATGACCCTCCTTCGACAAAATCTCCCAATGTCTCCAAGGAGGACCAGGCTTCTACTTCCAAATCTTTAGAAGCTCAACCATCTGCATCTAAACCTAAACCCTCACAAACATCCACCATACCTACACCGATTAAATCTCTCGGTGTTCACCCCATATCTAACCTCACTCACCCACAAGTGAAGGTAGATTTGAATCTCGCCCCCCATAATAGTAGTCCTCACACCATAATAAAGAAGGCCACTAAACCATGTCAGAGAACTCCTCCTCCACCATCATCATTGCCCTCCATTTTGGGCCCACATCCTTCTACCTTAATAGGAGTGCTCCCTACTCCCACACCTAACAAAAACAAGTTGCCTCCATTACTCCCTTTACCCACCAAAAACATACCCCCTCTAAAAAATTCAGCACCCCTCACAAAGAAAGTGTCATCTACATGAGTGGCCACACCACCAACCCAAAAGGTGGTATGGAAATCTCCCTCAACAACTCCCAAACAAAAGTCATCAACACCTAGCGCATCAACAAGCACGAACCCATTAGTGGGTTCATATGCTTTGATAATACGAATTTTTTTAAAAACTTCTAACATCACTCTTCCACCTATTAAACCATTTCAACCTCTCAGACCAAAACCGTCTTGGTTCAATGACACTAAAATCTACCTATATCATCGCTCACTGGGACATGATACCGAGAATTTTTGTTCCCTCAAGGTTGTCATTCGCCAATACTTTGAGAAAGACACCCTTCTTATTGAGGATACTATCAACAAATCTCCAACACCATCCCATGTCTCTCCAACCTCTCCACCTTCATCGGGATCCCATCATCAGACTATGGTCCCTTTACCTCCTTTGCCCCCTTTATTCAAGATTAACACCATCAATGTGGCAACTAGGTCACAGACTTTAAAGGATAAAGCAAAAGAGAAAGTTGCTATTCCTTGGACCTACCCATTTATCAAACTTGCTCAACCACCCAAACCCAAGATTTCTATCTTGGGTACATCCCAACCCACTTCTTCAGAGGCAATCCATGATTTTATGGTGAAACAACTTCACCAAACTCCTATGAAGATGACTTTATATGACCTCATTCGAAGCTCTCCACAACATCGTCAAGTTTTAATCAAAGATTTATAGGTAGTAGAGGTCCAATCCGAGGACCCCCAACCACTAGCTGCCTTAGTCTAATCATTACCCACCATTGCCTCTATTACCTTTTGTGATTCTAAAATTCCTACCTCTAACTTGGAAGATCATAATGCTGCCCTTTTCATCATAGCCTACATTGATCAAACTCATGTTAAGCAAGTTATGATTGATGGGGGCACCAAAATCAATATCATTTCCACCCATGCCTATGACCAATTAACCCTCCCAAAGAATTGTGTGTCAAAAAATGACGTAATCATTTGATCTTTTAATGACACCACCGCCACTTCTATTGGCACCGTCATCTTACATATTCGTGTTAGCCCACAAATAATCCCACATCTCTTCTACATCATCAAGGGAGAGTTCCAATACAATATTTTATTAAGATGACCTTAGATCCGTGTCATGGCCTATGTCCCTTCTACATTACATCGTTGTCTCAAATTTGAACACGATGGTCAAGTCCATGTCATTCCCACAGACCCCTCCCCTTTCAAAACATGCAACACAACTTATCGACCCAACGATGTTCTCATTCCTTTCAAGACATCGACCCCAACACCACCTCCACCCATGAAAGCTTTGACAAGTACACAAATGATAGATACACCTATACCACCTCCTCAAGTGACAACAAAAGACCCTATGGAAGATACCTTCTAACGTCTTTCACTTGGAGAGTTTCGTTTACTCACCTTGGACATGTTCCAGACTCCTCAAGAGTATGGACAACTTCATCACAATCCTAGGTATGACCATCGTATCAGAATGGTCATCCCTTATGGTCCTCCCAATCTTCAAACAAATCTCATCTATGGAGGGCTAGATTGAGCTCCCACTGATGGGAATCCTCTTTCATCACCCCAACTATTTACGTCTGACTTCTCTTTTCTTGGCAACCCAAACTTTGCTCATACCTATCTTTATAGGTGTGCATGGAAGGGCTTTGGCTTTGGGTGCTATGAACAAGGCTCCCATCAGCCCGTCGAACCACCAAATGATGAGGCCATAAAGAATGCCAAGAAGCGACATGGCCTAGGTTTTAAAGAACCTACCAAAACTTCTAAAAGCCCTCGTCCTAAACCTATCATAGACCAATCACCTCAAAACTCGCCTATTCCCCCATCTTCACTTATGGAGTTGGTGGTTTCCATCCCTCCTAGTTTTTTTTTGCATAAATGCCATTCACTTGGAACCCCTAACCTATCAACTAGGTGGGGTATCTAGGTCTCTCCCTCTCATTTATCCAAACATGATAGACAATGAATATGCTACCATCAACATTATCTAATGTATAGATGATGATGCCATTCTCACCTACATGGGTGCAAATGACTCTTTCATCCAACGATCACTTCTTTTAGAAATGTAGGTTATGTTAAATGAATCAACCATTGATATTAACCTACCATCTTCTAACGTTCCTCATATCTTAAAGATTGGTCAATCATTAGATATCCAGGAACAAATTGACTATACCAAATTCCTTTTTAACCATAACAAAGTGTTTGCTTGGACCTATAGTGATATGCCTGGCATCGACCCTAACATCATCATCCATAACTTCATCACAAACATAGAGGCTAAGCCTGTCAGGCAAAAGCTTTGCAAGATGCATCCTCACATTGCGCTCCTTGTCAAAGAGGAGCTTCAACATTTTCTCTACATCTCCTTTATCTGACCCATTGATTATCTGTAATGGGTGTCAAATATTGTCCCTATCACCAAAGCAACTGGGGGGATCTAAATATGTACTGACTATTGTGACCTTAACCTGGCTTGCCCAAAAGATGATTTTCGTCTACCCAACATCGACCAACTTGTTGATCTTACGGCCAGTCATGATATTCTATCACTCATGGATGGGTTTTCAGGATATAACCAAATCCTGATTACGCTAAAAGATTAGCACAAAACTACCTTCATCACCCCATGGGGGACTTTTTGTTATAAGGTCATGCCTTTTGGCTAAAAAATGTAGGCACCACATATCAATGCGCCATGACCTACATCTTTCACGATCTCCTCCACAAAATCATGGAGGACTATGTGGATGACCTACTAAGCAAATCTAAACTCCGTCATGACCATTTGACTATTCTCAAAATCATCTTCACTCACCTCCTCCAATACAATGTTCATCTTAAACCCAAGAAATACATCTTTTGGGTTCTCTCAGGGAAGCTTTTGGGATTCATCATTTCTCTTCGTGGCATTGAGATTGATCCTGCTAAGATAAGAGCTATACTTGAGATGTCACCACCTACCAATCTAAAGCAACTTTGCAGCCTACAAGGGAAGCTTCAATCTATTCATCGCTTCATCTCATAGCTTTTTGACCGATGTCAACCCTTTCATCACCTCCTCAAGAAGGACGTCTCCTTTAATTGGGATAAGGACTATCAAGAGGCTTTTGAGGCTCTTTAAATGTTATCTTGTCTCTCCATTAGTCCTTATTCCACCTAAAGAAGGTCAACCTTTCTATCTTTAAATTTCAGCAACAAATCATTCTTTAGGTGCCATGATCGAACACTGAGATGAACAACATCGTGAGCAAGCAGTTTATTATATAAGCCGAACACTCATTGACTATGAAACTCAGTATACTCATACTAAAAAACTTTGGTTGGCATTAGTCTTTGCCGCTATCAAACTCCATCATTATCTTCTCAATCACAAAACTTATGTCATCACCCATACCAACCCTCTAAAATACATGCATTCCAAACCATACTAAAATCAACGTATGGCTCGTTGGCTCATGCTTCTTGCTGAGTTTGACTTGGAATTCATCCAACAAAAATCTATAAAGGGGCAAACAATCACTGAATAATTAGCAGATGCCCCTCTACTTGACAACTAACCTTCTCACTACGAATTCCCTGACGAATCCATTGCCACGTTATCCACTAATGACATTTTCTATCAAATGACAATATTCTTTGACGGGTCTAAATGTCAACATGATGGGGGTATGGGGGTCATTCTCATCCCTCACGAGGGTGAGCCCATGCCCCTATCTTTCAAACTTGACTTTGAGTGTACCAACAACATGGCTGAATATGAAGCCTTAATTTTGGGACTTCAAACCACCCTTTTCCTAGGCGTCAAGACCATCAACATCTTTGGCGGCTCACAACTAGTCATCAATCAAATCAATAGTTCATCTCTTTGTAAATATGAAGTTTTGCAAAGGTACAAACATCGTGTTGACACCCTACTAGAATCTTTTAACCATTTCCTCTTGCAAACTATTCCTTGATCTATGAATAAGTTTGTTGATACCATGGCTTCTCTCACCTCACGCATTCCATCCTCATCATCTTCCTTGAGAATTTATGTTATGGTACATTGTTTGGTGTTACCTTCATATATCTCCACTAACATCAACCTTGTCAGCACCATTGACTCTAGTCCATAGGATGTTTGGTATAAACAACTTGTGGACTACTTAACTTATTTTATTGTCCCCCTAATCTCTCTAGCAATGCACGACAGGATTTTATCAAAATCACAGCTCGATATACTATGCTAGGGGGTCTTCTCTATAAATGAGGTTTTGATGGCCTCCTTCTTTGATGTCTAACCTCCACTGAAACATCTCATGCTATCAAACAAGTCCATGATGGGATTTTTGGAGGGCATTTCAGTGGTAATGTGGTTGCAAAGTGCATCCTTCACCTGGGATATTATTGGTCCACTCTTCACCAAGACTGCAGCGACTATGTTCGTTATTGCATCAAATGCCAACAACACACTAACTTACTTCACGTCCCTAGCCATGATCTACAAGTCACTAAGGATTTCTGGCCTTTTTCACAATGGGGCTTAGATCTAATTGGTGAGATTAACCCTCATTCATCTCTTTGACATCAGTCCATTATCACCACAACTGAGTACTTCACTAAATGGGTGAAAGTGATTCCCCTCATTTCCAATAAAGCTGACAAAAGCGTTGACTTCATCAACACCCATATCATCTATCGTTTTTGTGTACCTCACAAAATCATCACCGATAATGGCAAATCATTCAAAAACAAAATTTTCCAAAAACTTTATGACTAATTTGGCATCAAGCTTAACTTCTCCTCGCCTTACTACCCACAAGCAAATGGGCAGGCTAAGGCTTCCAACAAAATATTAACCAAAATTCTAATGAAAATGGTCAACAATACTAGAAAAGATTGGCACATTCACATTCCCTTCACTTTATGGGCCTACCACGCTAGCATCCAAACCCCTATGGGTGCTACACCTTTCTCTCTAGTGTATAGAACTGAGGCTGTCTTACCTCTAAAGTACAGATACCTTCTCTATGCATCTCTTTGCATGACATGCTTTCTAACAATGACTTTCATCAAGATCGGTTGGCTCAACCTGAGTTACTTGATGAACATCACCTTGCTGCCCTCAACCATCTCCATATCTACCAAAATCACATCCAACATGCCTATAATAAAAGTCTGAGAGCACGAGATTTCAAAATCAAAGATCTTGTCCTCAAAGAAAACCAACACGTGACCAATATGGAAAAAAGTAAATGAGGCAAATTTTCTCCTAATTGGCTCAGACCTTATATCATAACACACAAGTATGGATTAGGGACTTATCATCTATCTTCTCTTGAAGGTCAGCCAGAACCTGAGCCCCTTAATGCCTTGCATCTATGACCATTTTATTGTTAATCAAGTAATCATTCACTTGATGTTTAACTTGAGCTCATCCCTTAAGCAATCCCCATCATCATCACTCCTATTCCTTTCAGCCCTTTTTCCCTACAAACATTAGTCAACCCTTTGGTAAAGCATGAATGCTTTGTCCTTATAAAAGGGAAACCCCCAAATCTATATAGTCAAGTCCATGACCAAAAGTTTAGTCAAAAAATAAAAAAAAATTGGGATGCCTATACAAAGGTCATAAACTATAAATGTAGACTGCTCCCTCAAAGGATAACTACATCATTGCTATAATTAATAGACTGCTCCCTTGAAGGATAGCTATTCAAAGACAGTCAAACATACAAATTAGAATATAGACCACTCCCTCGAAGGATGGCTATACACAATTTTTTCTCCAAACAACACTCTCTCAGAAGCTTCCCACATCGATCAACTTCACATATGACCACAAAACAAAACAACATCCCCATGTAGACTTCCCACATCTATCAGTCTACCAAAAAAAAAAGGACTTGCCTATAGTCATTCTCAGGGTCACCTAGAAAAGGGGCAAAGTTATCCTTGCTAAAAAGGGTTACGCTATCCTAATACCTCACATAATCAAACCTTTTACCTCAACATACTCAAGGGATTTTGATCTCACTTAATGTCGAGTGATTTGAATACTTTTTTAACATAAACAATGGTCAACGACGTAATGCATGAACGGGGCTTTTATTTGCAAAAACCCTATCTATGCTATCATTATGTCCCTTGTCAATGAAAGAGCACAACACCTTTCAATTCTTTTGTCACATACAACCAAATCATTTTCTAACCACACCAAACCAAACTAACCAAACCTTTTTTAGACCACTCACATTATCATAGCCTATTCACACTAGTTTCTATGGAAACCAATACACATGGAAACTATCGACCACACAAATTATGTCAAGCATAAACCATTACTTGTTGAAGCATAAACATACTCATTTCATTTTTAGCATACATTTATCACTAATATGGAAACATGATAGGGATGAAAAACCACATAACCAATGTTACAGAATACACCATCACATAATATGGAAAAGGCTATAACATCATCATACACTCATCATTTCAAGCATGTACCATCAAACATATGGGAAGTGATAAACTATTAACATGACCAAACCAATTATCAACCATATTCGACCCTTCCTCCCTTTTAGGGAGAACTACATTAGATTGAGGCCCTTTAAATAGGGGCTATGTAGGCAACACTCAGTTGACATGATGTCTTCTAGGGTTAGCTTGGCCATAGTCATTTGTCTGTCTATCTGATGGACCAACCATACAACCTTTAACCATGACTTAACCTAGTCAAACCCACATCCATAACCTCAACTCCTTCCTCCTTTTTAGGGAGAACTACATTGGCCTGAGGCCTTTTAAATAGGGGCTATGTAAGCAGCACTCAGTTGACATGGGGTCCTCTGAGGTTAGCTCGGCCATTCCTTCATCCATCCATCTAATGGACCAACTATCTATACCAACCCAAACTCATGACCAAACAACCAGCCCTAACACTACAAAAGTCACCTTAGATTTCTCATAGGGCACATTAGAGATCACATACATCTCCCCATACACAACACCTGCCACTTGAGATCATACCGTGACTCAACCTGACTTGACTAATGACCTTGGAAATTATGACTATCTCCTCAGACCATGACCACTTCTGAGACAACTCTACCTTGGTTGTTCTGATTGCATGTATGCTACCTCATGAATAGTTAGCAAATTATATGCAACCCATATTATGACCCTCACATGTGTTGTCAGATTGCACTCCAGTTGATCCTCAATATTTGTGACATTTTTGTGTTTTCTAGGAGCACTTCTTGAGCCTAGGATACTTGGAACACGATGACCATTAGAGCTACAACTTTTCTCATTTAACCCAATCAACTATGAGTAAATGCTGAGGATTGGTTGTTTTAATTTTAGCACTCCTCAACCTTTGACTGTGACAATTTGACCTACCTATCACGTGAAGTGGTATATGCGCAATCTCAATTATTTCAGCATTCACACTCAACCTTCACCATACCCATCCACTATTTGTCAAATTGGCACTCGATATCAGGTTACCTTCCCTCGACTCCCGCTTTGAGGGGGAATACCTCATCCCTTACCCAGAGTAACCTATACCTCATCCCACATCTGGGGCAACCAACTCCTATTTTTGTCTTGCAGTTCATCAAAATAACCAACAAGACAAAAAGGGGCAAATGTAGACACCTAAATTGTGTCGACCCCCCCTTGGTCCAACATCTCCTAACCCACACTCTATTAATTTAAAATAAATTATCTATTTTAAATTAATCATCCCCTTTAAATAGGTCACCTTGGATTCTTAGCTCTTAGGCCATTTATCACCCTATGACTAAACATAATTACCTAAGCCCTATTTCAACTTCCCCACTAATCCTTGTGCATATTAAACCTACCATTTAGACTGTTTAACAATGACAATTAAACTTGGCAGATGGAAGAATGGGCAAAAGGCTAAAAATAGCCTTTTTACCCATTTTCTAGCTGCTGACGTCGGTTTCTTAAAACCAAATTCCAACCTTGACTGCAGACAGGAATGTGAATTCTCTTGCTTCCAAGATCCAAATTCTCTTGCTCCTTGACTCTTTGCAAGTATCAACATTCTATCATCACTCTCTAGGCTAAGAAACTCTATAGAATTCACTTCACACTAGATTGAAACATTGCATGAGGTCTCCTACATCAGCCATAATAGAAACAAGTCTTTTACACTTCTGGTTCTTCACCAAGAGCTAAGTATTCTTCTAGTTTATATTTCAGTGTTTTTAGAATGCTTTGGTGATTAGTCCATTGAATATTATTGAGTACTATTAATAGACAACTTGACTTTCTTCCTGGGGCCTTCCTCTCATTCTTATTCCCTTTCCACCCCTATCCTCTACCTTAGCCCTTTCCCAGACCATATTCACTATCCTACAATCCTCCATAAAGCATTAAACAGACCCAGACTCTTTCCAGACCCCTCTATCGACCACAGACTTTCCCTGAAACTTGTCTAAGGCCATTTCCTTGACTGACATCGACCATTTCCCCTATTGACATTGGTAGAATAACTGACATCAGCACCATTTACCAATTGATGCTGGTAGGATTACCGACATCAGTGACTGTGGAAGACTGACATCAAAATATAGGTACACATTATCTCTATTTTTCTTGTTTAGTCTTTCACCATTTATTTTCATACGACACTCTTTTTATCAATAAGTGGACTGTCATCCCTCAAGGAAGTCTTTGCACTTCTGGGACCAAACATGTGCTTAGAAATCCACCATATATCTATCTAACATTTTCTATGTTTAAGTCTTACTCTTTCTATAGGTGTCTTCCCCCATAGCCAAAGAGGAGTTCTTTCAATGTCTGGATACGGTGTGTAGCTTCATCCAAGTACGTACAAACCCCTAACCATTTATCTTTAGTTTCTTATTTCTTCTAGATATTAAATAGCAAAAACAAGTAGAAACACCTTCACTTATAATCTAAATTCAAAATTGCACCTTTATAAGTTCATAGGGTTGATTTGTTAAGTGGGTTCACCATTTGCACTAAACTTGAGATACATAGGTTTAATTTCCAATTTGGGTTGAAGGCTATTTAAGATTTATAATCATTTTCATCACTTGATAAACTTAAGCCATTTTATGCTAAACACTTACACTTTGAGTATATGCACCATAAAATTTTGAGTCGGGAAAGGTATTGTTATGTTGTCAAAATTATAAGAAATTATCTTTACCTTAGAGAGTTTTTGAAAAAAACATTTTGTCACACCTTTTGGGTAGTATAACGTCATTACGCTACCCAAAAAATTTCAGCTATTATTTCATAGATCCTCTTGCATAGAGTTCCAAATTTTTTCCTACATTTTTAGACCAATCCAAGTGTACTTTTGTGATCTTTTGTCTAAAATAGTTATATTGTTCATTTTTGTCTAGCTTGTTTGTCAAAAGAACCAAGTTTTATACCATTTTTTGTGAGAAAATAATCTATTTCTAAAAGTCCCTTTTGTTTCATACCTTATACCTTGTCGATCAAATTCATGTCTAATGATCAAATACCTAGTGATTTTTAGAAGTGTTTCTAATCCATTAGGTTAAAACTTTCATCTATTTGAAAGTGTAGTTTTTGATGTCATTTGGCCAAGAGTCCTAGCACATGCTTTGTTTGAGCCTAACTTTTGACACCTGTTTGGCCAAAATACCTAACAAATTTTTAATTTGTAGGTTAGAATGATTTGAAATGCTTCAACTTTAGAATTTGGCATTTTGATTTTTGGTCCATTTATTTTCTTATCTTTATGTGAATAGTGAAATGTTAGGTACTTCATGCTAGCTTTTTTCCTCATAAATCTTTGCATAAACCTTTTGATCTTTTTGAAAAATCTATACCAAGTTGGAACATCATCTATTTTAGACATTATCTTTTTGGAGTTTGTATAACTCTTTGACCTTTTATCACAAAACATTGATTATGGATCACAACATGTATTCCTACACTCGTAGTGGACTCATGTACAACCCAGGGATTAGTAATGTAGTTGTGAAAGAATAAATTTTTCAAGATCCCTATGAAGATAATATTGCTTATGAGATGGATTCTTATCCCTCTTATAATACTCAATTAGGGGCACAAATCCTAGATCCATTGACTAATTATTTGGTTAATACACCACCTTATTCTAAACAAGACCATGCATAAACTACACAATACATAACTATAATACCCACAATAGATGAGCCAGTACTTCAATAGTCATATTATACTAATATGAATTCCACATATGATCCATTTTTCTTTGAGTGACATTTTTTAGAAAACAAAGATGAGATTTTGGTTAGAGCCATAGAGGTAAGGAAAAAGTTTCTAATAGACTTCCCCTATGAAAATTTACCAAGTCTAGTAAGAGTGCCCCATAATATAATTTACAATCAATAGGGTTCTTCAAGCAATCCTATGGATCTAGTATAAACAACATACCAAGATCCTAATATATCTAATTGAGGCAAAAAAATGAAATATCACTTTAATCAAATATGAACAACATATCAAACCTACCTGAATCTAGCACATGATTTCATTCAGATGAACATGATGAGTAAGCCTCTTATTGACCTAGTTCCTTCAATAGGAGTGTTGATAGAGTTAATTAGACAAGAGAATCTAAGTTTTGACCCATTCATACAAACCACTTTGATAGATAACTTGATGCATATGCCTGTTATTGAAGAAATGTCTTTGGCCTCTACATAGAATACTGAACCAAATGTAGTGGACAATGTGAAAATAATGTCTAGTCCCAATCAAAGTAGTACTAACACACAAACAATTAGCCAACAACATGTGCCTATAGTTCATCCCATGAGTGGATCATCATACTAGGGAATAGGAGTTTCTACACCTTAACCTCAACTGATTATTTTCTCAAGTGTAGAACCTATGGGATTATGTAATCAAACAAATGTCATGCCTCAATGATAGAATGTGATGAATCCTACTCCTCCTTAACAAGTAATGAGTAGTATATCATAATAGTAGACACAATCTAGTGTATCAATACAACATAGGACAAATACATTGCCACCTTAATCAAGGGAAATAAATGTTCCACCTCACCAGGTAATGATGAACATACCTCTTCAATCATAGACTAATATGCCAATTCAAAACAAAGTAATGACTAGTTAACAATGTGTAAATACTGGTCAATGATAAATACCAAATTTGCAACCTATTTTCACTTCTTCATAAGGATTTTTGTAATAAGGAGGTCCCCATGTTTCTCAAGTACTTATTAAACAACTGTTGGTTCAAAATGTGCCACAAATTTGGAGATAGGGTCTTGGTCCATAAGTTCGCATTCAATAACAAGTTTAATTAGTGGATAACATGTCCCTTTTCAACCATAGTAGGTATAGTATAATTATATCCCTCCATCCCAACCAAAAAATCCTCTAGGTCAAACCTTTATCACCAAGCCAAACCAAAATATCATGCAACTAATTATGCAATTCAATGTACATCCTAATCCACATATACGTATTCTTGGTCCATTCCCAAACCAAACCAATGTACCCGAACAAGTATCCCCATCATACCCTAGTCAAAGTTTTCCACTTGTGACCTCCCAACCATTTACCCAAACCGATGTTCTCCCTCAAATCAATGTTCCTTCCAGTTTCCTATCCCAAGAATTACAACAGATGAAGGATGTAATTGTTACTATTGAAGTGGGAAAAAAAATAAAAAGTTCAAATTAGATGATGTGTGTTATTACGTATTTAACATGGATTATTTTTAGATACTATTTTCTTTAGGATATGAACCATCAAAATTTGACAAATATAAAGGGAAAGGTGACCTTAAGGCTCATTTGACTGAATTATTTGGCATGCCAACTAGTGTCATATAGCAACATTTACCTTTTTCTATTGTTTCTAAGGAGCTTAGATGGACAAGCCTTGGAGTGGTTTTTTAAGTTTCCCAAAAATTTAGTAATAGATTTTGATGGTCTTTTTGATAAGTTTATGCAACACTTTTCCTATAATATTGAGCATGAGATTTCATTAGTGGACTTAATGTAAGCAAAGGAAAAATTTGGTAAGAGTTTTACAAGTTATTTATAGTGATGGAGAGTCCTTGCAAGCCATTTCACCCACACTTTATTGGATAAATAATTAGCCATTGTGTTTACCAAAAATTTGCATAGTGAAATAGCTTATCATTTGGAACTATAATGTGCACATCCTTTCAAGGAAATAATTGACAAAGGCTTGTTGATTGAATGGGAACTTATAAATAAAGGAGTTATCAAGATTAATTGAACTAATCAAAATCAAGGTACCAATTAAGGAAATGACTAACATCTCACTCAAGCATAAGCATTACACTTGGCACAAACCAACAACCAAAAAAGACTGAAGCAATTCAACCATAATAAGAATGTTGTGGGAAATGGAGTAACCAAATCCCATCATGTATAAATGGTGTAAAAATCATCTACACCACCTTTTCTACTTACTTCTACCAAATAACCTCTCCAACCAATACTGCATGCACAACAACCAAAACCTACACAATAAGTACAACAACCTTTACCATTGCAAACCCCTCCTCCTAGGAGAACCATGCCTGTACATCATATCTTTAGTGACCTAGGAGAACCTATTGAGTTTGTATTTCACAAGATTACTTCCACTAATTTTATTAGTTAGCCTATACCAAAGAATTATTTTCAAGGCTTTCCTTATCCTGATTGGTACTATGAAAATGAATTTTATGACTATCATCAAGTCAACGGGCATAATCTATGAAGATGTGTCCAAATAAAGCATTTAATTGAAAATATATTGGAGAATAGGGAGATAACATTAGATAATGGTGATTCCACTTCCAATCAAACTCTTGGGATTTATTAAAACCCCTTTTCTTGACATAATAATTAGTAGTAGCAAAATAATCAACAACAACAATAATGGCCAGTGCAGTAGTAAAATCAACATCAAAGGTCGAACTAGTAGAATCAAAAAAATTAGTAGCAAAACCCATAATGATAGAATAATGGATAAAACTAAGGTCAAAATTGTACAAAACAAAAAACCTACCATGTAGTTGCACATGAATACAATAGGGTTGTAGGTCATATTATAGAGAGTAGCATTAGTACCATCTCCATTAATCCTAAGCCAAGCAATAAATAGCCTAGACCATTGTTAAACAACAACATTCAACCAAATTACATGGAGAATCCTTCTTTGACTTGGGACTACATATAGGGAAACAAACAAATTAGTAGTTCCCCTTTTGGATCTTATATCAAAAACTCATCCTTGTCACTTGACCACATGTGAGTGTACTGGTAACTGAGACTTGTCCTATTTGGTCCCACACTATTCCCAACATTGGTTAATAATAATGGTCTAATATTTAATATTGATTATGTAATCACAACTCAGGGGTTGAAGATTAATATCCTAGGCCCATAACCATCTTCCACTTTGCTTGTCATCTAACTAATCATTCAGCCTTGGAATAAACCATTCACTACTAAACAAGATAAGAAATTTGATATTATGGAATAATTGCAGAAGACACCAACACAAATTTCTATTTTAGATTTGCTATGAGTGTCAAAAATCCACAAGAACATATTGAATGAGTTTTTGACCCAATCCACTATTGATAGTAACATATCCCCTAATTAATTTTAAACTTTGGTTAGACAACTATCTCTAGCCCAACAAGTCACATCCAACCAAATTGATATGTCTTCTCTTGCCCTACTCCATAACAATCCATTATACATATAAGTTTATATAAGATGGTATAAAGTGAAACATGTCCTTATAGACAATGGATCCAACCTCAACATAGTGTCTCTAAAGCTCATCGAGCTTCTTAGATACATAATGATAGATCTTCATCCAAAAATAATAACCATTAAAGCCTATGATAATTAAGAAAGAGAATCACAAGGCATCATTAGTTTTTTAGTTATCATTGGGCCTTTGACCCATGATACACTTTTTCATGTGCCACATCATGAGTTATCATACAATATGATTCTAAGAAGGCCTTGGTTACATGAGATTCATGCAGTCCCATCAATGCTACACCAATGTATCAAGTTTTCCCACTCAAGAATGGAAGTAAATATTCCAAGAGATTTACACCCATATGAACACTACAAGTATCTTGAGACTGAATTTCAAAGCTATAATTATTATTATGGCATGAATCTAAGTTCCAAGTAGGATAAAGGAAAGGCTATAATTATTGATACTTCACTAGATAATTGCATAGATCCTAATACCTTAGATTCTCTTTCCCACATGACACCTCCTGAAGCTTCTAATCATTTCACCATTTTAGATAATGGATCGAAAGAGTATGTGACCCATGATACATTTCATAATGACAATCTTACTAAGAATTTGAAAACCTTTAGGTGACCTAAAATCACCCCACATATGTATTGGTAACCAAAGAACAAAGATAAGGGATATATCACATTTTTACCAGTATTTGGCCTAGGACCTAACCCTCTTTAAGGGGAAAAATCATGGTTATATAATGATAACCAAGCTAATTGTTATAAAAATGCAAAGTATCCTATTCCCAAAAGGATCATAAAGTGTCACAATTATGAAGGAAGAGGCCTCAGACTGAATCAACAAGGAACCATCAAGCCAATTTTCATGCCTAAATATGAAAGACCTTATGGACTTGGATTTAAATTGCCTAGGGTTGACCCCACATATATTATTCAAACTCCATCATTGGTGACTAGTGATGATGATGCCAATAATGAAGTAGAGTTCAATCATTGTCCCACCTTTGATGACCTAGTTGAAACCAACCTATTTGATAACAATGCCATTTGTACCCTTACCTTGGCTATTCATCATAACCCTTTATCTTTATATTATCCTGAATTTATAGATTGGGACCAAAAATAATCTATTCTACTGACTGATGAGTTCCAGAATGATGAGGCATTTTGTGACTTTTTAGGCCTTAGAGACAATGTTCCATTGGGATATCACAAATCAAGATTCTCAATCACATTAGGTCTTGTAGCCTATTTTGGAGAGAGAGTGAACACCCTTAGCCAAAAAAAAAGTAAAACATTGAAGTCCCAAAGTGAAAACCTCTTTGAGGCACTTTTTTACTAAGGAAAAAGTAAAGATAAAGGCCAGTCTAGTGGTGAAAACCTATTTTAGGTGCCATTAGATGGGGATGTTCATTCTTTTTCAAATTTAGACCAAAAGATCACCAATGATGAACTTGCCTATGGATCTGAGTTTATATTTGAGAAACAATAAGTATTTGATCAAATTCTTTAAGAATGTCCAACTAAGTTTGGCACATGGCCATGTCTCCCATTAGGAGACTCAGATTCATCATGCCTAGGAGAAGTTAAAAAGCAAGTCCTAACAGAGGATCCTAACATAATTCAATAGTTCAAGTTATTGCCTACTATCCTAGAGGATGGTTTGACCCTCCTAGTCAAAGATATAATCAAGGTAAATATGGAGACTACATTGGACCTAAATTGGATAAAATTAGGAACATCCCTTATTAAGGAGGAATGTGATGTCTTTATAGCTTTGTTAAGAGAATTTGTAGATATATTTTTATGGGCCTATTCTAACATGCCAGGTTTAGACCTTGCATTGGTGCTACACAACTTTGTGGTTAATCTTAATTCCAAACTGGTAAAATAAAATCTACGTAAGATATAGGTTGTATCTGATCCATTGACTACTCAGAATGGATCTCTAATGTGATACCTATTAGTAAAAATCCTTAAGGGATCAAAATTTGTACTAATTTTTGAGACATCAACAAATATTGTCCTAAAGATGAGTTTCCCTTGCTTAATATCAACATTATTTTCGACTCCATGGTTGGTTATGAAATGCTTTCACTCATGACTGCTTTTTGGGATACAACTAGATCAGAAAAACACTAGAAGACTAACATAAAATAGCATTCACCACTCCATGGGGAAAATTTTGTTATTAGGTAATGCCATTTGGCCTTTAGAATTCTAGAGCTACATATAAAAGGGCCATGAATATCATAGTCCATGATATGATGCATGATATTTTTGAAGACTATGCTGATGAGATATTAGAAAAATCCAAAACTAGGGCTGACCATCCAGTAGTGCTACATAATATATTTAAAATATTATGGGAGTATAAAGTTAGACTCAATACAAAGAAATGTGTGTTTAGTATAATTTTAGGCAAATTACTTGGCTTCATAGTGTCTCATAGAGGTATTGAAGTTGATCAGCTAAAGTCCATGCTATAATCGAGATGTTACCACCAATCAATTTAAAGAAACTCCATAGTTTGTAGGGTAAGATCCAATAAATTTGATGCTTCATCTATTATTTAGAAGACAAGTGACATCTATTTACACACCTTTTGAATAAGGGAGTTGAATTTCACTAGGATGATCACTACCAAATATCTTTTCAACAACTCAAATACTATCTTGTTAATTTGCCTATTTTATTACCTCCTATGCCAGGAAAGCCATTCTTGTTATACCTATCATCTACTGACCATGCTCTGGTGGACCTCTTGGCTTATAATGATGACAATGGAAATTATCATGATGTATATTACCTAAGCCATACCTTGGTTACATATGAACATAACTATACACTTATTGAAAAAGCTTATCTTGCCATGGTCTTTATAGCTTCAAAACTATGCCATTACATGTTGAATAATAAGACCATGGTCATTTAAAAATTATATCCATTGAAGTATATACTATATAAAATAGATTTGTAAGGTAGAATGGCTAAATGAATAATGATTCTCAATGAGTTTGACATAGAGTATGTCAATCAAAAGGCAATCAACAAACAAGTTCTTGCAGATCAACTTGCTGAAGCACCTCTCATAGACAGACAACCACTCACATTTCAATTTACTAATGAATCCATCATGATATTCATTGACATAACCCTTGAGGAGTATCCCTAGAAACTATATTGTAATTATTCATTTACTACACATGGATTGGGGGTAGGCCTATTGTTTATTACACCATAGGGGGATGTAATCTCTAAATCATTTAGAATCAACTTTCCTTGTACAAACAATATGGCTGAGTATGAAACACTTGTTTTAGGACTTCAAAAATAGTGCATTAGAACATATCTCATCTCCAAGTTTATGGTGATTCTTAATTAATCATCAATTGGGTAACAAGTCATTTTTAGACTAAATATGATAAGCTAGTCCCATATAATGCCATGGTTGACACTCTTAAGAAAAAAATTGCCAATATTCATTTTGACCACATGCCAATGGATAGTAACAAAACTACAGATGCCATGGCTACTATTGGCTCTTTCTTCAACAAATAGATAAATCTAGAGAGTATCAGTTCCTTGTCAAAAATTTGTCTGCACTAGCTTATAAACCTTCAACCATTGCCATGATTTATGATATTATTGGTCCTAGTTCTATCTGGTACTCAGACCTTTAAAACTACCTTCATGACCAAGTTATACCACATAACCTATATAAAAATCAAAACAAAGCCTTTATTCATCATTCCACTCATTATACTCTACTTGGATCCACCCTTTATCATCATAGTTTTGATGGAAGTCTACTTCATTTTTTAGCTTCAGTAGAGTCTATGCTAGCGTTAAGAGAAGTTCATGAAGGATTATGTAGAGCTCATTATAAAGGGGTAGTCTTATCCAAAAATCTCTTGAATACTAGTTATTATTGGCCCACAATGGACACAAATTCCAATACATATATAAAAAAGTGTGACAAATGTCAATGACATGCCAATATAATTCATGCCCTAGCAAAAACTCTAAAACCAATGTTGATTCCATGGCCATTTTATAAATGGGAACTTGACCTCATTGGGAAGATTAACCCCACTTCATGTGATGGCCATAATCATATCCTTACCACCACTGAGTATTTCACTCAGTGGTTTGAAGCTATACCCCTCACTTACATGATTGGAAAGCAAATTTCCAGATTCATTTTCAACCATATCATTTTCTGATATGGTATCCCCTCTGACATTATATTTGATAATGGAGGATCATTCAAGAATAAGGATGAAGACCAGTTATGTACACAATAAAGCATCACATTACATTTTTCTATGACATATTACCCTCAAAGTAATGGCCAAGTTGAGGCATTCAACAAAATTATTATCAATATTCTCAAAAATATTATCAATGATGTCAGTTGTGATTGGCACTTATAGATATTACCTACCCTTTGGACATACAATACCAATAATTATACTCATAGGTGCCATTCCATATGCACTTATTTATGGTACTGAAGCCATCCTTCCCATTGTAGTCAAATTTCCTTCACTGTGCATCTCTTTCAAGCATGTCTTAGATGATCATTACTATCGAGTAGCTCATCTATAAGAGCTAGACCTACTTGATAATAAATTAATTTATATACTCAATAATCTTCAATCATATTAGAATTGACTCAAATGCAACTATAATTGGCACGTTAAGTATAGAAAATTTGAACTTGGTGATCTTGTTTGTAAAGAAAACCAAAAGAATACCATAATTGAGAAGAACCATAAAGGGAAATTCAAACCAAACTAGATAGGGCATTTCATCATCACTATATATTATGATCAAGAGCATATAGGCTTTCCACACCAAATGAAGATAAACTTCCTAAGTCGATGAATATTATTTATCTCAAGCAGTACTATGCTTGAATGTTAGGGTGTATTGTCTATAAGGACCATTTCCATTATGCCATTTCACCACTATTATTATTTTTATAAATAACATCCTTATCCATCTCTTCACCATATCCAATTTCTACTTACATCTTTTGAACCTAGTGTATTCTAAAGCCTAGACCAATTGACCTTGGTTTTTGCCATTCATTACGCAATTTCAGCATTGAGGTATCTAATCAGTTTCGTCAGTTGGTTCAAGTAATTTAGATAGAGATTGTATTTTTGGATAGTGTGATAGAATTTTTGGTAGTTTCATCCTTCATTTTTTATTCCTTTATTACCACCAATCTTGTTACTAATTATAACTACCTTTGGGAAAATTAGTAGCATTGATCTATGCCATTATGTCTTAGTTATAACTACCTATGGGCAAAATTAAGCCTTGACAAACCAACTTTCCACTTCCTATGTTGTATTTTGCCTTATTACCAACTATTGCTATTTTGTTTGAATTAACTACTATACTCATCAAATTCCTCCACTCTAAGGGTAGAACTATAGTGAATTGAGGTCCTACTCTAGGACTATGTAGGCAACACTCGATACTTGTTGAGGTTAGCTCAGTCACCCCTTAAGCCTTGATCTCCCCATTTTGTGAGCAACCTAAGCCATGATCTCACCATTTTATGAGTAACCTAAGACATGTTCTCACCATTTTGTGAGCAACCTTAGTTTAAAAACTCTTGCCATTTTGAAATCTTGAACCATTTAGTGTCTTGTCATTCTCAATTGAGTTGAGACACTCCAAAATAATTCCAAAACCATTTGAAAAAACATTAGAAAAGAGAAAAAACATTGACCACTTATTTTCCTTAAGGATTCTAGGAACCCTTATTAGGTTACAAGCAAATCACTTATCATTTAGTTTCCCCATCCTTTTTTGCTTTTTTCTCTCATGCACTTGCCATTTTACAAGACCATTTCTCTTCTTCTATCACATCCATTATATTTATTTTCATCAGTTATCACATTCTTCCCATTCCTTGGGAGAACTACATTTGGCTTGAAGTTTTTTATTGGATATTACATCCATCAAGTTATGTAGGCAGCATCCACTTACCCCATGAATATGGAAATAGCTCATCCATCCCTTTCTTTTCTTTTATTCCCCCTTTTTGTTCATTTGTTAAGTTGTCGCCTATTTTCTAGGGGCAATGTTCGTAGGGCTTCTATTGCATTATTTATTTGTTTGTTTTTGCTTTGTTTTTATTTTTTTGTATACTTGTTTATTTGCTTTTAACACTATTTCCTTAAATTTAGTTTATGTGTGTTCATTGGGTGATTACTTGCCCACACTTACACTTGAATTCATTCATATTCATATGTTTACATTGTCTTCATGGTTTCTATCATTGGTGCATTGTTGTCTATTGAGTATTAGATTATGAGAGTTGGTCCTCATGCATATTTTGGCTAAGTCCTCATGATGTTATACCATGATACCTACCAACACGTGATAAAAAAAACCTTAGATTCAGTAAGTCTATTCAATAATGGTGGCATCTCTTTGGTACTGACATCTTGATTCCATCCCAATCAAATTCCAAATAGGGTAATTAACCATGATAGAATTTAAACCTTTATTAGTTTAGATGAGCATCTCCCTATTAGTATATTGTTTAAATTCATCATTACCCTCTGTGTTAAGTTATCATCATCCTTGACCAAGTTTATCATGTTTTCCATAATCAGGGTCCAATGATTATAACCGCCTATGGGTAAATCATTGCACACCATTCCACTTGTATTTTTCAATAATTATAACTACCTTTGGGAAAATATTTATGTTGTCACCACTTTACTTTTTATACCTATAGAATGGTATTTTATTATCTTGTTTGTCTATCCTAACGAGGGAAACTCCATCTTCTCAATGATTATAACCACCTTTGGGCAAATCATTGTGTTATCATACCACATTACAACTATCAGGGTATAATGCTTATAACCACCTTTGGGCAAACCATTGTGCATCATCCCACTTACATTATCAATGATTTTGACTACCTTTTCAATGTAATTGTGTTTTCACCCCATCATCTTTCCTTTCTTTGGTCCCCTCATTTTGCTTATTTCTTTTCAAGGGACCATTTGCTGACTTACTTGTGCCAACCATTCCCTCGAGGGGGCATCATATATTTAGTTTATCATCATCATAGTTGTAGGCATATATGGCCTTTTCATTCTTTAAGAAGATGTTATTTTGATTATAACTTGCAATATCTTCCCAAATAGGGGCAAACTGTAGACACCTCAAATTGGCCACCGATAACCTCCAATTAGGGTTTTAGCCAAATTTCACTTAAAATATAAAATTTGGCCTAAAAAAACCAAAACATGCTAAATAATGTGAAACTAACATATTCAAGTGCCAATTTTGGCCAAAGTATCCCTAAATGGGGTAATGCAATTTATGGGCCAGTTAACTTTGATCAGATCATTTTGAGTCAAAATACTAATTTTGTACCTGGGTGCTCTAGATTGGTCTTTCATATCAAATATTCTATACAAGACATGACTTTATTATTTGTTGTTAGAAAAATCCTAAATGGGAATATGGTTCCAATGCATTTGAAATCTCCTTCCAATTCTAATCTATTTTGAATTTTGGACTAATAACTAGGCATTCTAATCAATTTGAGTAATTTGTGCACAAAGTACTTAAACATGCTTAAGATCTAATTAAACCAAATCAAGGTCTAATTAAGAATTCCATGAAAACTTGTTGAAAAAATATTTTTAGAAATGGATATTGAATATCTTCATCATCAGGTAACCTCATTTCTTGGGAAGACATCCCTAGGCCATAAATGCCACAAATATCAAGATTGATGCCTCCCATGCCTTATCAAAGCCCTCCATGCCTCTTAATTGCTCCTCTATCCTAGAAATTGATGAGCCTATTTATGGATTTTAATTACATAATTGGATTAATCCTTAGCCACACATATCAATCTTGAGATGGATGGTTTAGGTTGATTCTAGACATTCTCAAAAATCTATAAATAGAGAGGCCATAAACATCATTTCTAAGCTATTTTGGTGTAAATTTATAATGCACAAATATCTTCAAGGATCCATTGCAACTAGTGTTACCATGCTAAACTAATTCCAAGCCTTACCACAAGCTAAAGGTGCCAAGTAGAGATGGAGGTAGCTAAGATTCCATTGCCAAGGACTTCATGAGCATAAGTCGAGCAAGCCACTACTACAAAGGCATTTGGATCATCCAAGGAAGGTGAAGGACTTCTTGTGTTTTATTCCTTAATTTTTAGTTTTGTTTATCAATTTTTTTGTTAACTAATCTCTCCCTAGTTACTAGGCCTAGAGATGTTATGCTATTAGTGTGTTTCTTTCATCTTGTTTTCATTTTGGAAGTAACACCATACAAACCATCCTCTCTTGAGTCAAATTCCTAGATCACAATTTTGACCTTATTTTATCCAATGTGGAGATGAAAGGAAGGGTAAATAAAGAATAATGACACATGGAACAATTTGAATTACTTCAAATCACAAAAATGTGACAAAAGGCAAAAATGGATGCAGTGATAGTAAAGTGTGATTCCTTATCATAATAATGAGGGAAATGGAGGAAAACATGCTAACATAAAATGTTGTGCATATTATATCTATCAAAAGAGGTAAAAGGTAAAGTTGAGAATAAGGATCAAGAATATGAAAAGGTAATAATTTTATGAGGAGGGCTAGGTCCTATCCATGATCTTACACTACAACTACATAAAATAAGGAAAAGAGAAAGCATAAAGATAATAATTTTGTGAAGGATGATAGGTCTTATCCATGGTATTATAAAGAAACTCATAAAATAAAAAATCAAGGGATGCCAAAATAACATTAGCAAGAAAAAAGTATGTGAAAAATGAGGAAAATATGGTGTTTTTGTGAGGAATGTCAGGTCCTATCCATGGTATTACAAATAAACTCACAAAAGAAAAACCCAAGGGGTGTGAAAAATAAGAGAAAATCTAAGAAGATAAAGAAGACTATGGTACATCAAGAAACCTAAAGACCAAAAGGAAGGACTAAAGGTTTGTGAAATGAAGAAACTTATTATAGAGGGAGAGAATCGTGCTAAAGTAACCTATAAAAAGTGTTAGATAGATGTAGATAGAAAGCATGAAAAGAAGGAAATGTTTAGGCAAATTACTTTTTAAGGAATTGAGTGTTGGTGAGCTTTTTGAAAACATGGCCTTCATTAGTTTGAAGGCAGTAGGTGCTTGGACCAATAATATCTTTAAATAAATATGGGACCCACCATTTTTTGGCATATTTACCTTCTTTATCATGGGTATAGTCTAATTTAAGTACAAGATCACCAACATTAAAAGTGTGGACTTTAACATGTTTATTATATTATCTAACAATGTGAGCCTTGTATTGGAGGTTATGTTTCAAGGTAGAAAGATGAAGTTCATTAAGAAGATCAAGGGTAGGAAGGCAATCTTCACACATCTCATCATTAGGAATAATACCATGAAAAGATATACATAAAGAGGGAATATCAACTTCTAAAGGAAGAACTGACTCAGAACCATAGACTAGAGAGAATGGAGTCACCCTAGTGGCAATGCATATGCTAGTTTGATAAGCCCAAAGTATAGGGTAAAGATGAATGTGCTAATCTATGTGGGTTTCATGAATTATATTTTGAAGAATTTTATTGGTAGCCTCTGCTTGACCATTTCATTATGGATGATAAGGCATGGAAATTTTTTGATTAATTTTGAATTTGTTGCAAATTTGTTTAACATGTTTATTTTTGAAATTACCACCCTTTTTTAAAATGATGATATAGGGAATGCAAAAGTATAAAATGATTTGGTTAAGAATAAATTTGGAAATGGTAGGACAAATGACATTAATTAGGGGCATGGATTTTACCCACTTAGTGAAATATTTAGTAGAGTTGATAATAAAGACATGCCCATCTTGGGAGTGAGGAAGTTTACCAATGAGATCAAATCCCCAAGTTGAAAATGGTTAAGGAGATTTGAAAGTTTAAAGCCTGATAGGAGGTGAATGAATAAGATCATTATGAAGCTGACAAGGAGTATACTTTTTAGCATATTTGATTGCATCCTTTTCAAGATTAGGCTAAAAGTAACCCATATGTAGGCATTTTCATGTTGTATCATGTCCGCTATAATGACCACCACAAATTCCCCCATGTGTGTGTTTAAAAAGAGGAGAGATCTCATCTTACACAACATAGTAGAGCAAGGTACCTTCAACATTATGATAGTAAATGATGTTGTGTCGAAATACATACTTGAAATCTTATTTAAAAATACGTGTCTTTTTATGATAGTCTAAATTAGGAGGATAAGTTTGGTATTATAATAATTGAATGAAATCTTAGAATCATGGGCTTTAGTGAATGGTAATAACCTTAATGTGACAGATAAGTAAATATTGTGGTTGAGTTGAAGATGGATATTTTCTTACTTGTATAAGAAAAGTAGGATCAGAAAGAACTTCGTGTGGATGAAATAGAGATGCTAAAGAGGTAAGAGAATTATCAATATTAGTTTGATCTCTCAGAATAGGCTCAATAATGAAAGAGATAAAATCCTTAGCAAGAGTGGCTATAATTTTATGATAGGTGATGAGGTTTTCACTTTTAAATTGATAATCACCACTAACTTAATGATAAATAAGTTAAGAATGACCTAAATCAAGAAGGCATTTAATGTCTAAATCAAGAGAAAATCTCATGCCTAAAATAAGAGCTTCATACTCAGCCATATTATTGGTGACATCAAAGGTGAAGAAAAAATCTAAAGGAATAATTTTACCAATATGACTTGTGAGAATACAACTTACCCCAACTCCTTCAAGGAATTTAACACCTTAAAAGTGGAGGGTCCAAGTATCTTCATGCAATTCAACATTGATCTCAGGAAGCTCCTTGATAACTACCTTTGGTTTAGTAGTACTAGATGGAGTGGAAGATTCTTCAATTTAATTGTGTATGCAATCAAAAATGCATCATATCCATAAATCAATCTTAGATTAGATGAGATAGAGCACACATACACTTCCAATTGGGGGCATATAATTGTTAAGTAGGAGCATGACCAATGTGAGGATTTGCTAGATCTGATTAGGAAATCACTTGTCACAACACACCATGTGAGGTAGGGTTAAAAAGTCTATAGTCTAACATAATCACACAACAACCCTAAAAGAGTCCTATGATTTAATATTTCACTAATATAATAGCAAGAAAATTAAATTTAATCTAGTGCACACCAAATATTGTGGCATAAAGTGGGGGTTAGAAATAAATTAAATAAACAACTAAACTAAACATGTATAGAAGACATATACTCACATCAATGCATATGGAATCTTAATACATGGAGGAGAAAAATATAAATGAACTATCTATCTACTCTTGAAAAGGAAGAATAAAGTTAAGAATACTTACCTTTGAATATGAACCCATCAAGCCTCAATCTCCCCCTTGGCCAAGGTGATTCACAAGAGATTGTCATGGTATGTAATGATAACTAAGATAAATCAGCTCTAGGCTACACAACCTAGACAAGAATCCAAAAGACTTATCCACAAGATGAGATCATAACTCTAAATAAAGTATTAAACTCTAATGTTTTATTCCCCAAGTAGAGTGGTTAATAGACATATGTTCATTCACACTTTATTAAATTATTCACTCTTCTAAACAGTGGTAAATGGCCTTGTATATATAGTAGTATCTTACCATAAAATCATTCAGATATGTCAAATATGCTAGGTTGTCAACCTATCACATTTTTGGGTCTAAATCTCTATGTCTATGTTAGGTTAGTTGAGAGGCCAACAAACCAAAAGAGAGAAAAAGTCCCTAAACTGTGCTAGGTCAACCTAGTTGACCTAGCACAACTAATAGGTCAAAAGGGTGCTAAGGTAAGAAATGAAGGATAAAACATAGAAAATGATAGGAATGTATAGAACTAATAAGAATAATCTTGGGGTTCAATGGTTTCAGGAGGATAGTGTGTGGATGGAAAGAAACAAAAGCAACAAAAGCAACAACAATATTATGAAGCATTGATGGTCCACCCACTCCTTTCTTGGTGCACCCCTTAAGGCATGCACTCAAAAATATTGAGACTTAATCAGTAAGTGATAAAAGTTTGTAAATATTATGTGTATAAATATACCCTAGCCAAAGCTCATCAACACATAATGTTGATGCTAAGTATGGTGCAGTAAGTAAAAAATAAGATAAATGAAAGGACAAAATTGAAAAACACATACCTTTAACTTACCTTAGTGCCATAGATAAAGAAGTAGACTTAAATAAAGATGAAGGTGTCCATTTTAGAGTACACTAAGTGAACATGTAGAAGTTAGTGCAAAAAATAGACAAAAATAGAAATTTTTAAAAAATAGGCATATAGTAGTGGAAAAGATAGAGATTTTAAGAAAACTAGATTTTTAAGGCAAGGATATAATATTAAAGACAAATAAATTTAAGAAAGATGGAAAATGAATGACAAATGATGGACAAATAAATGACAAAAAGATGGAAGATGAAGGACAAAAAAATGGCAAATGAATGATAAATGATAATAAAACACAATACATCATATTGTAAATGATGTAAAACATAAATGACAAAAAAAAATTAGAACACACTAGATCACATTTAGGAAGCATGTAAAACATGAATGGCAAATTAAATATCAATGCAAGACAAATCTAATAGAGATATGTAAGAGATTGAAAAGTAAGATCATGTAAAATAGGTATGAAATAATTAAACATAAAGAAAAATATGAAATAATGTTGAATGAAATGTAAGTCAAGATGTAAGATAAACATGAAGAAGGCATATAAAGAGAAACATGTAATAATGGCAAATGGGTGCAAACTCAACTATCCACAATAGAAGGGTAGTGCAATAATGACAAATGAAAGAAAAGAGTGATTCATAGTTACTTAAACATGTTGTTTCACTCTAAGGATATATAAAATTGAAACAAACTAATGCTAGCATGTTTTTAAGATGTGAAGAAAAAGGAAGTAAATAAGAATGAGAATAGATTTAGAATCGTAAGTTATCTATCAAGGGGGGAAATGAAATGGGTGAAGGGGAGAATGAAGTAAAAACCAAGGTAGAGGAAATATTTATCGAAGTCAAGACACTCAAATTTGGTTTATCAAAACAAGATTACTATCGAACTTAAAAAATTGGAAGAACTTCTTTTAGATATACAAGTCTTAGGTAAATAAATGGATTATATAGATCATCCCATAAAGGTTATATGTATGAAAATTAAAATGGAACCACCTCCCCATGATGGGTTCCCCATTCTTTAGAACCCCTTATAGAGCTATCGGTATACTGTGAAGATTGGGTACTTATGTGAGAAAGTAGGTAGTACCATAGAGTTTTTTAAATTCCCCCTATTCCAATCTACTAGCCTACTACACCCCAAAGGACTTCAACTTTATGTGGAGCTGACTGTGGAGTTTGAGATTCAATTAGAGATAAGAGATATGCTTGTAATCATGTCTTTTGTTATGAATTTGAATTTTTAGATTTGTATGTTGGATTTTAGATATCATTTCCTTTTTTTCACATGATTTGGCTTTGTATTTTAAATTTATTTTGATGGATTTTTTCTATTCCTCCTCCATATGGATTTGGAAGACCAAACATGGGTACTAAAGATGACATTCATTTGAAAACTTGGGACAAGGTTGCTAAGAGAGAGAAAATTCAAAGAGCATGGCGTATAAGAGTCTCATAAATCAAGGTAAAATAAAAGTGACATCTTGACTTTGACCTTATTTTATCCAATATAAAGTGAAAGGAAGGGGAAATCAAGAGGAATGACACATGGAATGATTTGAATTGCTTAAAATTATAAAAAATGTGACAAAGGGCAAAAATAAGGGATAATATGACAATAAAGGGTGATTACTTATCATAAGAATCAGGGAAATTGAAGAAAACATGATAACATAGATTATTTGCAAATTTTATCTACCGAAAGAAGTAAAAACTAAAATCTAAGAACAAGGATCACAAAGAACATGAAAAGATGGAAATTTTATGAGGGTCAGGGCCTATCTGTGGTCTTACCTTGCAACTCACAAAAGAGAAACCCATGAGGGTGCCAAAAGAAAAATGTCAAAAGAGAAATAACATTATGGTACATCAAGAGGTAAATGCTAAAGAAAGGGGTAAAAATTACCATAAAGCTACCAAGGCAAAGAATGACATAAAAAATGACAAAAATAATAAGAGATATATAAAAAATGAAAATAAATGCCAAATGTGATGTGTAAGAGAACTAAATAATCTAAAGGAAAATAAAGATGATAGTAAAGTGTAGGTAAAAGAAGGAAAATGCATAAAAATAAAAAAAATGAGATAAAAAGAATAAGTAAAATATATGTTAGCGTCTGTATCAAATATGAGCATGTGACATATAAGTCTATAAGTCTTACAATGTTTATTGAAGCTATATTTATTTGTTATTATGAATTGTAGAATAAGAGTGGGCATTAAAATACCCCAATGGGTAAGTAAATGTAGGTATGGGAATCGTAAGATGCCCCAGATTCTGAAGGCACATGTGGATGGGCATCACAAGATGCCCCAAAGTCTAAAGGGACATGTGGATGGGAATCCTAAGATGACCCAAAATGTGAGTTGGAGTGAAGTGATATTGAACCATTAGAATGATCTAGAATGGGTTTGTAGTTGCATTTATAAATAGGTAAATGTGTTGGTTTGGTAGATTTTAAGGATGTTGAATGTGACATATGATTTTTAGGAGAGAAATGAGAAGGTAAAGGAGGACCGTGTATGATATGAGTTGTATTAGGGATTTGAACTATGTACTCTTTTAGCTTATGTGGACTAAGAGGTTAAGATTCAATGGATGACACAATATGTTTAATTTGTTCATGTTAGATATCCTTTCCTTATTGGTATAGGAAGAAGGATAAATTTTGGTTTGAATAAAATTAGTGGATGAGGTATAGGTATGGGATGATTATTTTTGATCATTAGGTAGTTGATGTTGATGTGATTATGGATCTTGAGATTCAATTTGAGGAACTTAAAGATAGTCTTGCCAATGTTGTTTTGTGAGAGTATCAAGATTTGAATATGGAAAAAACAAAGAAGAAATAAGAAACTGATGAAGATCATGACAAGACTCATGAGATTGACCTATAGTAGCATGCCACCAAATTTTTAAATCTAGATTGTACCATTTTGGAGGAGGTTTATAATGATCAAATCTCATGGGTTTAGAGGGTAGAAATTTCATCATAAGTTGTTCTAGACTCAAGGGAGCATGGGTTGGGGTAAAATTAGTTGAATTAGATGCTTAATTTTAAGGTTGGGGAGACTTGGATGAAGTAATATTATGATAAGATGATTGAAAAGGTGCTTTAGTAGTTGTTTGTGATGGTTCAAATTGAATCATAAGAAAGTTTTGCCTTTTTTCTTGGTATAAGGCTTCATATAAAGAATGAGGTGAAAAGATTATAAATTTGTATTAAAGGGGAGGTTTAAGAGTAGTGAAAAATAGTTTTAAAAGAGTATCATCATTCATGTTATGGTCCACTTTTATGAGCTGGAGACTCTTATCATTTGATGAAAGTATGAGTAGATTCATTATGAAGTTACTTGGCATTAATGAAATGACTAAGGTAATTTTAAGTAAGGTAATCATGTTGGAATTCCTTCACTAGAGAATTGACTAAATCCTCTAGTTTTGAGATGGAATTTCTACGAAGTTGGTTGTATCATTAAATTGCATCACCAACTAAGGTTTTGGCTAAGAGATTGGTGGTAGCAAAGGTGTTAGTTTGGACCCATTCCTTATAGATATTACCAAAAGACTTTAGAAAGCTAGTAGGATCCTTAATCTCATTATATCTGATAGTTGGAGAATTTTTCCAATATCTATTGATGCAATGAATGGGGATAAAGGTTAATTTTGAAGATGTTGAAGCATCTTGTTATTCATCGGAGGTTGAGGGATGATATTCCCATTGGCATCTCTAAGAGGAGGAAGGAAAAAATTCTAATTTGGTTAAGACATGATGACTTGAGGTGGTTGACTAATCATGTTGCATAAATGTTGTTACATGCTCATCATTTGAGATTGATTGGTTGTTTGCATGATGTTCATTTGTTTAATGACTTGGGCAAGAAGTTGAGTTGTATCAATAGGTGGGTTTGATGGTGGGGTATAAGTGTTGATAGGAAGAGGATTATTAGTGCTGGTGAGAAGAGTATTGTTAGTAGGTGGAGGATTCCCAACATTAGTGTTAATTTTTTTAAGTGTGGTAGAAGAAGGAAGCTTAGTCACGCCATGATTATTGTGACGAGTGTAAATAGTATTATCATCAAGATTATTGAATATTTGGGAACCATCTAGATTATCAATTTGATTGGTATGATATTGTGAAGGATTCCAAAAATTGGTATTGGGAGGAGTATTATGATGAAGGATCTCAACTATATTGCATTGTGTAGTGAGTCATTTAGGCTTAGGATAATTGGAAGGAATAAATTGGATAGTCTCATCTGAAGTAATGAAATAAGTGAGGTTACTATCCAAGTCCTTAATACTGTAATGTTATTGACTAAGGGAAGGCTTAAAATATGTCATCATGATGAAACAATACTAGATAAACATACAAAGGGGAAGAATACCTGACATAAAATAGTACATGGTCAACCAAGTCAACCTAGCATAGAAATAAGGTTTAGAATACTATACAGGGTCAACCAAGTTGATCCAGTATAGTGTACAAAGGTTAGAAAAAAGGTAAAAGGGATGTAGATAGTATAATTTTGAATAGGTCAACCAAGTATAGTGGATAGAGGTTGAATAATATACTAGGTTGACAAGGTCAACCTAGTACAATAGATATGTTTCTCGTTTTGTCTATATCTTTAGTTTTACTTATCCATTTTACAAACCATAAAATGCACTAGATTTGTGATGATTTAGGGAAGATGATAAAGTTGATATCAAGTTTTAATTAAATAAAGATAATTATAAGTAATGTAATAAATTAGGAATTACTAAAAGGGAAATAAACAATCAATTGAATTGATGTTGGCGAATCCATTTGATGCACCTTAAGCAAAATCTTGCACTAACACTGACTAATACAAGGTTTTACACACACAATTGATCAAAGATCAAGTAAATGAATTGAAATTAAAGATAGATACTTGGTCAACCTATAATGTTGATTATATTATTAAGAATTATTTTAAATGTAAAGGGAGATTGGCTATAAGCAAGGTCTTAGATAACAATCTATTGATACTTTCAGGTAAGTTTAAGATGAAAAGGACTATAGTATAAATGATACAAGCTTGGTATTAGGGCCTAACCCCTCACTTCACACACTATAACAATAAGGGTAATGGGATATTATCGAAAATATACCATTAAACATGCTTTATACCTGACGATAACACCAAGTCAGCTTCCCCTTTGGTGATGAAATCGAAGTAAGTAGACTTAGGTAGTTAAATGTTTAAATGTTTATTGATGTTTATGTGGTTTGGATATGTGTTTAAGAGAATATAAATAGTGTAACTATGTAATTTATTGAAAATCCCATAATTATACTATGTGAACTATTCTAAGCATGCAAGCAACTTAAAAGAAAGATGTGATTAACATATATGGTTCATTCTAACTTTGAAACGAGTTATAGTTGAGAAACTTTGTGGACAATTATATAAATAAGGTTGATAGGGTCAAACCTATACTATAAAATTAAAGTTTTAAAGTGAATTAGGTCAGTCAGGTTGACCTAGTTATTTCAAAAAATACAAAACACAAAACTACGTCCACAAGGTCGACCTAGTTAACTATGCACAAGTAGTTTTGAAGACTACAAACTTGAAAGGAAAGTACGTAAAAATAAAGATATAGAGGAAATAAAAAATGAATTTAATGGTTTATAGATGAAAATGAGAATATTATTGATCTGAGACCTTGGATAAAATTGGTAGTAACCTGCAAACCTAGTCGAGATGGTCAAATAAACTATGCCAAAATTTGCTAAAAAAGTGCTGAAAATGCACTAGGTCAGCTTGGTCAACCTAGTAGGCTAAATTGGAAGTATAAAATGTTTACAAGGTCAAGTTGGTTGATATATTTGGCTGAATAGAAGTCTAAAATTCTACAAACCTGTACTAGGTCAATTTGATCTAATTGGTTGTTCTTACAAACCTGCACACAAAGATAAATAACTGGGTCGATAGGGTTGATCTCGCATAGTAAAGATATGATAAAAAACAATGATGAATAGAAATAAAATAAGTGAAATAAATATTGTAAATATTTGATTCACATCAAGTTTACCATAATATATGCAATTGTAAATTCATCATGTCCACAAATCAATCCTAGATCAAATGGGATAGATCACACATACACTTCTGATTAGGGGAATACAATTGTTAACTAGGAGCATGACCAATTTGAGGATATGCTAGACCTAATTAGGGGATCACTTGTCAGAACACACCATGTGATGTAGGGTTCCAAAGCCTAAAGTCTAACATAATCATACAACAACCCTAAAAGAGTCCTATGATTTAATATTTCACTAATCTAATAACAATAAAAGTAAATCTAATCTAGTGTGCACAAAAACTTATGGTACAAGGTGGGGGTTAGAAACAAAAAAACTAAAAAACTAAAATAAACATGTATAAAAGACATATACTCACATCAATGTATACATAATCCTAATACATGGAAGAGAAGAATATAAATGCAATATCTATCTACTCTTACAAAGGAGAAATAAAGTTAGGAATACTTACCTTTGAAAATGAAATCTTTGAGGCTCAATCTCCCCCTTAGACAAGGTGATTTGTAAGAGATTATCATGGTATATAAAGATAACTAAGATAAATTAGATATAAGATACACAACCTATCTAAGCATCCAAAAGACTTATCTACAAGATGAGATCAAAGATCCAAAGAAAGTATTGAATCCTAAAGATTTATTCCCCAAGTAGAATGGTCAATAAGTAGATGTTCATTGTAATTATTCACTCTTTTAAATGGTGGTAAATGACCTTATATATATAATTGTATCTTACCCTAAAAAAATTTAGATATGTTGGCTGTGCTAGGTTGACCTAGTCAACCTAGTACATTTTTAGGTCTAACTCTAAGTCTATGCTAGGTTAGTCGAGAGGCCAAAAAATTGAAAGAGATAAAAAATCCCTAAACTATGCTAGCTCAACCTAGCATAAATATTAGTTAAAAAGGGTGATAAGGAAAGAAATGAAGTGTAAAACATAGCAAATGATAGGAATGGATATAACTAAGAATAATAAGCTTGGGGTTTAATGGTTTCAAGAGGCTAGTGTGTGTGTGGCAAGTGGTAAAAGGAACAAAAATCTTATGAAGCACCGATGGTCTACCTACCCCTTTCTCAGTGTACCTCTTAAACTTAGAGAGATTGAGACTTGATAGGGTTTTGTAAGACATGAAGTGTCAGTAAGTGATAAAAGTTTAAAAATATTGTGTATATAAATTGGCTTCAAGATCGATAGTAAAGATATGAAAATAATATTTAACATAAATAGATTTATTAAGTGCTTAAATGTAAAGGATATTGTCATCTAAAAGATTATTTTGAAGGGAAGAAGTGGTTGGTATAGGAGATGTAGCAAGTTGATAAACTATGACTTTCCATTTGATAGTTTTTTGAGTGACGATGTGGAGATCAAATTCCATAAGTAAGACCATCCATTTACCAATTTTGTCTCCAAGAAGAAAGGCTTTAGAGAAGAAATGACAAAGGGGATCTGAATGAATGATGACATATGTATTTTGGTAAAGTATGTAGTGATGAATCTTTTTGGATACAAAATAGGTGGCAAGGAAATCATGTTCAATTTTGGTATAATGTGTTTCATAGCCGATGAGGCCTTGGCTAATATAATAGATAGCGTACTATCTTCCCATATCATCTTGTTGGGTAAGCATTGACCCAACTAAAATAGGTGTGCAAGGAATAGATAAAATCAAAGGTTTATCTTTAGAATGAGGATGAAGTGTGGGTGGATGAAGCAAAGACTCTTTCATGTTATCAAAGTATTTTTGACATGAATCCATCCATTCTAAAGTAGTACCTTTTTTGAGAAGGTAATTGACAGAGTGAATTTGATATGGAATTTTAGGGATAAATCATCTAATTACCCAAAGTTTGCCTAAATAAGTACAAATTTCAAAAATAGAATGAGGAATAACCATGTTGATGATATAGATAATTTTGGAAGAATCAATGTTAATGCCATGGAGAGAGAATAAGAATCCTAATAATTTTCTAGATATGATTCCGAAGACACATTTGTAAGGATTAAGTCTAACTTTATATTTAAGTAGATGGTCAAAGATGATTTTTATGATGTTTGGATTTAGAAATAAGATCATCCACATATGTTTCAACAATTTTGTGAATGAGATCATGAAAGATATGAGTCATTATTCATTGATAAGTGGCTTTGGCATTTTTTAGGTTGATGAGAATTTTGACATAGCAATAGATGCCCCATTCCATGGTGAAATTAGTCGTATGTTGGTCCTCAAGAGGGATATGAATCTAATTGTATCTCAAGAAGCCATCCATAAGAGATAACATTTCATTACTAGTCATGGAATTAATGATGCCATATATTCAAGGTAAGGGGAGGTTGTCCTTGGGACAAGAAAGATTAAGATGATGGAAATCAATACAAATTTAAATGACCATAGTGACTTTCTTTCAAATGGGGACAATGTTGGAAACCCATTTAGAATAATCCACTAGTTTAATAAATTTAGCATCGAGTAATTTGATGATTTACTTATGACATAATGTTGAGACTTTAGGTGGAAATTTTCTTTATTTTTTATACACAGGCTTAACATCAAGATAAGTAATGATGTTATGCACCACAATACTAGGGTCAATGCTAAGCAAGTCCTTGTAGTACCAAGTGAAAGCCTCATGATATTTGTCAAATAATAGGCTAAAGTTGTCATGTTTAGTAGGTGAAAGCTCTCAAGAAACTATAATTGGTCAAGGACAAGATGGAGTACCATATTCGATGTGATTGGTTTATTCAATAAGCATGGAATTACCATTTTGAAAGTGGTATGGTGCATTGGGTAAGACATAAATTGGATTTGTTTTAGTAGCAATGCTAGCAACAAACTTGTTGAAGCAAGGCGCTTTACTCTTAAAATTTCCAATTTTATGATGATACCGAGGAATTTGAGGTTTTTGGGCATGAAATAACTCAAGAATAGATTCATAATTATGTAAGGTAGGAAGAAGACCATAATACTTGACATCTACTTCAAGATCTAAAATTTGATTTTCATGGCTATCATACTTGGAATGAATCAGACGAACATCGGTTGCCTTAACATCTAGTGTAATTTTAGGAGTAGAATAAGTAGATGGAGTAGAAGAAATTAGATTAGATGTAATGATTGGATCCAAATGTGTAGGAAATTTTAGAGATTTAGAAGGCATAATTTTTTACCACCCAAAGAGTATCGATAAGAGGAGAATTAATGAGAGGCACATGATCCTTAAGATCTAATGTATGATCCATAGAAATGGTATGCACATCGCAACTAAAAACATGGATTTCGGCTAAAGTTTTTTGGTAATGCTAGACATCCAAATCTGTATATTGAGATTGGGCTATGATATAATTATCATCGTATGTTGGAGAAATTGTACATGCATAAGAATTAGGGGGAGTTTTAGAAGGTAAAATCCCAATATTTTTGAATGTATGAGGAGACATGATGTGAGGATCTTGAAATAATTTATCCACTCTAAAATCATTGTAAGTGAAGGTATCTTCTAGTTGAAAAAGATCTTAAGCATTCCATGGAGGGGAAAAATTGGTAATCTCATCAATAAGAGGAACAATACAGTTCCTAGGTAATAGAGAAGGAGGAAGCCACTGCAAAATGTATGGAGGTAACTTAGTATTATAAATAATATGTTACAAATCATTGGGTTCATCATCATCAAAATCTGTAAGAGTAACTTGTAAATCAAGATTCATGTTGATGAACTTAGGTAAAGGAGAATTGTTAATCTTAGGGTTTATAAGAATATGATATTGAGGTTTAGGATTAGGAACTTGATTGCTTCATGTTTTGGGATTGGCTTCATTATTTTACTATTTTACATAGAACTTAATACATTGACCACCAAAATAAGTAATGACTCTCATTCTATGAGTCCATGAATGTCCAAAAAGTATGTTATAAGATAAAGGAAGATTAAGGACCATAATCTTGGTTCAAACTATTTTAGGTTTAATGGCTAATGGAAGCCAAATATAACCAAGTGGTTTTTTATTAGTCTTTTAAAAACCATGACAAGTAAGATGATTTTTCTTGAGATGATCCTTGTTATAACCAAGTTGTTGTATAATCCATAAGGATGTCACATTAATACAAAATCCTTCATCAACTAAGACTTTATGGATAAGAGTGGTCTTAATGGATACTTTAATAAAGAGTGGCAAATCATCAACATGAAAAAGAATTTAATTATTAATCATGTCCTCTTTAAGGAATTCAATAGAGGGCTTGGAAGAAGGACATCTATTTTCAATGGTATTGAAGCTGGTAGGTTGAGAATCAATGGAAGGTGGTTCTTCATTTATGGAAGAAGGATATTTAATTTATTAAAGTTATTGCATAAGAAATTTACAATGATAGGGTGAAGTACGAACCAAATCCATAAGAGGAATCTTGCAAGGCATAGAGTTGAGTTCTTCAAGAAAATTCCAATGTGATTTAGAAGAACCGGTATGAGGTTTATAAGGCAAATTAGTTTTAGAAGGTATAAATGTGGTTTGAAGATTGGAAGGAGGAAGTTGTTACTCAAGTGCTTCCAAATCAACATTAGTGGTGGTAGTATATTTAAAAATTTGTTCTTCGAAATATGGATTTTTAGGTTTGGTAACAAGATATTTGTGAGCCAGTTTATGATGATAATTAACCTTGGTAGTGATGACATATTGAGAGTTTTTATACCATTGGTTATAATTGGCATCAATGGCACAAACATCATTAGAAATTGATTGATTATTTGAGGAATATTTTTGGTTATTAGAGGTAGAATATTTAAGATTTATTCATTTTGGGGAAGCAATAGTGTATTCTTGATGATGAAGATCGATCATAACTTTGTGATTGAATGAACCACCAAGCATATAAGAGACATCAAATTTATTGATCCCTCTAAAAGATTCATGTGAATGCCTAAATTTTAGAATGGAACTATCAAAATAGATTAGGGTCATACCATTCAAGAAAAGCATTGGGATAGATGAAAGGTTTTGAGGGTGGTAAGAATTTTTTCATTTGATGACCCAAAAGAGGCGTGTGAGATGGAAAAGGAATATCAGATTTGAAAAATCTTTATTTGGTTTTTGGAGAATTAATAGTGATAGAGTTATATTTTTGGAAATATCTTTTAAGAATTTTATGATTGGGTTTGAATTGCTTCATAAGAAAGTCTTGATGCTTAGCTTGGTCAAGAGCTTCATTAAGTGTTTAGGGAGCAAAGGTTTGAACCTTATATTGAAGAGTGGGAGTTAAAGCCATGATAAAGAGTTTAAATAAGTTATAATCAGCCATGTTATTGCCATATTTATGGGCCAATGATTTCCATATTTTGATAAAGGCATGAGCTAATTTAGTGGGAGATTTCTTAACATTGATGAAGTGGCTAAGACAATTTTTAGGACAATCATTGTGTTAAAACTCTTTAACAAAAAGATTAACCAAATCTTCAAGTTGCCAAATATAATGTTGGGGAAGTTTATTATAACACTATAATACATCACCAGTGAAAGTTTTGACTAATATTTTACTAGTGGAGAAGGCATTAGTTTGGATCCACTCCTTGTAAAGGTTGACAAAAGCTTTGAGAAATGAAGCAAGGTCTTTAGTCGCATCATATTTGATAGTTGGAGATGTGTTACCAATATCAATGGATATAATAAAGGGAGATAAAGGATCATTTTGAATGGTTTGAAGCATCTTGTTATTAATTATGGGTTGAGGAATAACATTACCTGAGGCATCCTTAGAAGTGGAGGAATTAACTTAGAATTAGATTGAGGATGAATAGTTAGAGGTTGATTAGCCACAATAATTAAGTGTTGTTGAAGTCTCATCATTTGGTTGGTATTAGAGTTTTACATAATGTTAATTTATTAGATGATTATGGCTAAAATTTGGGTTGTATCAGGAGGTGAGTTAGTATTGGAAGGAGCACTCCCCAAATTGGTGTTAGGGGGAGGGTTATTACAAGAAAGATTGCTAATGGGATTGCTAAGTCAATTTGTATCAATCACTCACACATTAATTTAAATATTTTAAAGATGAGAAGTTTCTTGGTAAGCATACAAAGGATCAGATCCATTAACTTCATCTTGAGGTTTTATTTGCACCATGTTACAATTTATGGATGAAGGAAGAGAAGACATGCCCTAAGAGTGATGGTTCTCTTGGGAGGAAAAGAGAGGAAGAAATGAACATCCCATATAGTATCTAAATGGATTCAAGATATCTAAGAAGATTCTACTAGGATATTTCATTCTAATTTAAGAGAGATGAATATAATGAAAAGTTGGAGAATTGGGAAACTAGATTGATGAATAAAGAAGGTAGAAAATGGTACAGGGTTGATCAGGTTGACCTAGCACAAAAAAGGCCTAAAAACAACATAGGTTTGATTTAGTCAATCCAATATAGTAAATGGAGGTAGGTAAAAGAGGTAGAAAGAGCTATAGATAGTATAGGGTTGATTGGGTTGATCCTATATAATACATAGGGGATAAAAAAGGTATAGGGTCGATTGGGTCTACCTAGAATAATAGATAGGGAAGATGAAAATGTTGATAACAAGTTATTAGCTAAAACAAGATAATTTTTGTACCTAATATAATAAAGTAAGATTTAAAGGGGAAAAAATAGTCAATTAGATCAATGCTAGCCAATCTAATTGAGGCACAAAAGAAAAACCTTGCACTAATGCTGGTTAATGCAGGTTTCTACATACACAATTGAGTAAAGAGTAAAAATAAACTTAAATATTAAAGATATAAATAATTGGTCAACCTAAAATGTTTATTAATATTATTAAAATATGATTTTAAATGTTATGGGAATTTGGTTATAATCAAGGTACTAGATAGCAATTTAAGGATGGTTTCAAGTAGTTTGGGAAAAAAGGGACCATAGTGGCCATGATAAAGGATTGGTATTGGGGCCTACCCCCTCACTTCACACATGATACCAATAAGGGTGTCAGGTACTTAGCTAGAATATACTATTAACCATGCTTTATACTTGATCAAAGTATCAAGTCAGCTTCCCCTTTGGTGATGAAATCCAAGTAGGTTAGCCTTGGGTAGACAAAATGTTAAAGTGATTGTTTATGTTTTTGTTATTTATTCATGTATTCATAAAATAGAAATAGTGAAACTAAAAGATTAATTAAAAATCCTACAATTGAACAATGTGATCTATTTTAGGCATACAAACAACATGAAAAGAAATGTGTGAGCTAATTACTAGCAAATATAAGGTTAATTACAATTTGAAACAAGGTATAGTGTTGAAACTATATGAATAAAATATAGAACAAGGTTGATAGGGTTGAACCTATACTGAAAAAGCAAGGTCTGAAAATGAACTAGGTCAACAGGGTTGATCCAATTGTTTTAGATAGCACACAAAACACAAAACTAGATTAGTAGGGTTGATCTAGTTTACTATGCAAGGGAAGTTTTAAAGACTAAAATTTGTGGAAGGAAAGATAGAAAAGAAATAAAAAAGAGAGGTAGAAAGGAACCTTGGTGTATTAGAGATGTAATGAAGAAAGATTACTAATGAAGAACTTTGAAGTATGCTTGAAAAACTTGTAAACAAGGTCAACAAGATTGATCAACCTGTGTACGAGCCTATTGTAGAGTATTGAAAACATACAAGTTGACCTAGTACATTGAACTAGATGTTTGAAAGTCTAGAAACATGTACTAGGTTGATTGGGTTGATCTAGTTGCCTATTCGTGGAAACCTACACATAGGAGTCAAAAAAACTAGGTCGATAGAATTGATCCATTCTGATAAAAATATGATAAAATGAATTAAAATTAGAATGAAATAAAGTGAAATAAATATTGTAAGGGTTAGTTTCACATTGGGTTCACTAAAATGTATGAAATTTAAAATGCATCATGTCTATAAACCAATCCTAGCTTAGAGAAGATAGAGCATACCTACACTTTTGATTGAGGATATACTTATTAAGCAAGAGCATGACCAATATGGATCTACTAGACTTGATTATGGGATCACTTGTCATAACATATCATGTTAGGAAGGGTTACAAAGCCTATATTTTAACACAATCACAAAACAACCCTAATGGAATCCTAAGGTTTAAAACATTCACTTATTCTAATAACAAGAAAGTAAATCTAATCTAGTGCACACCAAAGATTGTGGCAAAAAGTGGGGGTTAAAAATAATATAAAAATATGCATAAGGAACTCAAATTAAAGTAAGTATAAGTAACACACTAATACATGAAATATGAAATATAGTATTATTCGAGCCAACACTTATGCTACTTCTATCTAATAAAAGAGAGGAGAAAAAAGTTAGAATATACTTACCTGAATGTGAACTCATCGAGACTCAATCTCTCCCTTGGAAAAAGGGGCTTTACAAGAGGTTGTTATGGTTTGTAAGGATCACTAATAAAGGCCAAATAATCCAAGATTTATCCAAATGATTGGATTCTCTAAATAATAAAACTAAGTTGTCTTCTCAAATAGAATGGTGGAAGAGCAGATTTTGGATATTATGAGTGAGTATATATGAAATAATGAAAAAGTGATCTTGTATTTATACGTGGGTATTGTCATAAATCCTTCCAAAAATCTTAGCTATATAGGGTTGACCCAGTCAACCCAATGTGTTTTTAGGGACAATTCACTAGGTCCAAGTTAGGTTAGCCAAAAGGCTAACATGCTAAGAAAATGAAAAATACCCCTAAAATGTATTGGGTTGACCCAATTGACCTAGTATAATTTACTAACCAAAAGGATTTTAAGACAAAAAAGGAGGGATGGAAAGAGGAAAAGACTATAGGAATATTCAAGGGAGGAGAAATAGCTTAGGGAATGGTTTTGGGAGTTGGTTGGATTGGTAATAATGTGGAAAAAGGGACAACAATATTGTGAAGAACCAAAGGTCTACCACCCCTTTCCTAGTGTACCCCTTAGGGTGTGCACCTAGAGAGATTGAGTCTCAATGGGTTCCTATAATATGTAAATCATCCGTATTTGATAAAAGGTTGAAAATATTATGTTTATACAGTCCCCATAGTCATTTTTGCACAATGTTAAAGATCAGGACTCAATAGAGATCTAATAGTGCATAGGACTTTGTAGATATAGATATAAAGTGTGTATTAAGTCAAAGAGGTAAAAGTTTTTTCTAGCTAATGGAGTTAAATACCAAGACCAAATGAAGATCTAACAGTGCATAGGTGATCATACAAGATTGATCTAATGGTGAGTGTTGAGCGAGATGGTAAGAAGTGCATGATGTTTAATAGTATAAGTGCTCAAAATCCACAAGAGGGTTCTAAGTGTAATAATCATGGGGGTTTTATGAAAGATGAAAGGGTGAGAACTTTAAGATAAAGAACTGACTAATTCACAAAGATTGATGGTACACATTGAGTCAATAATATAAGAGTGCATGAGATGAGGTTAACATGTTTAGGGTTTAACCTTTGGCATTAGTGTACTATGTGTTAAAGTTAAAGATTAGTATAATAAGATAGATGGTGTGTGTTTAATTTGAGTAGTGAGGACACAAGATGCAAGCATAGTGTTCAATGTTTAATTGTGATTGATTGACTTCAAATTTTTGAATTTAACAAAGGAAAGACTAGTTTTTGTGTCATAACTTTTGATCTATATAGAATTTGACCATGGTGTGAAATAATAATTTGTATAGGACTAAAATGCACATATATAAATATAAATTTGAATTTATGAATGTATGTAAAGTAAAATATATGAATATCCAAAGTTGACTGTGCTATGTAAGTAACCCAAGAAGGATATTTGAGTTTATTCTAATGGTATTTCAATGTCTCATGATGAATTATATATTTGGGATTGTTTTAAAATATATGAGGGTGACATGTGTGCATTAATAAGGTTTTATCAATCATATGAAGTATGAACAAAGGTTTACAAGTCAAATGTGTATTCATTCATGGTGACTGTGTACATAAAATGTTGTTTGAGTGAATTGTTCTTAAGCAGAAGGGTACTATGATGGTTGTTGGAACTTAAGGAAGATGTATAGATCATGTGGAATGGGGCCATGCATTTGGAAAGTATTACTATTTTTTTTAGTTTGATTAGAGGAGTGTCAAGGATCTGAATGAGTCTCTATAGGACCTAAAATTGACTTAGGCCTATTTGAAAGTGGATTGTTCTTAAGTGTGACCAATGTAAAATTTTTTAAGGGTGAAGGCATGTATTATGGATAATAAGGAAAGATTGTGGACTTAATAATTCATGAATTCTCTATATATAGTGAAACTAAATGTGTTGTTTTCTAGACTTGTGAGAGAGACTAGTGTAAGGTATTTGTGAGAGTTGTGGAGCAAAGGAAAATTAGAGTGCCCAATTAATGAGTTGATAAGATTAGTAGATTGAGGATTGTGTGTATGACCTATAGGTCATATTTTTGATGTTTTAATAGTGATATTATAGATTGAGGATATGTAAAGAGGTTTGAGTGTACATATGAGGATAATTTGAGTAAAGGAGAGTGATTGTGGCATGCATATGTGAGAGGCCTATTTGACACAGAGAGGAAGTTTGTGCAAGTGGTAAAAAAATAAAGATCCATCATTAGGTGTTTAAAGATATTAGTTTTAAGGTGGAAGTGTTCACTTAAAAATAGGATCTAAAGGATTTGATCTTCCTTAAGGGTAGTTGCTTCTTTTGAAATAGGTGTTTCACTAAAGACCTTTGGTTAGGAGGATTTGATCAAGGTTTTTTTGGTCTAAAGGGGTTGACCAATCTCTTACTTGTAATTTATTATAGGATAATTAGTCCATGTGTTTCAAGCTTGAGAGTGGGTTTTGTTCCCCAAGAGGGTTTACCATAGGAAATATGGGTTATGTGTTTGATCTTGTGTATGGATTGAATGAATGAGCTCTCTTATTAATATTGCTTGATCAAGTTGATATATGATAACTATATAATAGTTTGAAAGGAATATAATTGAAATTAAAATACCTAAGATCATTTATTCACCACCTATTAGTGATTATACCTCTAAAAATTAGTATCAGAGTAGGTCTTTTGTTAAAGGCTTGATATCTTGAAGGTGATCCAAGGTTAAATATGAGTAGTCATCAAGGATGTTTCTCTACTAAGTAAGCATCAATGCTCAATGGATCTAATTATGTATTTTGGAGCAATAAGATGAGGACATACATTATGTCCCTAGGGGTTGATGTATGGGAATATATAATGGATGGTTATGTTGATCCTACTACTCCTCCATCTAGTGATGCAAACATGAAGTTGTTTGAGAATAATTTCAAGGAAATGAATGTTATCACTTGTGGTCTTATAAAGAATTAATACACCAAGGTAATACATTTTAAATATTCTAAAGAGATATGGGAAAAAATGTAGATAATTTATGAATTATATTAAAAGGTCAAGATTGATAAGTTGTAGACTCACAAAAGGCAATTTGAAAGTCTCAAGATGAATGAAGAAGATTCTGTGGCATTCTTTCTATAGAGAGTTGATGAGATTATTAACATTATCAAAGGTCTTAAAGAGAACCTTGAAGAGGCTACTATAGTTTAAAAGGTATTAATTTCTCTATCCCTCAAGTTTGATCCAAAAGCATTTGCTATAATATAAAGTAATGATCTTACTCAATAGAAGATGGATCAATTACATGGCACTCTTACTACCTATGAGATGAGGAATAATAATGATATACCACCAAAGAAGGAAGCAACATACAAGATAAAGATGAAGAAAAAGAATAATTTACAAGGTAAGAAACCCAAAGAGGATGACATTTATGATATAGATGAGGATGAACTAATTGCTTTGATTTCAAGGAAATTGAGAATAGGTTCAGGCAAGTATAAAGGTAAATTACCCCTAAAATGATTCAATTATGGTGAGATAGGACATTTTGATAATATTTTCCCTCATAAGTATAACAAGGATGATGATGAAGAACATGATCAAGGTCATGATTATGGTAAGAGATCATTCAGGTTTGATAAAATCAAAAAGGGATTCAACAAGTTTGATAACAAGAAGAAGTACTTCAAGGACAAGAAGAGTCTCTACACCAAAGAAGATTGTAATTAATTTGATGAGAGTGAAGTTAGTGACTCAGAGTATGATCATGAAGATGATGTTCCTATTGAAGATGAATCCATTTTCATGGCTAAGGAAGGTAACTGCTCACATAAAAAAGAGTCTACTTGTCGTGATTTAGATGATGATGAAGATGAGGTGGACTATGAGACTATATTAAGAAATGCTCTTGAAGAACTGAATATTGAGAAGAATATTAACAAGAATATTAATTCAAAACTCAAATAATATGAGGATAAATTTAGTACATTTGAGGAAAGAATGAATGAAGATGCCAAGGAACATGAATATATGGCTAAGCATCTTAGTTGTCAATTGGAAATCTTGTCTACAATCCTGAAAGATAAAGAAGTTGAATGTTCAAGGTATGATTATGAGATTATGCATTTTAAAGATGAGTTAGAGAAGTCTACAAGAAATATTAAATCATTTATCAAGTTTGATAAAAGTTCTAATGATCTTGATGATCTCTTATAGAGTCAAAATTCGGCTAGTGATAGATAAGGATTGGGTTTTAATGAAGATCCCAAAGTTTCTTCTCAAGTTAAAATAAATGTCAATGAGAGAAAGTTAGATCAGACTTTTAATAAAAATCATCAGCTAAGGAATGAAGGTGATAGAAAAGTGAAGACAAATCAGATCAGACAACCAAATGCCATGGGGTATGCAAATTTCAATATTTACTGCTATACTTGTAATTAGTTTGGGCATAAAGATAGATAATGTAGAATACCTATTAAAAATGATTTTACATGGGAATATTATGGGGTTCATCAGTCAAAAGGAGTGAGCAAGGTTGAGTGATTCAAATATAATGATGTGGGACACTTTGTAAAACATTGTTTGAATAAGGTAAGATGAGCTAAGTTTCCATCAAGGAGTATGGTTTTCTACAACTATGAACACAGAGGTCACATTGATAGACTATGTATTTAAAGGAAATTAAGTCAAAATAAGTTCAATAAGGTTCCAAGAGTGCAAGTTAAAAGACAAATTAGCTCATGGAAACTAAAGGTAAGTGATGATGAGTCTACAGGTCTAAGTAATCTATTTATTATGGTGGAGAATGCTTTAAAAGTTGAAGAGTGCAAAGGAATTTCATTTTCTACTCATGTTGTGAATAAATATACCAAGCTCAAAAATAAGACTAAGGTGCTGGTTGAAGCTAGTTCTAAGGTATGTACGGATTCAAGTGAACATCTTACTATTGTTGAGAAAGCTTCATGTAAAGAACATCAATTATCAGTGCCTAGTGATGAGATTTAGAATTATCAGGTTACTTTTGTCACTTTGATTTGTACCATTTGAGGTGATGCAAAGCTCTCTTCATCTAAGTGGTATAATGGAATTAAATTTAGGCTTGTAGGTAGCCTAAGGAATGAAGTGAGCCTCTAAATAGAGTGAGCTCCCTTGATATACCACTTAGGATTGAAAATACTAATAAATTTGGGGATGAAAAGGGAGAAGGATAACCTGAAGAAAACTCATTTAAGGGATGTGATACAAAAAATTGATTGATGACATCTAAATGTATTCATATTACACTTGAAATCAAAGGACAAACTAAACATACACTCTCTAATTTAAGCCTTCTTGCATCAATATTACATTGTGAGGTTATGGATGAATGCAAAAAGCTAGGAGGATTAGACAAGAGGCCTTGAGTGGAAATAATGAAGAGAATAACTCAATTAAACTTTGAAATTTCCTAGAACACATCACATTCCCTAAAAGAAGTTGTAAATAGGTGAGAGAATGTGATAACTTACTAAGGAATCCATGATATCTACTAGGAAAATACAACATTAAAGTAAATAAACCTATTATCAGTCATGTAAGAGGTAACACTTAGTAATTTTATTGATAAAAATGCATACAAATTATTAGGGCTTTTCCATAATTAGGTGGATCATCCATACAATGCCAAAATGGCTAGTTATTATAGAACTTGTGAGGGAGAAAAGAATAGAGAAGTTGAAGGGTCACAAGGACACTTTTTAAGATGATATAAAGAGTTAATTGTGCATGTGGAAAGATTATGGGATGAACCATGTAAGTTTAGGAGTTACAAGTGTCAATCTAAGTCATAAAATTCATGAAAAGTTGTAAGAAAACTCCTTGACTAGCTTAGAAAAATTGCCTTCATGATTGGAGCTATTTAAACATATTATACCTAATTAGGAATAGGATAAATGATTTTAATTTAGGTTAGGGACATAAAAAATTCCTCTCCATGCATTTGTTGCATACTTGGTCTTCTATAAGCACCTATAAGTGAGCCATCATCATCTATTATCTAGAAAACTACCCATCCATGCACTTTGCACACTTGGCCTCAAAATTGGCATCAATTGTCGATGAAAATAAATGAGAGGGAGTTAATGACAATTTTAAAGGCCCTCCATGGCCCTAAAAGCATCAGCAACATATTAAAATCATCCCACTTGATGTTTTTCATCTTCTTCGCTAGCTTGTCCATTAGGCTAGTTTTGATAGGCTGAGTTAAATCACCTAGCTGAGACACTTATGAGTTATTTTAAGGAATTATAGTGATATGGGGAGTTATAATAAGTCTTAATATTTCCATCCATATTATTTTAACCTATTGAAACCTCTTACAACCTATAAAACACAAAAAATAGTGAGAAAACCATTCTTATACCCCCATCTATACAATTTAGTACAACGCAAAAGCATGTGAAGTATCCTAACTAAGTCATTTATAAGGTAAAATAGATATTATTTTGAAAGTCATCCATTAAATTTCATCTCTAACTCCATATTCATAAACTAGTCCTTGGTAAGGGTTTTTAAGGGGTTTTGAGCAGTTTAAGCCCTTAAGCTTTATTCATAATCTAGGACATTAGAAATAAAAAAATTCCAATTTTTTTTTGTTCAAGACCCATTATAACTTTCCTAGACTCTTTTTTCCCCCATGCAAAACATTGTGAAAGATATAAGCTTCCAAAACTTCCTTATCGAGATCTTTTCCTTGTTTTCACAGGCTTGAGTTTGTCTTTGAAGCTCATAATGAATTTTTTTGATTTTATTTGGCTCAAAATATCTTGAACATACCTTTATTCATCCCATAAACATGTTTCAATAGGTTTTAAATCTTAACTCATGCTAAAAGGGTAATGGACTCTCCATTTGGGCACTAGGCCTAGACCTTGCCTAGTATGTCTGAGTGTAACTTTAGAAAAGTTTAGACTCCCCTATCAGATACCATTCCTATAAGGTATTTAAAATTATTTTACATGTTTTTAAAATATTTTCACATTATTATACAAGGTTACCTTATCCCCTATCTCATTCTTTTACCACCCTCTTTCAAAACTATAGGGTTCTTGTATGCAGAGAGTTACTCCTACTTGAGACAAAATAGGGGGTACTTACCATATTTACACATAAAAAATAGGTATTGGATAGGATTATCCAAGTGTAAAGGATTGATTATAAAAAAATTTAACTCTTAAGTAGGTCATATGACCTTTCAACCCTTCCAAATTTGAAACAAACTTCTAGAAAAGCAAAAAAGTGTAGGGTTTCAAGAGTAGACTATGTATGCACTTGAAAATACCATCCTCTATGCTTGGTTTTTATTTTTTAGAGTGTTTTAAAGTGAAATTTATCATGATTAATGTGATTCCAATATCTATTTTATTTTACAACCACTCACACACTCCTCTATATGCTTAAACTCACAAGGTTGTGCCTTGATTTTCCCTCTCAAGAATGACCCCTATGTGTTATGCATTTTGCAATCTTTAAACCATAAAAACATGATTATAAATACTTATTGATATCTATCACGGTGATTTATTAGTATATTGGGTCCATATGTTCTAATTACATGCCCTCTTCATGCCAATAATGCCAAATTTATGCTGACTATCTAAGACAATCATAATTGACTGTGTGAGAGCCCTTTTAAGGTGTTGTGGGTTTATTTTATCATTATTTGTATCTCATTTAGTTCATCATGATATTAAAAAATATGGTCATGATTTGTATTATCATTCTAACCTCCTTCTAACTCTTCATATGCACTCTTAGCTCCAAAATTGAGTCTTTCCCTATTTTGACTGAGTTAATATGCTTATGCTAGAGCTCATGAAGTTTTTCATAGTCATGGAGAAGGTTCATAGTGGGTTGGTTCATCAAAATAAATTTTCCAAGCATCAAAATGTAATTTCAACTACTAGACTGAGTTCTTTGCAAAGTGATTGAGCAAGCCTAATGTAGACTGCTACTTGTAGGTTGATTTACCTTTAATTAACTTGTTTATGGTGTTAAGAGGCTCATTTGAAACCACTTGTGTTCACATAACATCATTTTCCTAAAACTAACTTCAGTGCCATGAAACTAGGTCTAAACCTCATGTTAGCTTCCTGACTGATACACTTATTATTTTAAGACCATGTTTGGATTGAGCCTATAGGTGATTATTCTTCAAATGAGTTGATTATGGTATTTTAAGATATTTTTGAACATTATTAAGGTCACAATTCAATTTTTCATGTTTTTATTCCACTTAAACATTCCAAAACAAACACCAAACCCTTAAATCTATGTCCTTGTCTGTTTGTAGCTATAGGTACATGCTTCATGGTCTCTTGTATGAACTGAGAGATTTGAATAGGAGGTCAGATACATCTTATCATATCCATAAGTTGATTTAAACTATAATTTCTCTATTCAACCCATTGTAACTCCTTCAATATGATAACATGGTTAATATTTCCAATCTTAGAGCACAAATGTCTCTTTTTAACTCAGGACTATAGAATACTACAAGATTTTACTATTTTGGGAGGCCATTTTGAGACCTCAAACAACCCTTCTCTCCTTATAATCTACATTTCCAACTTGGAAAAGGTATTATTTTTTCTAAAGGATAAAATATTTTATAATTTATAAGCTTCAAGACCCTTACCCTCATGTTTTAGGATAGTCTCAAAAGGTCTCTTGACCTTTGTTTTGCCATTTTAGGGATTAAAGACCTGAATAGTGTCATTTCTCCTTCAACATGGTTATCAACTCCATTAGCCAATATTATCCCTTAAAAAGGTTAGTTATATTCTCTCTTCATTCTTAATAATTTAATAAGGGTTTTAAAATCATATTTAAATCATCCATATGCCAGCTCTGCTCCATATGAACACCACTTGTAGGTGACCATTTCCTTTACAGGCAGCAAGTGGGAGCAAATTAGGAGAGTGTATGATTTATAAAATTAAAATGAGATTTGAGATATTTAAATGATTATAATAATAAATATTTAATTTTAAAGACCTTTCTTAGCTCAATTTTCCTCTTAAGCATGCTAGCCTTCATGAGCTACCAGTAGATGAGCTTCAATGGCTGACTATATGAAGGTTTTCAATATGACTACTATAATCATCTTTCACACTCTTTGAAGGGCTTAATATGTTTGTTATTATTTTTAGACACATCTAAAATATTTGAAACCTCAAATAAAACTTCATGAAAAGACTAAAAAGGATCTTCACACATGATTCAACATGGATTCAAGTTGAAAAAATAAGGAAAAGGCTATGAGCTTCGCAGACTGTGGGCATGTGTATGCATGAATGTAACCATGAAAATTTTATTGGAGAAAGAGGATTAAAGGTGGAAAATAAGTTAAGAAACATATTTTAAACATAAGGGTGAGCTTGACATAACCCCCTAGAACTATGAATTAGCTTTAAAATCTTTAAAATGGTGCAAGACTACCTACAACTCAGAAAATTGTATCTTCCTACAAATTGAGATGAGTAGCACATAAAAACCTCATGAAACATGAAATAAAGTATGGATATAATTGGATAAGGAAGTAAAAATTCTCTAGAAGAAATCTCAACAACTAGATTATATGGACTCCTTGAAACTAAGGTAAAACTTGAAAGGTGCATAGATTGATAGGCAGTTTTAGAAGATCAATCAAATGGATGATTCATATTGCACATTTGATAATTATAAAACTTATTGATAGTAAAATGGATGTCTCCAAGTGAAAAATATCCTCCTAAAATAATTCTACCTAAAACAATTTCTACTGACCATACCAAGTACAAACCTACAAGTCACTTTTGTGTGTCTAGAAAGGTGAAAAAGAAGCAAAATGGTTTTGAGCAAGAAATGAAATCTCCAGATCAAACCAAAATAGGAGATGAGTGTGGGGAATCTAAAAAATCACATTTAAATTTTTTTCAAGTGGCACACTTCTCAAAGAGGCTGTACAAGTGTTGTTTTCTCCTTTTTTACTAAGAAAATTACCTTTTCTTTGAACAACCTACCTTATTTTTAGTAGTTTCAGTTATCTAAGACTTCTAGTGACATATGGGGCATGACATCACGTTTTGACACTTGAAAATTTTGTAATAAACCCATATAAAGAATTGAATTCATATTTTTGACCCTTCAAATGACCCAATAGTGATATAGGGACATAAAAATAATTGATCAAAGCTAATATAACATTATTTTAAATTAGTTACCCTATAAAACATATTATGAATATATATTATACCCCATTATAGACAAAAAAATCTAATTTTTTTATGAGGGGTGCCCTAATTTGATCTAAAAGTCAAATTTGGTTAACAAATTGATGATTCATAGGAGTTGTATGCTTGCTATACTAAATATACTAGTAGCCTTATCAGTCTATTGAGATTAAGAGTAATATAAGGATTGAGACAAATAAGAAAATTTTGACCATTGATGAAGACAAGACACTAGTGACTACCTCAACCACACAAAGCAAAAGACTCACACAATAAAGAAAGTAAACACAGAAGGCATACACATGTGATCTAAGCACTCAGAGGGAGTAGAGAACAACCTATTATGTACAACTAGAAATGCACATACCTCCATCCTAGATCAAAGGGAAAGTTTTAAGCATCACCTTCTTCATGAGATGGAACATGTTGCAAATCATGCTTCTCTTTGGATTGGATGTCTTATGGATCAGACTTATCCTTTAACACTTTAATTGTTATAATCTCAAGTTGACCATATTCAAATAATTATTCAATGTTAAATTATTCCTCTTTAATCCAAACATCTTTAGCTTTTTCATGTAGATCCTAAATTGTAACCTCAAATGATAATTAAGCTAGGCATACCTTCTTGTCTTCCATGGTGCTCTTAACAAGATTAGGCTTCTCCTTAGCTGCAAGTTCTTATATCTCATCAAGGATATTTGAAAAATCTATCCAATATTTATCTTTATCTTCCATGAAAACTTCTTCCTTCACATTTTCATACACTTGGTCCTCAACTTGGCAGAACTCTTCAAGCTCTTGAACTAACTCCATTTACAGCTGTTAATCATCCTTGTCCTCTTTATCATCTAGAGCTAATACCTCTTAAATATTATCTTATTTATGTATGATGTCATAAATATGGTTTTATTCAATCTCTATTTCATCATCAAGTGGATTCATGATAACTAGTTCTTGACCAACAGAATATCTCCATCCTTATGTTTGATGACACACTTAAGCTCATATTCATTAGATTCATCAATAAGATTGGGTTTATCATTAGATATGAAATACTTTAGAGAATAATAAAATTAAAAAAAATAATAAAATTATTTTCATATGTAATTTAACTTCTTCCATAAATCTTCTTCCTCATGATCATCTTCAAGAGCTACTTCTTCCACCTTGGTCTCATGAAACTCATCTATGATTGCCACTTCTTGAGAGATAACTTGAAAGTGTTCTCCATTTTTGATAACACATTACATTTCATGTTTTCAATGATCATATAATTTTTTTTGATTATATGTAAAGGCTCCTTCAATGGTTTTAATATATTTCATCTCCTTCTCCTTCATGGTGATGTCAAGACTAGGCATCTTGAAATCATGTGATCTAGCCCGATGAGGCTACCAAGGAGGTAGGTTTTCTTCAAACAAGAGCTCTATTTTTTTTTCAACTAGATGATCCTCCTTAGGTTTCCACACTATATATCCATTAATGAAAAGAGTGATAGTGTGAGGACAAGATCAACTAGTTGGTGGAGGTGGCACATAGAACTCAAAATCAAGTTAAGGGTGAAATGTAGGGTTTTCTCTATGGACACACATCCCTTCAAACATAGAGAAGTAATCTATTATATTTTAATATTATTCACCAAGGGGAGTACCTATTGTTATTTATTCCTTAAAATCACTAATTTGAGCCTCTTGATTGGCCATGAATTATATTTTCTCCTCTTTACTTGCTTATCTCAAGATATGTTCTTCTTTGACAAGAAATGAAGTGGGGGCTTGATGGATAGGGTCATGGATTTGAGGTGAAGAAGCTGGAGTATGAGATGTAGTGGAAGATGAAGGGGTTTTATATGGATCTTTAGATGAAGGATAAGGCTTGTGAGTGGGTTTATAAAAGAGGAAAGCACTAGTGAGTTCGAATGGAAGTGAATTCTTGGGATGATTAGGAGGAGTAACATCTACATGAGAAAGAGTTACACTTTTTCAATGCTATCTTTGTTTAAAACCCATGGAAATATACTATTTCATATTAAAATGCTAATAGGAATACTCTTGAGGATAATAGGCATCATGAAATTAATAATAGGAATCATATTGAGGTTGATAGATAGGTGTTTCTTGGTAGCCATTCTCATAGAATAGCCCAACAACATATTATCCATATGGAGAGGGAATTGAAGGGATATATGGCTGCCATGGTTCATAGTATTGATATAAATTTTTATAGGTATGAAAAGGATCATATTTTAATTGGTGAAGGTCATATTAATTTTGGTATGTATCATGATAAGTTTGACCAAGAAATTATTCATATTGATGGGGAATGGCACAAGCTTGCAATGTCTCACCAACTTGTAGAGAACAAAATGCAAATCCAAGGTTAGCCATGAAAATTAATTGGGAATTAGGAAAAAAAGAAAAGGTTATAAAAAATATTAAAATGGAATACTACGGCTGCTTGACCAGATTATGTATCTTTAGAGTCATCATTGATGATTTGATAAATGCCTCCAAAGGCTAATTTTTGAGAAACAACACCAAAAAATCTCCCAATATCTTGGAGCAAGAGTCCTATCAGGTGTGAAAAAAACTATTGTCACTTGTATTTTCACCCTTTGGGGAGATGAAAATATCTTCTCATATAAGTGGCATAATTGAATCACCTCTAGGCTTGTGGGCATCCTAAGGATTGAGGTGAGTCTTTAGATAGGTCTAGCTCCCTTGATATACCACTTAGGATTACAAATAACAATAAATTTAGGGATGAAAATGGAGAAGGATAAATTAAATCAAAATAATTTAAGGAATTTGATACAACAAATTGACCAATGACATATAATTGTATGCATATTACACTTGAAATCAAAGGATAAACTAAATATACACTCTCCAATCTATGCCTTTTTGCAGCAATGTTACATTGTTGGTTATGGATGAACGTGAAAAGATAGGAGGAATATAAAAGAGGAATTGAGTGTCACTAATGAAGATACTAAATCACTTAAACCTTGACATTTCTTGGAACACATCACATGCCCTGCAAGAAGAAGATGCAAATAGGTGAGATAATATGACAAATTGCTAAGGAATCCATAGTCTTCACTAAGAAATTCCAAAATTAAAGTAAATAAAACTATGAAAAGTAATGGAATAGGTAAAAATTAGTCATTTTATTGATCAAAAGGTATAAAAATAATTAGGTCTTTGCCATACTCAGGTGGAGCATCCATACAATGCCAAAATGGCTAGTTCTTATAAAACTTGTGAGAGAGATAAGAAGAGAGAAGTAAAAGAGTCAAAAATACACTTATAAATATGATAAAAGGAGTTAATTATGAATTTTGATAGGGTATGGGATGAACCATGTAAGGTCATGAGATAAAAGTGTCAATCCAAGTCATAAGCTTCATGAAAAGTGGTAAGAAAACTCCTCAAATAACTTAGAAAAACTACCTTCATGATCGGAGCTATTTGAACGTCCTATAACTGATTAGTACTAGGATAAATTATTGGAATAAATTTTATGGACATAAAAATTTTTATCTAAATTAATTTTTTTCATTCTTGGTGTTTTGGAATCACATAAAAGTGAGCCATCATCATTTGTTTCCAAAAAAACTGCCCTTCCATGCACCCTACATGCTTGGCCTCAAAATTGGCAATAATTGTCCATGTAAATACATGAGATGGAGTGAATTATAATTTTGAAGGCCTTAAATTTTTCTATAATTATTATAAACATCTTAAAGTCACCCCAGTTGAAGTTTTCCATCTTCTTCGCTGGTTTGTCCATTAGGCTAGTTTTGACTAACTGTGTTGAATCACCTGGTTGAGACACGTAAGATTTGTTTCAAGGAATTAAAGTGATATGGGGAGTTATAATAATTATTAATATATAAATCCATATGATTTTAACCTCTTGAAACTCCTATAACCTAAAAAAAAGACAAAATAGTGAGAAAACCCCTATTTATGCCCCTATCCATACAAGTCCATAAAAATCAAAAGCATGTGAATTATCCTAACTAATTAATATATAAGGTAAAATATATATTATGTTAATAATGGTCCATTAAAGTGAATATCCAACTCCATCTTCACAAACTAGTCCTTGGCAAGGGTTTTCAAGGGTTTTTGAGCAGTTTGAGCCCTTAAGCTTTTTTCATAAAGTTAGGACGTTGGAACTAAAACAAATTCCAAAAGTTTTTTTTTCAACACCTCTTATAAATTTCATAATGTAGTTTTTCCACCATGAAAAACATCATTAAAGATACAAGCTTCCAAAACTTCCCTATCAAGCTCTTTTCCTTGTTCTACAGGCCTGTGTTTGTCTTTGAAGCTCATAGTGACTTCTTATGAATTTCCTTGGCTCTAAATATATTTAAAATATATTTAGTCACCCCATAATTTTTTTTTAATAGGTTTGAAATCTTAACTCATGATAGAAGAGTAATGGACTCTCCATTTGGGCTCTAGGCCTAGACTTTGCATAGTAAGTCCGAGTGCAACTTTAGAGCATTTTAGACTCCATTATTAGATATCCTTCCTCTAAGGTATTTCACATGATGCTACATTTGTTTTCCATATTTTAAAATCACTATAAAAATTTCCCTTATCTTCTATCTAATTATTTTACCACCCTCTTTCAAAACTATAGGATTCTTGTATGGCAAAAGTGCCCCTGTCTAAGACAAAATAGGGGACACTTCCCCTATTTTATCATAAAAAATAGGTATTGTAGAGGGTTATCCAAGTGGAAAGGATGACTTGTACAAAACTTAAGCTCATAAATAGGTCATATGACCTTATAACCCTTCCAAATTACAAGCAAACTTATAGAGAAGCAAGAAAGTGTAGGGTTTTAAGAGTACATTATGTATGCACTTGAAAGAGCCCTCCCTTGTGTTAGTTTGTATTATTGAGAGTGTTGTATAGTGATATTGATAATGATAAATTTGATTCAAATATCCATTTAATTTTATAACCTATCACACACTCCTTCCTAATATTTCTCATGGTGATCTAGTAGTGGCTTGGGTCTATTTGTTCTAATTCCCTGTCCTTTTCATGCCAAGAATGCCAACTCTATGCTCACTATCTAAGATAGTCATAACTAACTCTGTGAGAGTCATTTAGGGTCTTGAGGGTTTTTTTTATCATTTTTTTATCTCATTTAGTTCATATTTATATTCATGAAGGTGGTCATGACTTGACATATCATGCTAACCTCCTTCTAACTCTTCATATGCATTCTTAGCTCTAAAATTGAGTCTTTCCCTATTTTGACTTAGAAATATTACCTCTATCCTTTAAAATGGGTTAATATTATTATCATAGATCTCATTAATTTTTTCATATTCATGGATAAGTTTACTCATAGGTTGGTACATCATACTACCTTGTCCATGCATCAATATGCAATTTCAACCACTAGATTGAGTTCTCTGCAAGGTGATTGAACAACCTTGATGCAAACTACTACCTATATGTTGATTTGAATATAATTAACTTTTTAAGGTGTTAAGAGGTTCCTTTGATACCCATTTTGGTCACATAACATCCTTTTCCTATAAATAACTTGAGTGTCATGGAACTAGGGCTAAATCTCATGTTAGCTCTTTGACTGAGACACTTCTCCTTTCAAGACCCTACTTGGACTAAGAGTGTAGGTGATTAGGCTTCAAATGAGTTGGTTATGGTATTGGTAGATATTTTAAAACCTTCTTGACATCAAAATTCACTTGGTCATATTTTTATTCCACTTAAACATCCTCAAACATTTCCCAAACCCTCAAGTCTAGGTCCTTATTTATTTGCAGTTGTAGGTGCATGCTTCATGGTCTCTTGTACAGACTGAGAGGTTTGAATAGGAGGTAAGACACATGTTATCATATCCATAAGTGGATTTATAATATAATTTCTCTCTTAAACCCATTTTAACTCCTTCAATATGATAATATGGTTAAGATTTCTAATCTTAGAGCACAAAAGTCTCTTTTTGACTCAGGATTTTAGAGAATGTTGTAGGATTTTAGTATTTTGGGAGGCCATATTGAGACCTCAAAAAACCCTTCTACCCCTATTATCTACATATACAACTATGAAAGGGTATTTTATTTTCTAAAGGCTACAATATTTTCAAAGTTAGATGCTTTTAGACCCTTACCCTCATGTTTTAGGATAATATCAAAAGGTCTCTTGACATCTATTTCACAATTTCAAGGATTGAAGGCTTGGGCAATGTCATTGCTCATTGAACATGGTTATCAAATCCATTAGCCAATATTAGACCTTAAAAGGGTTATTTATATTCTCTCTTCATGCTTAGGAATTTAATAAGGGTTTTCAAATCATTTTTCAATCATCCATATGCTACCCCTAATCCATATGAACACCACCTGTATGTGATCATTTCCTTTACAAGCAACAAGTGGGTGCAAATTGGTAGTGTATGATTTATAAAATACAAATGCAATTTGAGATGTTAAAATGATTCCAAAAATACTTATTTCATTTTCAAGACCTTTCTTAGCTTAATGTTCCTCTTAAACATGCTAGGCTTCATGAGATATCTGTAGATGAGCTTCAATGGCTAACTATATGAACGTTTTCAATATGACTATCAGAGTCCTCTTTCACACTCCTTAAAGGGATTGATTTATCTATTATTATGTTTAGACATATAAAAACAACTTTAAAAATCAAATACAACTTCATGAACAAACTAAAAATGCTCTCCACACATGATTCAACATGGATACAAGTGGAAAAAATAAAGAAAATGCTGTGAGCTTGGTAGACTGTGGGTATGTGTAGGTATGACTAAAACCATGAGAATTTTATTGGAGAAAGAGGATTAAATGTTTAAAAAAAGTCAAGAAACATATTTGAAACATAATGGTGAGCTTAACACAAGCTCTTGGAACCATGAATTAGCTTGAAATTCTTTAAAATGGTGAAAGACTGCCTACAACTCAGAAAATTGTATCTTCCTATAAATTGGGATTGTTAACACATAAAAACCTCATGAAACATGAAATAAAGTGTGGATAGAATTTTATAAGGAAGAAAACATGATATGGAAGAAATATTAGTAGCTATATTGTACAAACTCCTACAAACCAAGGTAAAACCGTAAGGGTGTATAAATTAATAAACAATTTTATAAGTTCAACTCCAAATGGATGATTCATAATAAAATTTAATCATTATAAAACTTATTGATATTAAAATTGAGGTATTTGAGTATAAAATATCCTCCCAAAAGCATTGTACCTGAAACTCTTTTTACTAGCCGTACCAAGTACAAACATGTCACTTTTGTGTGTCTAGAAAGGTGAAAAGGAAGCAAAATGGTTTTGAGTAAGAAATGCCATTTCTAGATCAAAAAAAAAGTGGATATGAGTGTGGATAATTTTAAGAGTCACATTTAAATCTTTTCCAAGTGTCACACTTCCAAAGGAGGTTGTACTAGTGCCATTTTATCTTTTTTGCTAAGAAAACTACCTTTTCTCTAAATAACCTACCATATTTTTAGTAGTGTCAGATATCTAAGAATTATAATTACAAATGGGTCATGGAATCATGTTTTGACCCCTCAAATGACCCAAAAATGATATAAGGACATAAAAAATAATTGAATAAAGATAATATAACATTGGTTGACATAAATTAAGTTATAAAATACCCTATGAAAATATATTATACCCCATTATAGACCTAAAAATCTAAGTTTTTTACTAGGGGTGCCCTAATTTGACCTAGAAGTCAAATTTGGTCAACAATTAATTCTTCAAATAAAAAGGTATGCCAAGATTTCATAGTTGCTCCATGTGTTGTCAATTCTATCTTAGAGGAAAAGGAGAGTGATATAGAAAAATAATAAGTTGTCATAACTCAGAATGAGAATAAGAAGAAGAAGAAGAACAAGAATTCTTATAGCTATATGAGGATTCCAGTGGTTACTAAGGAGATGTGGGCCACTCCTAGCTTCACTTTGTTTTAGAGCATTATGGTGCATATGATGTCTCTATTTATGTTTCTTAATATAATCATTTTAGTGGAAAATAAAGTGTTATAATGGTGTTATTTATATGGTCCTAGAAGGCTGAAGATAAGTGTTTTTAATTAGAGCAGGTATGTCTAAGTTGAAGAGATGTTATGGTGATGTCAGAGTGATATCATAGTTGTATATGTTCAATTTATAAGGTGAGATTGAAGGTTTTAAAGTGGAAAAAGAGTAATTAGGATTTTTCAAGATGATATTTTTATATATAAAGGTTTTTTGACCTTATTCTAGCATACTCTAAGTGGTTTTATGGTTTGAAGGTATGTTGAAGTCAAAGTAGAGATTTTGGTTTGCTCTCAGGTTTCCTAGTTTGTGCTTAAAAGAATGTAGGTCTTAAAATGGGTTATAATATGTATGGGTTCATAGATATGTGGATGCTCAAATTTTGGTTGAAAAGTGTGCAATGGTTGTCCCTAGGCGTATAAGAAGTTTCAGAGGTGGACGTTGACTAGAAGAAGGTTTGTTGACTCTATTTGTTTTGAGATTCTAGGGTTTTAGGCTTTGCAAGTAAAATGGTCTACCTTATAAGTTGAGATTTGAGGATTCTTAATAATTTTAATGGACCATATGTTTTTTCAAATCAAGCTTCATAGAGATATTAAAGTTTGTGTTTTTTTAGTTATTCATGTTTTGGTTAATATGGAGGCCTAATTAGCTAGTAGGTTTATGAAAGAAGTATGTTATAGATGATGATATTGGTGATGAAATTTTTTTTGATTGAGAGGGAATATGAGATTATTCTAGATATGAATTTTTAGGTCTTGAAAGTGCATCTACTAAAAATTGTGGTATCTACAAGTTCCAGTTAGGGTTACAATGAGTCTAGACATGCCTAGTAAGAAGAACAGTGGTTTTTGATCAATTTATCCAAAATATCAAGGTATTAGTATTTTTAGTAGAGTTATCAGGTTGGTTCAAATCATTTTTTATTTTTGGGTGAGTGGCATGAAGTTCTGTTGGTGGTATTTGAGGTGGTTTGAGAGAGAAGGCTAGTAAGCATGTGTGGTGGTTCTTCACGATGTGTAAAGATCTGAAGATGCTCAAGTGATGCAATTATTATAAATATTGTCATTGATGTCAAAGGTATAAAATTGGTGATAAAGACCCCATAAAATTTATTTTTTAAAGGTGTTTTTAATGTTTGTATTTTGGCTAAAATGTGTTGATATTTATTTAATATTAACAAATATATTTTTGTTTGCATAAAAGTCAAAAGAGGGTCCATGGAGGAGTCAAAGAGTCATGAGGTAAAGACAAAAGAGGAATGGGATGAATTTTCCCATGAAGAGTCATCTTGAGGAATTCCAAGAGTCACCAAGTGAAGACAAAATAGGGTATGACACATTTTTCCATGAAGAGTCACCTTAAGGAATTTGAAAGGTCACCAAGATAAAGATAAAAGAGGAAATGACACATTTGGTTATGAAGGGTCACCATTTGAATTTTCAAATACAAGGATTCAAAGGGTCATAAAGGTTTTATGATATTTTTCATGAGGAGTGAAGAGTCACAAAGGGTGAATGCCAAAGGTCATTTGGAAAGCTATAAATAAAGGCTTGGGAAGCCATTTATAATATGAAAGAGAGTGCATGGTTTGTAATTGGTTTATATAATAAAAGAGGAGAGAATAGAAAGAGATATTGTAGAGTTATATCATTTTTTGAGAAATCAACATTGAGAGATAGTTGTGTTTTATACACAAGAGGGGTTGGTGCTCCTATGGGCTGGCTCTCACAAATGTTTGCAAAGTGGATTGAGGAATATGTGTATGACCTATAGGTTATATTTTTGATATCTAAATAGTGATCTTATAGATTGAGGATATGCAAATAGGTCTGAGCATGCATATAAGGAAAATTTGAATAAATAAGGATAAATATTGTGGCATTCCTATATGAGAGGCTTGTATGAGATAGAGAGGAAGTTTTTGCAAGTGTTAGAAAAATAGATATCTATCATCATGTGTTGAATACATTAGTTCTAAGGTGGAAATATTCAATTAAAAGGATGGTATAAATGACTTGATCTTCTTTAGAGGTATTTTCTCCTTGTGAAATAGGTCTTTCATTAGGGACCTTTGTCAAGATGATTTGATCAAGGTTTTTCTTGTCTAAAAGAGTTGACTAGTCTCTTGTTTGTAATTTCTTATAAGACAAGTAGTCCATGTGTTGTAGGCTTGAGAGTGATTTTTATTCCCCTAGAGGGTTTCCTATAGGAACTATGTGATATGTGTTTGATCTTGTGTATGAATTTAATGAATGAGATCTCTTATTAATATTTTTTGATCAAGTTGATATATGTTGATTCTATAATAGTTTGAAAGGATTGTAATTGTAATTGAAATATCTAGGCTCACTGATTCACCCCCCTCTTAGTGATTATACCTCTAATAAAGGATCGATAAACAATTCATAAGGTGATTTTCTATTAATTAAGTCTAGGAAACTCACACCAAGAGTGACCACCTCAACTTACTCAGCCAATATTGAAAATACAAGACACCTAAGACTATGTATAAGGATAGTAAGGGTTTTGAAATTGTGTGAAACTAAATTATTAAGACTAACACTCAAATGTGGGATGATGGAGATAATGTTCATGAAGATGAACTATGCATTCATAATATGATCAAAGGACTCCAAGGGTATCATAATCTTAAACCTTCATTTTGGTAACTAACAATCATGAATTAACACCTACGTCACCTTGACTAACCTATCCTTAGTATGTGAGCATAAATTCTAATGAAGGGCATGTTGATGGGAATGTATTTTTCCTCATGAAGTATCAATGTTTTAAATCATATAAAAGGCCTTAACACATGCATTAAATAAGCTTTGACTTCTTTAACAAAGATTAACATAGAATAGGGGCACCTAAAATAATACTACATAGAAGTTATAATTAGCCTATGGGATTAAGGCATAGAGAGGTGCAAGAGATAAAGTTTTGAACAATACTAGTACTTAGAGAAAGATTTAATGGAGTAAATTTAAAAAAAAGGGAATATTATGAGAAGGTCTAGTTTCCTATGCCTAAAACTCAGTCTAAAGAGCATCTACAACTACCTCTCATCTCATCATGGATTGTACTATAGGTCAATGAGTTCAAATGATTAGGTTGACAATAATTCAAGGAGGGAAGTGGTGAAATGAGATCATTCATGATGATAAAATAAGGTTTATAAGATAGTATGATATCTTTCCACTCCAAACCCTCTCTTGGAAAACATATACACCAATAATAATGTCCACCTATAGCAAAGTTGTGAGAACAAGAAGGCTAGGTTGCAGAGTTTTGAGGTCACTTTTGGTCTTAAGATGTGAAATGATGGGTAAATAAAGACCATTCATAGGGTGATATTTATATAAAAGGAGATAAAATAAACTCACATCATATGACTCTATAATGAAATTACTTCAACAATAAAGTATAATAGCACAAATAGACCCAAATATGATTGAAATATATCAGAATATATGATAATAAACAAGCCACTTTGAGGGGGAAACCTACACAAGATTCAATAAGAGTAGAATTCACAATATGATTATAAATAGTTACCCACTACCTCCTATATATAGTCTATCTAGGCCATGGTTACTCCATAGGCCAACCTACTAACCAAATGAATGCATATACAAATGTGAAATAGAATCAAAGAGGGATAAGTAAGCCACAAGTAGGATATTACTATCCTAATACATGTGATAGGTTAGGGTCATAACATGCCCTTCCCCTTCAAACCAATGTTATCCTCAATGTTGAACAACTCTAGATGTTGTTGCAAAATAATTTCACCTTCCCAAGTTGCATCTTCACTACTCAGGTTCTTCCACTTGATTAGATATTCCCTAATCTCTTTGGTTCTCAGCTTCTTTGTATGTGTTTGGAGGATCTTCTATAGTTCCAAAATGACACGTCCTTCTTCATCTAGTTTTGGGAGCTCTGTTTAGGCTAAAACTTTCTATCCAATGACCTTCTTTAAATAGTAAACATGAAATATTGGGTGTATGCAAGATGAATGAGGTAACTCAAGCTTGTAAGCCAAAATTCTAATTTTTTGTAGAACCTAATAAAGGCCATAATACTTAGGAGCAAGTTTGTTGTCCTTTTTATGTTGCTTTAAGGACATCTACTTGTAAGGCTACAAACGTATAAATACCTAGTCACCCACCTCAAAAGTTTGCTCACTATAGTGTTGATCTACTTGTTGATTCATCTTATTTTGTGTCAAGGCCAAATTATCTCTCAAACTAGCGAAAACCTCTTGTTGATTTTGAATGTGCTCCTCCACATCAAGAATCATCTATAGATTAGTATGTGTAGATGCTTATGTGGGTTGAGATTATATGGAACATAATCATGCAATAATTCCCTCTGCCCCCTTTTTTTAGAACCTTGGTCATCTGATATGAACTAATCAATTGTGGATATTTTGCATGTAATCCATGTAGTTCAATTTTCCTACCTTTAGAATGAAAGCGCATGAATAGTTCATGGAAGTTCATCTCAATGGTACCTAAGGTTGTGAGCCATTGGACTCCCAAAACAATGTCTGTGCTACCCATGGGAATAGAAAACATAGGAGAATAGAGATTGTACTCACCCATAACAGGCTTAATATTATGGCATTTACCTGAATAATTAATTATGCCACTATCTACAATCATGACCTCCAATTCTAGTGCTAGGTACATGAAATAGTTTAATAGAGTGGCCAACTTATGGTTGATGAAGTTATGTGTGCTCCTTGAATCAATCAACACTGCCACCTTTTGTTTCTTGAGGAAACCCACCACCTTAAGAGTTTGTGGAGTATTAATACCTGAAAGTGCATGCTAAGAGATTATAGGTTGGGAATCTTCAGGTACCTCCTCTATCTCTTCTTCATCATTATTAGAGGCATCATCTTCTTCTTATTCTTCATGTTCATTAAATCCCTCAATGTAGAATAACTTCTTCTCAACACATTTATGTCCTTTGATCCACTTGTTGTCACAATTGAAACATAATCCTTTTGCAAGCTTCTCTTCAATTTTTTGAGGGGTCAATCTAGTAGGTGGAGGAAATGTTGGTGTCGATATGCTATGATCTTTGAAGTGAGTGAATGGCTACTTTTCATTGGCTTTGAATTTTTCCTCAGCTCTGCGTGATGTGATAATAGTATTATAAATATTAAGTGGATTAAACATGCATACCTCATGTTGAATGTAGTCCCTGAGTCCACCCAAAAATAGGTCATTCAAGTTCTCAAAAATTATCTCCACACATAAGGACATGTTTTAAAAATGATGAATATAATCACTGATGGAGCTAGTCTATCATAATTTTTATAGTTGGCTAAAGTAATTCTCTGTCATGCTATTGCCATAGTGTAATTGTAGCACCTCTATAAAAACTGACTAGGTGACACTAAGAGTCATCTTTTTCTTTTGAGCACACAACCATCGATACCAAATGAATTGATCAGGTTCAAGATACAAGGATTCCATGGTAACCTTATATCCACTTAGAATCTGATGCAAATCAAAAAAATTCTCCATTTGGGTTATCCAATTGAGTGGATCTTTTCCATCAAATTTGTGCATATCCACCTTTGGTAACAAGGTACCTCTGTGGCCATGTGTTGGATTTAAAGTAGACTGATTGGGAGAACAACCCTAGTGGGGTTGTGTAATAGTGATAGGTGGATAATTTGACTGATTATTTTTCAAATTCATTATGATATCTACCAAACTATCTTTTATGTATTTAATATTAGATTGTATGCCTTGCACCTCACTTTGAATGCCTTGGACACAATAGTCAAGCTGGCTCACTTTGTGATCTACGTCAGAGAACCCTAGTACAAAGGATCTAATACACCCCCATTCTAACTCCATCTCTTCCTTTTTAGGATATTTACCTGGAGTTCATCACTCTTTCATCAGTGTTGAGTTTGTGGACCTGCCATAAAAGGGCTTTACGATGTTACCCTGATTGGCACTTTTGACCCAACTTTGACCAAGCAATTTTGGACTGATTTCAGCCTCAAATAAAAAAATATAAATAAAATACCCTATCCAATTTTTTATAATATTTATAAAAAAGTAAATAACTTAGAAAAATTCTTTGAATTGTGCACTATAGAGCAATTTTATTGAAAACCTTAAAATGGCCATAACTTTTGTAAAATAGTTCAAAATGATCTAAAATTTTAATGGAAGCTTAATTTAATATTTTATCATCTTTAGTAAAAACATTGTAGATAAATTTGCAACCTTTTTTAATATATATCCAAATTTAAAAAATTAGGGTTTCAACCACAAGATTGTGCAAATCATAGCTCTAATACCACTTGTAATGAAATTACTTCAATAATAAAGTATAATAATAGAAATAGATCAAAATATGACTAAAATATATCATAATATATGATAATAGACAAGCCACTTCGAGGGGGAAACCTCCATAAGCTTTAATAAGAGTATAATTCACAATATGATGATAAATAGTTACCCACTACCTCCTATATATAGTCTATCTAGGCCATGGTTACTCCATAAGCTGACCTATTAACCAAATGGATACATAGAGAAATGTGAAATAGAATTAAATAGGGATAAGTAAGCCATAAGTCAGTTATTCCTATCTTAATACATGCGATAGGTTAGGGGTGTAGTAGACTCATCATTCTACTCAACTAAGAGTGTAAGTTAACACCTAGAGGTTAGTCATGTGACACAAAATTGAGATGGGAATGTGTTATTGTTTTATTGGTTTAGAGGCCAAGCCAAGTAAAGAATATTGATGCATAAGCACTAATACCTAGTGAATTTTGATAATAGACACATTGAGTGAGGTCTAATGTCATTTATAAGTCCCATCATCAATCAAGTTGTTTTCATAGGGTGTACACAAGGTTTTATGAAGAATATAATTAACTAACCCTAAGAGGGCATTATATGAAAAGAGAACATCAAGTTGGTTGAAGCAGAGGATGAATAAACATGGTAAGGATTAATAAATATTAATAGGAATGAATTATGAAAATTCAATAGGACTATACTTAGTCAAGCCACCCAAGAGGTATGTTTGTAGACCCCTAGGGTAAAATTAAGCTCACGACCCCCTAGACCTTGCATATGGAAATCTGAGGCTTAAAAAGGCTAATCAATACATGAAATCATAAATAATTATTAAGGAGGGTGAATTTTATACATAGTAAAAATACATAAATGTGTTTAATCCATCCACATCTGCCTCTAATTCAAGAGATCCATGTTCAAATATAGTCTATAGGTAATATGAGGTAAATTTGAGCAAGATTGGTCATTTGAGGCCTTTCTGGGCAGATTTAAGTATCAAAAATTGAAGGAGAAGGTTCTTGTGATTAATAAAATATAATAATATTTTTTATTGGTCATAAAAATAGTGGGTATACCCATTATTTTATCTCAAACCAAGACATGTCTAATTAAGTAGTCTTAGACCCAAATAGGCAAAACCAAGCCGTGAAGAACTTGTAATCAAATTGGATCTCTTAGATGGTTTTGGATTAATTAAAAATGGTGAATATTGTCCCAATGATCCTAAAAAAATTTTAACCTAAAAACTATGTCCAATTACCTTGATGATAAGTAATTACACTCAAGAGCATAACCTTGCACACATAACCTAGTGTTACCTTGAGACTCCTTCAAGCTATTTTAAACATTTGGATTGAAAAAGTAAGATGTGGAAGGATATGATAAAAATAAAAAAATATGAAAGTATTTTAGGTGTTATAAAATAATAAGGTATCCCAAATTCATAAATTTGTAATCAAAGCCCACTTGGCCTAAACTAGGCCTATTGCCTAAAAGGAAGTATAATTCCACTTATAGTACTAAGTGAGAATTATAAAGCATGGGAACATGAAAATAGGGATTTATTATGTGTGTTAAGGATATTAATTTTTATATAACTTCATCAAGAATTTGTTTCTTTGCCTAGGAACAGAACAGGGTGCATAGAATGCATGAATCAACTCGAGAGGCCAAGTTTGGATTTTCACATTGGCAAGGAGGTTTGGCATGGGACCTCAAAGATTTAGGTGATTTTATAATGGGTCTTGAAATTAAATTTTTTGTAATTTTCTCATATGTTGGACATCACAATTTTATGAAATATCCTTAAGGGTGAAAACTATCAAAAACCCTCATAAAACCCCATTTTGGACATGTTCACAAAGATTGAGTTGGAAAATGCATAAAATGACATAGTTGCTTCCTAAAAACTATCATATGTTGTTTTATACTCTTAGAGGGTCCTTTACATTAAATTTTGTGGTACCTTCACTTATACGAAATAGTACAGAAACTATATATTTTCTTATTTTAAGATAAAATGGGTGTTATAAGGAGTGTATAAGGATGAAAATCAATCAAGAGGATACACTGGGACTTGTTTTACCTATCCAAGCTCAAAAAACTAGAATAAATTGGTCATAGGTTCCCAAACTATTCAATATTTTTGGGCCAATCAGAAAATGCTGAAAAAAGGCAAGCCTTCCAAAGGCTATTTCATGGTTCTAGTACCTCCACAGTGTTCCAGACCATTAAATTTTATATGGAGCATGGTGATATAATGGTAAAAGTGAATCAATTTTTTTTGAGGTTTCACACATTTTTGAGTTACCAACAACAAGATTTTTCTGTTTAGGCCTATGAGGGCTACTTAGGCTTAATATGACAAAGAGAAAGTGCTAGAAAGCACATTTACATTTGGAGTTTGGACACCAAACATTGTAAAGATATGTAAGGGGATAGAGGGTACCTATAAATAGTCTTAGGTTTTCATTATCTCCTCCAATTTATCCTAGATAAAGGGCTTTATATATAAAAGGCTATAAGGAATTCATAAAAAGTACATGGTTTAGTTGTTGTTCGAGGTCTTGCAGAGTGTTTTGATGCATTGAATTGCCTTGTCTTAGGTATAGTGTGTTTTTTATAATCCTTCCATAGTGGAGATATGCAATATTGAATCAAACTTGAGAAAAATTCCACTTTCTCCTTATACCCCTTACTGAAAAGTGAGGAATTAAGGAGCTAGAGGACTAAATCAATGTATATAACTGCTAATAGGCCTTATCAAAGATTGTTCATGAAGTGATACACCATGTATTGATAGAGAACAAGTCAATTCACATTGGATAAGGTTTAATTTTTTTTAAAAGGTCTTTAAACTCCAAGGTGTTAATTGTGATAATTCATGCTTCCTCTCATCTTGGCCTTTCCTTCTTACATATTTGTTGGTGTTAAGATTATCTTTATAGATTTCATAGTGTACTTAAATTATATTTTTTGTATGATAAGTGAAAGATTTCTTTAGTGTCTTTAGGATACCTATTGAGCAGGTGCCTTAGATCATGCATCAAGCTTGAGCCTCTGTGTGAAACATTGATGTTAGGAGGCTATCATTTGAGAAGTGTAATTAGGTTTATGTTATTATTCATCATTTTATTTCATATAACACAAGTGGAGGTAAAATTTTTGTGTATCACCCTAATTCGATAGGTTTTCCTTTCAATTTTTCTTATTTTCTTTTCCCTTGTAAGCTTGTAGTGTAGAATATGGATCCTACTGATAAATCAAGGGGAGCTAGCCCTTAGAATCTAGAGATTCAATCCACTTATTAGGCCAACCAAAACCTAGGATTGTCTCCATGTTACTTCCAAATATGAAGGCCTAAAAATACCTTCACAAGGGTGTAAGTCTAGAGGACAACACTAACTTCAATTTAGTCTAAAAATAACCTAGGTTGAGTTAGGCTAACACTGGGTTGGGTCAAAATACTCATGAAATATTGACACCTCAATTTTAAATATTTATGAGGCATGAAAACTCACTTTATATATTTCTGAGACTATGACTCATACTTTTTAGAATATTTAAGAATTAATAAATCAATTTATTATCTCCTTTGACCTTTGACTTCATATTAGGCTAAAAATTTCTTTTTTAATGAATGAAATTCACTAACTTGATTTAGAATTTTTGTTTAGGCAAGTTAATTGAGATTTGCAATCTAATTAATATTGATTAATTATTTTTTACTTTTTGTTATTATTTTAAATGTTTTAAATTAATAGTTTGATAAGCTAAAATTTCAAATTACTAAGTCATGATTTGACTAGGATTAAAACTAAACTAGGTTATTGGTGCATATAAGGTAATACACCAAATAAACTAGTTTCATCATGTTTTTGGGTAATTAAGTACCTTACATGTATGAATCTAGGAAATTCAGGTGACTTTTAAGCTTAAATTATATCATTTGCTAGAAATTAAACTAAATCCTAAATTTAGCATGAAATAAGATAAAACTATCTACAGTTTCCCCCTATTTGAGAAGGTGTTACAAGACACAAGAATATTAACATATTTTCAAAGAATTTAAAAGTAATTAAGCTAAATGGTGCATGCCCCAAAGGGTAGTTAAAAATCCCTTGATACACCTTGAAGGAGTGGGGGTAAAAATAGAGTCATCGAATGTTCCCTCAAAATGAAGAAAATTACATGATCCAGTGAGAACAAGGGGAGTAAAATTACTGAATTTACCAAAGGTAGTTATAAATAGTAATGGTGGTAAAGTCCCTAATTTTCCCAAAGGTGGTTATAATTAATAATAATGAGTGTGACACTGGTTTTCCTAAATATGCTTATAAATAATGGCACGTGTATTTGCCCTATTAAGGGCTACAATGAATATTGATTTGCCCAAAGGTGGTTATAATCAATAACAAAATTTGACACATTGATTTTTCCAAAGGAAATTATAATTAGAGATGCAAACATTTACCATTGTAGGGTGGGTGGAGTGGGTAAAATAATGATTTTCACAATGGGGATTATAATCATTACTATGAGATACAAAAATAATGATTTGCCCATAGCTAGTTATAATCATTAAAGTTTTAAAATATACAATGATTTGCCCAAAGGCAATTATATTATTTTACATGTTTAAATGATGTTATTCAAAATGATTTTCCCCATAAAGGTATAGTAGAGCATTGATCGATTGAAAAAATAATTTTCCACAATGGGGCAGATTGACAAGGGTAGTTTATGTGAAAAATCCATAAAATGGATTTAAGATGAGCTAGCAAAGGATAATAAAAAATTTATAGACTAAATGTGAGTTTGAATATGCATGTTAAAATGAACATGAGGTATCAGTAGAAAAATAGCATTGTTAAATGGGTCTCAGAAGAGGCCCAAAAAGATGGTCTGGTTACAATATGACTTAAAAATAAGGTATGTAGGAAGAAATGAAACACAAAATGGACCATGAATCTGAAAAATTCACTTTTTAGAGTGTGAAAAATTATCTGTAGGCCTTAAGGGGATAAAAATTCAAAATTTTGGCTATATATTCATCCCTGGGGTGAAAAGTAATTCATTTTCACTGTAGCCTATTAAAAATTTAGAGATCTAGTTTCTTGAGTATTAAGTTGAGAAAAATGGCTTATAAAGGAGCTTAAAATCAAAATTTAGAGTAGGTCAAGGATTACATATGCCCACCACATGATGGGCTACTGGTAAGTAACTACAACTTTGTAATCAATGTCAAATTTTTGGCATTTATTACATGTTATAGGTCATAAGATAGTGAAGTCATCATTTGCATCCAGGGTAAATCATGGCTTTTCCAAGGAAAATGGTGACTTAATGTGATGTTTCCATTCCTATAAATCATGATAATGCCACAATTGGCTAGAAATCATTGAAATGACAAATTTACCCATATTTAGGCAAAGTCATAATTTTCATGAAAATGAAAATGGTGATATTACCAAAAAATATGAAATATAACTTAAATGGTGGATTTTCCATTAGGAAATAATGGATTCACCATGAGAGCCAAAAATATCTAGTTTTAAGACCTTAAAGGGGTCCAAGCTCTAGAACAAGGTCAATTAAGCTTAGTAGGCTAGGCTTAAGCTTATGTAGCTACACATAGTTATGTTGATGCTAACTTTAATTTGGTTATAGGAGTGATTAACTATCATTATGTGTTGAGAGTGATGGTCACACTATATGTAGACTCTATAGATCTAGATAAAGGTCATGGTTATGTTATTATAGATGATGGATCTTCATAATGTATCACATATGTTGGTCATCTAGGTTGTTTGGACATACTTGAGAATGGTAGTTAAATACTATCATAAAGAGACATATAAGTTACAAATTTTTACTAGAAAGGATACTATTACAATTGAGGATACCTAATGTGAACATTAGAATATGATAAAGGGAGATCAGAATTGTGTTAATGTATAAAATCAAAATCCAAAACAAAAAAAACTAGTTAACTAACACCTTATGCCTAGATATTTAGGGGAGTTTATTAAAAAACATGCATATGAAAATAACAAATAAAACATAAAAAAAAAGTTCCTTCACCTTCATTAGAGATTTTAAATGGTTCATAGAGTGGCTTGCTTGGATTATGTTTCAAAGAGTCTTAATCAATGGAGTAGTTTAGCTCCTTCTCTCCTTGGCACCTTTGGTTTTTGATGGATTGGCTCAATAATTTGGCATAATAACACTATATCAAATTAATTTTGAAATAATTTAAGCATTATAAATTTAAACTAAGATATCTTAAAATTATGGTTGTGAGGCTTTTTATTTATAGATTTTCTCATTTGATCAGAATGAACCTGAACCATTCATCTCAAGATGAAGATGTGTGGTTAAGAATCCATTCAATTCTAGAGGCTAAAATAAATAAATTACATCATAAATATTTGTGATAGAGATGCATTACAGAGGCATGGGAGGGATTAATCAAATATTTTTTATAAATATGGCTTGTGGATGCCATCCCATAAATAAACTTACCTGATGATGTAGATATTAGAAACCAATTTCCATTAATGAAATATTAAACAAGTTCCACATAAAATTTAAGCTCTTTATTTAAATTAATTAGTATTAAAGATGATTTATTAATTTTGGTGCAAATCTTGGAAATTGGTGCTCAAATTAATCAAATTGGTCAAAATATCATATTATTGGCTCAAAATTTGATTGGATTAAAATTAGAAGGAGATGTTAGATGCATTAGATCCTTTATCCCATTTAGGATTTTTCCAACAAAAAATAATAAGGGCATGTATCTCATGCAAGAAATTTGGTATAAAAGAGCAATCTAAAGTACCTACGTGTGAAAAATGTCATTTTGACTTGAAATGATCTAATCAAAGCTAGCTATCTCATAAAATGCATTGCCCCATCTAGGGATACATTGACCAAAATTGGTATTTGTATAAGATAGATTCAAATCATTTAGTGTGTTTTAGTGTTTTTAGGCCAAATTGTGATATTTGATAGAACTTAGTCAGAAGCTTGATTGGAGGTCATTAGTGGCCACTTTTAGGTGTCTACAATTTTCCCCTATTTGGGAAGGCATTAAAAGCTATAGGAATAGTAATGTCTTCTCAAAGAATGAACATGTATTATATGGTGACAACATTAATGGCAATGGATGAAATGTATGTGTCCCCTTAAGGGAATGGGTGGTAAAGGGGTCAAAAATTAGTCCCTCAAAAAGAGGAAAATATTGGACTAAAAGGAGAAAAATGATGGGGTGAAAACATAATGATGTGCCCAAAAGTGAGTAAAATCAATGATAATACAAGTGGGATGTGTAAAATGGTTTTCCCAAAGGTGGTTATAAGAATTATACCTTGATAGTGACAACATGGTATGATAACACAATGATTTGCCCAAAGGCACTTATAATCATTGAGAAGATGGAGTTGCCTAAGTTAGAATAGAAAAACAAGATAAAAGCATACCTTTATTTCATAAAAAGAAAGTAAATTTGGTGATAACACAATTATTTTCCTAAAGGAGGTTATAATCACTGAGAAATTTAGGTGGGATGGTGTGTAATGACTTGCCCATAGGCAGTTATAATCATTAGACCCTGCTTATGGAAAACATGATTGATTGGCTGATGAAGGAAAATATGATGTGTGCAACTTGATACATAGGATAAAGATGAATTGGTACAAATTGATAATATAGAGATGCTTGTCTAAACTAACAAAGGTTAAAACTCATTTGTTGCTTAATTACTCTATTTGGGTTATGATTGGGATTGGATCAGGATGTGACCAATGTTGATGCCAAGGAGATGTTGATGCTACCATCTTTGAGTAGATCTTTGGAAGATAATTTTTTATATAGCACAAGATGGCAGGCCTCATGATAGAGCACCGTGAGGAATAGGCTAAAAATGCATAAGGACTAACTCCCAAGATCCAATTTTCAAGGGAAAACAAAGCACCAATGATAAATACCATGATGACAAAGTAGACATATAAATATGGATGGATTCAAGTATAAATGTGAAAGGACTTACCTAATGAATGAATTTAAAATGAATCAAGGCAATAGTAATAAAAGAAAACAAACAAGTAAATAAATAATAAACAAACAAAAAAGTAAAGAAATACACAAATAAATAATAGTTAGTCCTAATGCTAGTACAAATAACACGACTTAAACCATGTGATGAAAATTGCCCCTAGAAAATATGTGACAACTTAGAAAACAAACATGATGTAAGAATAGAATAAAAGGAAGGGGGTGGCCGAGCTATCTTCATATGCACTAGGCAAGTGGACACTACCTACATATTTTTGTGGACATAATATCCAACAAAAACTTTAGGCCAAATGTAGTTCTCCCATGAAATAGGAATAAAATGATAACTAATGAAAAACAAAGATGATGGATGTGATAGAAGAATAGGAACGGTCTTGAAAAATAAGAAGTGTGTGGGAGAAAAGGCTAAAAAGGATGGGGAAACTAAGTGACAAGTGATTTACTTGTGACTTAGTGAGGGTTCCTAGAATCTTTAAGGCAAAGAAGTCATCAATGTTTTTGGTTTTTATAATGATATTTGAATGTTTTTGGAATTTTATAGGTGTCTCAACTTGACTAAGAATGATGAGACACTAAATGGTCAAAGATCACAAAATTTTAAGGGCATCACTTATATTTATTGCAAAATGGTGAGAGCTTACCTTAGGTTTCTCATAAAATAGCAAGAGTGTGGCTTAGATTCCTCATAAAATGGTAAGAGTATGGCTTAGGTTGATTTTAAAATAGTGAGATCATGGCTTAGGTTACTTTCAAAATTATGAGAGCATGGATTAGGGTGACTAAACTGACATAGTCCCAAGATAGGATCTCACATCACTATAGTTCTACCCTATAGCAGAGGAATCTGACTAATGGAGTAGCTAATTCAAATAAAATAGGTACAATTAGTATGATGACATAGTACAACACAAGAAATGTCTAATTTGTATGGTTAAGGAAAAATAAACAAGTGTTGCCCCTAATTTTCCCATAGGCAATTATAACTAGGATACAATGACATAAGTCAATGATACTATTTTTTTCCATAGATAGTTATAATGAGTATCATGATAATGAAAGAGAATGAATCAAGAAATGAAGGATGCAATTACCAAACTTCTATATTATTACTCTAAAATACTACCTCTATTTGGAATGATTAAAATATTTATTAAAATTGAATCTAATTATTCTTGATGAAAGTGGCTATGGAGCTAATAGAATAAAACCAAGGTTAATGGGTTGGGTAGGGAGGGAGAAAATAACTTGATTGATGGGAAAGGTATGGTAGAATGACTAAGTGATAGGGAAAGTGATAGGTTGGTAACGTGATAAGGATCGTATGAAGAAAAATATTGATAATATGGTATAACTTGAGATAGTCCTTATAGATAATACACCAAGTCATTCAAGTATAATACCACTTGAGGTGTATAATGTTCACTAGCTCATCAAGTTCATCTCCATTTGATGTAGTGAGATTGTATGCTGTGGTGCCAAACTTTTCAACAATGATAAAAGGGCCTATGTAGTTTGATTTGAACTTGAATTTATGTTTCTTTTCAGCCATGGTATTCTTTTATTTCTCTTTAAGGACAAAATCACCAAGTGCAAATTCTGTATGCCTAACATACAGATTGTACTATCCACAAAGATGATTTTGGTATGCTTGAAAATTATGGAGTATGGATATGCACTTCTTGTAATGTAGTTATAGCTCATGTAGGCAAGCTACTTGGTAGTCTTCATCATTTAGGACATGTTTCAAGGAGATGCATAGAGAAGGCAAATCAACCTTAGTGGGAAGAATGGCCTCAGTACTATAAACAAGTGAATATGGAGTGGCTCCTATGGGGGTATGATGATTAGTGTAGTATGAACAAAGGGTGAAGAATATTTGGAGATATTAATCATGACTAGTATCATTGACAATATTTTAAAGGATGTTGAAAATCATTTTATTGGATGCTTCTGCTTGGTCATTACGTTGCAGGTAATATGCCATGGGAAAATGTTGTTTAATCTTGTACTCAAAACATAATGTTAAAATATTTATTTTTTAATGATATAATATTATCATATATAATGTTGAAGTGGATATCATAGTGGCGTATAAAATGGTTAAAAATGAAATTGTAAATCTGCTTTCCAATCATGTAAGTGAGGGTTATAGCTTCAACCCACTTAGTGAAGTATTCAGTGGTAGTAAGGATATGTTTATGGCTATTGGATGAAGTAGAGTTTATCTTCCCAATGAGGTCGAGGTACCATGTAGAAAATGGACATGGTGTAAGCATTGGTTTCAAAGTTTTGGCTAGGGCATGAATTGGATTAGCATGCCATTGACATTGTTCACACTTTTTCACATATACAACTACATTTGCATCCATCATCAACCAATAATACATAATATGCAAGATATTTTTGGAGAGGATTCCCCCATTATTTTGGGATCCACATACTCCTTTGTGAACCTCCCATAATGATAGTGTAGATTCTGTCAAAGTTATACAATAAAGTAAAGTTCCATCAAAACTACAGTGGTAAAGGTTTGATTCGAGTAAGGTATTATGAGTGGTTTGGTGAATGAAGGATTTGGATTGCTTATGGGATAGGTAGGGTGTCAAAACATGGTCATGTAAGTATGTGTACATGTTATAATACCAAATAGATTTAGTTCTAATAATATCACAAATCATCATGATGGTTGAAGGTGTATGAGTTGGCACTAGCAAATTCTCAATGAGGAACTAATACTCTTTATCCATGTCTATTTGTAAAATCATATATCTAATATTAATCATAACATCTATGGTTCTATTTATGGCTATTTGTATATGCTCAAAGTAAATGATTTTAATTTATTAATTAAGGGTGTTGATTATGGCATTATATGCCACTAGCTTGTCATCTTTTCTCTATAAGTGGTTTGTAACTTGATTGATAATTAACTATGAATCACCATAAATATTAATATGAGATATGTTCCATTGTAATTCTTAGAAAATCTTTGCAATAAGTGATTCATATTCATCCATGTTTTTGGTATAAGGAAAACTAATCCTAAATGATTTAGGAATTAGATTCCCTATGGTGTAATAAATAAAAAGGCCTACCCCTAATCCATGTATTTTAAATGATCCATCAAAATACATCTTCTAATACTACTCCTCGATAGGTGTGTCAATCATGGTCATTATGTGTTCATCAAGAAATTGGAATGTGAGTGGTTTTTTATGAATAAGGGGTGCTTCAACAAGCTGATCGACAAGAACTTGCCCCTTAATGGATTTTTGTTGATGTACTCAATGTAAAACTCGCTGAGAAACATGATCCATTTAGCTATGTGGCCTTATAACACTATTTTTGATATTAGATACTTGAGTGGATTTAGTTTTTAAATAACCATAGTCTTATTGTTCGACACGTAATTCTATAGTTTATGAGATGTAAAGACCATGGCTACATAGGGTTTTTCAATGGGTGTATAATTGTGTTCATATGTGATCAATGTACATATTAAATAGTACATGACATGCTCCTTTCCATTATCATCATGTTAAGCCAAAAGTTCCTCTAGGATATTTTATATATCTAATAGATATAATAATAATTGATTTCCTAGCATAGGAGGCAAAACAATAGGTGGATTCACTAGATAGTCCTTTAACTACTGAAAAACTATCTGATAGTGATCATCCTAGTGGAATATGACTGCCTTATTTAGAAGATGAATAAAAGGATGCAATTTTTCATCCAATTATGATATGAAGAATTGGATATACTATATCTTTCCCTAGAAAATGTAGATTTGCTTCAAATTAGTCTGAGGTGACATCTAAGTTATGGATTATACTTTGGTTGGATAAACTTTAATGCCTCAATGAGACATAATGAAGCCAAGAATTTTTCTTGTAGTGACTCCAAAGATGCATTTCTTAGGATTTAGCCTAACTTTGTACTCACATAATCTTTCAAATCTTATATGTAGCATGGATGGATGATTGACCCTAGTGTTTGATTTACCAAGAATGTCATTGACATAGTATTACAACAATGTCATGCATCATAGCATGAAATATGATGGTCATGGATTTTTGGTATGTGTCCCATGCATTCTTAAGACCAAAAGGCATAACTTGATAATAGAATGTTCCCTATAGAGTGGTGAATGTTGTCTTGTGTTGGTCTTTTAGTTTTATTATGATCTGGCTATACTCTAAAAAACCATCCATTAGAGAAAGTATTCATAACATATTGTGGAGTCAACTATCATGTCAATGTTTGGCAATGGATAATTGTCTTTAGGGAAAGCTCTATTTATGTCATGGAAATTATACAAATTTTGATTCCTTTTAGATTTTTTTTACGATCATAACATTTGAGATCCACTCTAAATAGTTGATCAACTGAATACATCTTACTTCTAAGAATTTGTCCAACTCTTTCTTCACTAATACAACAATACAAGGATGCATCTTATTCATATTTTATTTCACCAGTTTGGAATCAAGATATACCATAAGGTGGTACATAACTAAGGTAGGGTCCAAACGTGGCATGTCCAAATAGGCCCATTCAAATATGTCAACAAATTCACTCAAAAGGGTTGTAATGAATTCACATTCCTTCTTAGTAAGGGATGCACCTAGCTTGATCCACTATGGGTCATTTGGGGGCCTGATGTTAACTTATATTGTGTCTTCCATAGAAATGTCAACCATCTTTAATAATAGTGGGAAATGATTTAAACTGATTAGCAATCTTAGAGTCCACTATTAAGATGGACTCTTCAAGTTCTCCTAGGCATGATGAAACATAATCCCCCAATGAGAAGGATGGCCATGTAGCAAAGACTATTAGAAACTCTTGATTGATTTGATCAAAGGCTTGTTTTTCTTCAAAACTGAACTCTGACTCATAGATAAGTTTGTTGTTGGTGGTCTCTTGAGATATACTTAAAGAAGGTTAAACACCCCCATCTAATGGCACCTAAAATAGGTTTTCACCACTAGACTGGCCTTTTTATTTACTTTTTCCTTGGTCCAAAATCACCTCAAATAGGTTTTGACTTTTGGACCTCAATATTTTATTTATTTTATTTTGACTAAGGGTGTTTACCCATTCTCTAAATATGCTTCAGGATCCAGCTTGATTGAGAACCCTGATTTATGGTCCCCCAATGGAACATTATCCCTAAGGCCTAGGAAATCATAGAAAACCTCATCATTTTGAAACTCATAAATCATCACATTGGATTCTTGTTGGTCCTAGTCTATCAGTCGAAGATAATATAGTGGAAGTGGATTGTGATGAATGATTGATCTAAGGGTAAAAATAGAATGAGTGTTAAATAGATTGGTCTTGGCTAGGTCATAAAAAAGACTAAGATTAGACTTTGCTTCTCTATCAACATCATCATCACTATTCATAGGCATGAAACATGATTAAAGTACATGGGGTCACCCCAAGGTAGTTTAAATCCAAGTCATAGGGTCCTTTGTACTTATTCATAGAAATCATCTCAAACATTCCTTATTAATTTGGTCTAAGGCCTCCTCCATAGTCATGGTTTACCATGATCCTATTAGAAATAGGATACTTTGTATTCTTATAAAAATCAGCCTACTTGTAGTTATACAACCATGATTCATCACCTTTGAGAGGGTCCTTTTATAGGCAAAATACTGGTATAAACATGATATGCCCATAACTATAGAGTTTACCTTTGCCCTTTTGTTGCCATTTTGGATGAAGTGGCTTGTATTTAGGCCTTCCAAAGAATTTGGGGTTTTGTGGAAGGTTTTCAATGTGAAAGGTGTCATAGGTCAAATAATCTCCTAGTCTATTAGTTGAGATGGTATAATGATTAGATATTTCAAGCGGTGGTATGTGGGAAAGTGAATCTAAGGTGTTAAGATCAACACAATTGTCCTTTAGTAAATCAAGTAGTATTTCCTTTCCCTTGTCCTATTTAGGAACTAGATTTTTGCTAAAATGCTAGTTATAACTCTTGAACTTGGCCTCAAAATGTTTGCAATACTCTTATGGATGTAAATCTCCTAGTATATAAACCTCCATTCTTGAATGGGATAACTTAATACATTGGTGCAACATTGATGGGACTACATAAATATTTTGTAACCAAGGTCTACCCAAAATCATAATATATGACAAATCAAGATCTAGCACTTGGTAAACTATATCATGGGTAAAGGGCCCAAGATAATCAGTAAAAAAATGGTGCCTTGTGATTCTCATTCTTCATTATTGTAGGATTTAATGGTTATTATTTCTACTTAAAGATTAGTTATCATGTACCCAAGAAGATTGATGAGATTTAGAGACCTTATATTTAGACTTGATCCATTGTCTATAAGGATAAATTTCACTTTGCAATGCTTTATGAAAACTTCAATGTATAATGGATTATTATGAAATGGGCCAAGGGATGACATATCACTTTGGTTGAAGGACACTTATTGGGTTGGAACTAGGTGTCTAGCCAAAGCTTGAAATTTATCAAGGGATATGTCACTTGAGATTGTGGATTGGCTAAGGAACTCATTTAAGATGTTTTTATAGATTATTGACTTGTGAAACAAATCTAAAATAGATATTTGTGCTATCATCTTTTTTAATTATTCCATAATATCAAAATTCTTTTCTTGGTTAGTGTTAAATGGCTTGTTTCAAGGTATAGTATTTGGTTGGGTGATGGGAAAAGTGGTAGATGGTTGTGGGATTGGGATGGTAATATTTGATTTTCAAGTTGTGATTGCACAATCTAATTAGTAAATATGACCATGGTTGCTAACAAGTGATGGTGATGGTAGAGGACTAGATAGGATAAGTATCAATTATTGGTGCACTTATGTGTGGTCATGAGGCAAGGATGAATTATCAGTATAATGTCCAAAATTAGTAATCCTTACTTGCTAATATGCCTGTATGTGGTCCTAGGTTAAGGAAGGATTATCAGTGTGAGTTAGTTGATTAGAATTATTTAGCAAAGGTCTCGATTAATTGCTATTTAGTCTCAAATTAATGGGGATGGTGGAAATGCAACATCCTACAATATGGCTTACAAACCTATTGTAGTCATGTGCAATTTCATGGTAGGTATGCTAGTTATTTCTATTTTAACCTTGGTCCCATCCATTAAGTTGACATTGTTGGTTCTATCTATTATTGATTTAATTGATTCTACTAATTTAACCTTGGTTGTTGATACTATTGTTATTGATGTTTCACTGGTTATTATTGCTATTATTTCTATTGTTGTTACTATGGTTTGTTGTTATTCTATGGAAAATGGATTTGATAGATCTCAAGGTTTTGATTGGAAGTGGAAGTAACACCATCTAATTTTATTTACCCATTATCCAACATATTCTAAATCAAATGGTTGATTTACACACAATGGCACAAATTATGTCCATTAACCCAATGCTATTCATAGAATTCATTTTAGTGGTACCAATCAATATTAATAATGGCCTTAGGATAATGTTTTGGTATAGGCGTGATAATTAGATTAATATCAGTGAGCTTGAGAAACATAGATTCAATAGGTTCTCTAAGGTCACTAAAAATTTTACAAGTAGAAACTATTATCCATAGAGGAGGGGTTTGTAATGGCAAAGGTTACTACATTTGTTGAATGGGCCTGGGTTATTGCATTTTTTGCATTTGATGAGAAGGTTATGGGTTAGGAGTAATTTTTATATGTTGTGTGGGCTAAGCAGATGATGTTTACAATATTTGGACATGTCAATATTTAGTTAATCCATTTCCCATAACATTCTTGTTGCAATTGAAAGGCTTGGGTTTTTCATAGTTATTGGCCTATGCTAGTTGTGATGCTTATACTTGGGCTTGGTTCTAGCCATTTCTTTAATTGGTAGTTTGTTTTTGATTTGATGAAGTAAGCTTGAAGATCCATTTTTTAATAAGGTCTTGCTAAATCAACAAACCTTTATCAATGATCTCTTTAAAAGTATGTTCATACTATAATTTTAGATGATAGGTTATCTCACTATGTAAATTTTTGGTAAATTATGGGTAAATAGGATTATAAGGGATCTCCATCACTGTAAATATCTTTAAAAACTCTCAATGGCCTTTTGATTAGCTTGCATTAAGTTTACCAATGAAATCTCATGCTTGATATTGTATGAGAAGTGTTTCTCAAACTTATCCAAAATATCATCAAAATTTGATACTAAATTCTTGGGCAACTTTAAAAACCACTCCAAGGCTTATCCTACCAAACTCCTTGGGAAAATTAATGATAGGTATATGTTAATAAATGTCATTGGCTAACATGCGATGAAGAATTATATGAAATGAGCCTTGGGGTCACACTTCCCCTTGTATTTGTCAAATTTTGGTGGTTCATACCCTAGAGGAAATGGTATCTACAAGTATTCCATGTTGAAGGGGTAAGAACACACATCATACAACTTAAAAGTTTTGGTTTGTTTCTCAGATTAGATGGTAACAATGGCATCCTTTATTTTTTTTAGTTATAGAGTTAAAAAACTAGAGGGAATATTGGTTTGAGGTGGAGGTTGGGTGGTCACAATTGGATCACCTTGACTGGGGTATAGTGGAGGTATAGTTTGTTATGGAATGTTGGACTGGTTGGGGAACAGACCCAGAATATGCATTCATAGATTAAGATGTCATTATTGAAATTTAATTTGTATTTGTGAAATATTATGGTTGGGGTTTTTTATATGGGCCTGATTTTGGGTAAATTATGGCTGAGGGAAGGATATGGCTAGGAGTAATGTATTGTGACTATTGAGTTTGAAAAGGGACCTATTATTAAATAGTCAAACTTTACTGATTTAGGGGTACTTATGAACTAATAACCTATCATTGAGCTTGTGGTACACTATGGATAATAGGAAATTGTTGCCTAGTAGGTACTTAAGGACATTAGAGCCTCTAGGTTGCATGAATCCTTGTTGGGAAGTTGATTCTTGTTGAAGATTTAGAATTTGTCACTAACCAATATTTGTAAAGTTTTGGTTAGACATCATTTGATTTTGTATTAATATATTAGTATATAAGGAAAGAGGTATGTTCATTACTACTTGATGTGGTATAACATTGGTTACCCCATGTTGAGGTGGCAAGATGTTTTACCTCTACTATGTTGATACATTGGGTGGTGCCTGCTGTTATGGAATATTACCTGCTACCTATTGGGGAGTATTAAAATTCATCACATTTTGTTGTGGCATGGCACTGACTATTGGCTAGCTACCTAATCCTATTGGTTGAGTTCTTGAAGAAGTAACCAATTAAAGAGTGTTAGTAGTTGGTTGAGATTTAGATGTAGAAACTCCTACTCCCTAATTTTTTGAACCACTCATGGTGTTAACTAAAGGTATACTTGTTTGGGGATTAGTAGTTTGTGTAATTAAACCACTTTTATTTGGATTTTATGTTTCTTGTATATTATATATTGTGTTTTGCTTGATATTGTACATAAAAGTAGAAGACACTTATTTGATGGTTGGCATTTTAAACAAGTTGTTAACTGAAGTGTGTTATGAAATTGGATCTACACCTTGATTATTTTGACTAGTACATTCTATTAAAACTCTTATTTAAAGAACTAAATCAATGAGAAGCTTGTTTGACATGGTAATTTGATTAAAATTATGCACTATATTCAAAGAATTTTATTATGCTGTCTACATCTATAAAAATTCATCCTCCATGAGGTATTTTTCTTTGACAAGCATACTAAGATCTTGATATGTCATTGGGGCTAGACCTAAAGGGTTGCTAGAAGAATAATGTTGACTATAAATTATGTTATGAGGCATTCTTACTAGACTTGGCAAATTCTTATGGGGGAAGTCTACCAAAAACCTAGCCCCTACTTTTATAGCTATAATCAAAATCTTATCCTTGTTTTTAATAAGTGATGCTCAAATAAATAAGGATCATATATTGATGGTGTAGTAATATAGTACAGTTGTTGAGGAAATGGTTCTTCAACTATAGGTACTAAATATAGTTATTAATATTTTTTTTTATCATACTCTAAGTATGGAGGCATGTTAACCAAAATATAAGCCAATGGGTTTTGGTTTTGTTCCATTGTTTGACTGTTATAAGATGGATAAGAACTAGTCTCATAAAAAACATCATCTAAATAGGGATCTTAAACCTTTTATTCTTTGGAACTTACATTACTAAACCATTGATTGTACATGATTCCACTATGAGTGTAGTAATATATGTTAGGATCCATAGTAAATGCTTTGATACCAAATGGAATAGAGTTTTAAAAACTCTGAAAAAACAATGCCAAAATGGGAAAGGTTGACACTTAGTCTAACTTGGTCAAAAGGATGGATATGTATATCCAAAATGGCTTATGAAATGGCTTGTGATAAAATAAGATAATGCAAAGTATCTAATATTACACGTCTCACACAAAAAGGTCAAGTAGATGGACCAAATATTGAAATGCCAAACTCTAGGGTCAAAGTATTTCAAATGAATCTAATCTAGAAAAAAAAAGTGCTAGGAATTTTGGCCAAAGGAGGTGTCAAAAGCTAGGCTCAAATAGGTCATGCTAGGACTTTTGGCCAAATGGTGTCAAAATCTAGAATTTAAATATGTGATATTTATTCTAATAGATTTGAAACACTTTTAACAAAAACTAGTCATTTGACTCTTGGACATAAACTTGATCAATGGGTATGAGGTATGCAATAAAAATAACCTGGAGATAGTTTATTTTCTCCCAAATAGTGGCACAAAAATAGACTCTTTTAAATAATAATCTAGTCAAAAGCGAACAACATAACTACACTAAACAAAATTTCACAAAGAAAACTTGAAATGGTTTGAATTTGAAAAAATTAGACTCTATGCAAATAGGTCTAAGAAATAAATTTAAAAGCATAACGATGTTAAAATGATCAAAATATGTGAAAAATGTTTGCTTTAATATTCTTAGGTAAAATGGTTTAACATGATTTCATCAATGTAACACTACTCTCCTCAACTTAAATGACACACACCCACACAAAGTTTGAAAAATATCTAAGGCAAAATTGTTGTATCAAATGGACTAAAGACTAAATTTATCATGACACAAAAAGAATGGTAATAGTCAAGGTCGTATAGAATTTGGTCTAATACTCAAATAGTGAGTGATAGGCAAGATGAATTGAGTCCTACCAATGATGATAATGATATTGAGTCTAAAATGACCTTCAATCTAAATTGGAAATTAAACCTAAGTTCCCTCAAGTTTAGTGCAAATGGTGAACCCACTTAACATATCAACCTTATGAACTTATAAATGTGTAATTTATAATTTAAATTATCAATTAAGGACTTAAGAAACATTTGGTCAATGGTCTAGACTCAAATGGGCAACATAACTGCACCAAAATGGATGATCTGACATAATGTTTTAGATAAAAATTTTGAACAAGGAAAAAGATGATTTTCACTTGGGAAGCATAACACCTTCTTATTCAATGAATGTGGTGGATAATGTGTTTGGTTTAAGGTTTTTTTTAACAATCATTTTTGACTCCAAATAAGACCAAGTAATCTAAGAAAAAGACAAAATCAATAAAGTAATCATCCTAAGCCCTAAATTGATAATGTTGTATGATATTATTGAAGTTTGTATTTATACGTGCACTTGAGAGGAATTAATTTTTCATCCAAAATAAAAGTGTTGAATTATATCTTCTCCCAATTTATATACCACCTCTAGCCATGAAGTAAAGAAGTGGTCAAAAAATAAAGGAATACATAATTGAGCTAACCCAAGATGCACCATATATCTAAGTGATTCCTACATAGTCTATGTGAACCTTAGGTTGATGTAGGTCTCATATAAATGGGAGTAGAAAGACCAAGGTGGTATATAAATGAAAACTAAATAATATGGACCATCCTAAATTTTTTTGATGATTTTCTATCTCACACGGAAATCCTAAGTCAATTTTCATGATCTTTGTGATTTTAAGGATTTTTAGAGGTATTCTTTTAATGTTTAAGGTTTTCAATTATTTCAAATGTTTTTGGAATTCTTTATAAATCCCAACTTGATTGATAATATTGATATACAGAATGGCCCAACTCATAAAATAATGAGAGCATTTAAATTTAATTTATTTGCAAAATGATGAGAGCATGGAAAGGGGGTGACTAAGATAACCTCAACATGAATCGAGCACTACCTACATAGTCCTATAAGACCTCAAGTAATTTTAGTTCCAATTAAATAAAATGCATATGAATAAGTAGTAGCGAGCTTAGGTATAGGTAAATGAAAAGGTAAATGGAAACAATAATGGCCATGTGATGCAACAATGCATGGTAAATGTGTTGTTCCTAATTTTCCCATAAATAATTATGATTAGGAAACAAAAATAAAGGGTTAGTGGTACTAATTTACCCATAGGTAGTTATAACTAGTAGAAGGAGGTGGGACAATAATTTTCCCAAAGGTGGTTAAAATCAGTGCCACTAGTCAAATATAATAATAAATGAAGGATGTAATTTCCATGACCATTGTCATACTACTTTCATATATTTCCATTCAAACATTTAATTATGAAATACTATTTGAACTAGATTTGTCATCAACCACTGAATGTGCCTAAACTACAAATGAATCATAACCAAGGCCAAACATAATAGGTAGGGTTTGGTAAAAAGAACTGGTAGGGACATGTTAAGGGCATGGTATAAAAATAAATGGTATAATATAAATAATGAGTATAATGTGGCATAAATTATATGATCCTTATAGACAAAAATTTGAGTCCCTCAAGTGTAAGAAATTTGAGGTGCATTATGATCATTAGTTCATCAAGTTCATCTCTCTCCGGTGTAGCGAGCCTATATGATCTATAACTATATTTAGAAATAATTACATAAGATCCTAACTCACTTGGTTGGAACTTTCCTTTTTTCTTTGTTTCAATATTTACATTTGTCTGATTCTCTTTTAACACCAGGTCACCAATCTTGAATTCATAATGCTTAACAAACCTAGTGTATTGTCCCTTTAATCAGTTCTAATATGCTTGAATATTATTCAAGGTGGCTAAGTGTTTTCCATCAAGTAGGTCTAGATCTTGTAAGTGAGTAAATTTATAGTCTTTATCATTGATGATGTGCTCTAATGAAATTTAGAGAGAAGGTAACTCAACCTTGAAAGGAAGAATGGTCTTAGTTCCATAAATAAGTGAATAGGGTGTATTTTTTGTTTGAGTATGGAATGTGGTACATTATGCCTAGATGGTGTTAAATATATCCAAGTGATAATTATGATCATTTTCATTGAAAATATTATTCAAAATATTAAAAATGGTTTTATTATAAGCCTCAACTTGGCTATTGCCATGTGGGCAATAGGCAATAGATAAATGTTGTTTGATGTGGTATTAGGTACAAAGGTCTTTCACATCTTTGTTTTTAAATGATCTACCATTATCAGATATAATGTTAGAAGGGATTCCATAATAATACATGAGATGGTTGAATATGAACTTGGATATTTACTTATTGGTGATGTAAGTGAGGGGAATGACTTCCACCCATTTAGTGAAATACTCAATAGTGGTTAGAATGTGTTTATGGCCATCATAAGATGTGGGATTCATATTCTCTATGAGGTTGAGTCCCCACATTGATAAAAACCATGGTGTTGTCAATGGTTTGAGTGCCTTAGTTAGATCAAGAATCATATTGTCATGATTTTGACACTTTAAACACCTATTAACATATATAAATGCATTTACTTCCATCATTGGCAATCAATACCCAATATACATTCACTTTTTGGATAAGATTACACTATTGGTGTGGGATCCACACACTCCTTTGTGGATTTCCCTAAATCCTAGTCTAGTATTTTCTAGAGGTAAACAACAAATCAAAGTTACATCATAGCTTATATAATACAAGGTTGGTCAAAGTGGGGTATAATAAGAGGCTTTATGGGTGCAAGCCTTTTAATTTTTACTTGATAAATTTAGAGACATATTTTGGTATTGAATATAGGCACATATGTATGAGTACCAGGGAGATGTGGGACCAACAATGTCACAAACCCTCTCGATAGTTAATTGTTCATATGCTAGTGCCAAGAAATATTCAACAAGAAATTGGTAATCACTTGCTTTGTCTGTGATCTAAATCATGGATCAAATAATGTCCATAGCATCAACTATTAAATTATTTTATTGAGGTATTATTTAAAATTTTATGTTAGAAATATTCTACTTGAGAGTATCGACCATATCCTTATAGGGTACCAACTTCTCATCCTTGGTCTGGTACTAGTCTATGACCTAATTGATAATTAACTAAGAATCACCATATATCAATAAATGTTGAATTTTTCACTATACTTCTTGATGAAAAATTACAATGAATGCTTTGGACTTGGCCATGTTATTGGTACATGGAAATTTGATATGAAAAGACTTGGGAATGAGATCCTCTTATGGTGTAATCTATAATATTTTAACCCCTGATCCATGAGGTATAAATTATTAATCAAAGTACATCTTCCACTATTTAATGTTAAGAGGTACTTCTACTTCTTCAATGGTCATAATGGCCTCATTTAAAAATCCAAATGTAAGAGGTTAGGTATTTTGAAGAGGAGATTTTGTAAGCTAGTCTACAATGACTTGCTCCTTAATGGCCTTTTGATGGCATATTTAATTTCAAACTCACTCAATAACATGATCTATTTTTCAATGCAACATTGTAGATATTATTTGGAAAGTAGATACTTGAGAGGATATACTTAGGAAATAAAAATGGTATTATTGTTCAACATATAATGATGCAACTTTTGGGCTATGAACACCATTAAAAAATATGCCTTTTCAATCAATGTATAGTTATAATTTTACATAACCATTGTTCAACTTAAATAATACATGACATACTATTCACCTTATTCATCATGTTATGCCAAAAGTGCCCCAAGAGATTATTAGTTGTTGATAGGTAAATAATTAATGGCTTGTTTAGCATGGGTGGTAATAAAATAGGTGGGTTATAATGATATTATTTAAGTTGATTGAATGTTTTTTGACACTCTTCATTCCTAGAGAATGTAACACCCTTATTCAGTAAGTGTGTAAATAGATGACATTTATTGGATAATTATGACATGAAGCATATGATATATCTAATCTTTCCCTGTAAACTATAGAGATGATTTAAGGTAGATGGTGGTGGCATTTATGTAATTACATAAATTTGGCTGGATCAACTTCAATGCCCCTATGAGAGACAATGAATCCTAATAGTTTGCTAGAAGTTACTCCAAATACACACTTATAATGATTAAGCCTAATGTTTTATTCATGAAGTCTCTCAAATATTATTCATAGTATGGATGGATGATCAACATGGGTCTTTTATTTAGCCAAGATGTCATTGACATAGTCCTCAACAATGTCATGCATCATGTCATAGAAAATCATTGTCATGGCCCTTTGGTATGTGGCTCTAGCATTCTTAAGTCCAAATGACATCACTTGATAATAGAATGTCACCCATAGAGTGGTGAACACTATCTTGTGATAGTCTTCTAGTGCTATTCTAATATGACAATAACCTAAAAATCCATCCATGAGAGAAAACATTTCACAGTCGATCATTGAGTTCAATACCATGCCAATATTAGGAAAGGAAAGTTATATTTTAGGTATTTTTTGTTGATATCTATGAAATCAATCTAGTAATTTATACCTTATAGTTTCTTACTCAATGGTATAATGTTTGAAATCCACTCTGTATAGTTGATCAAACTAATGCATTTCATGTTTAAGAACTTCTAAAAATCTTTCTTAAAGATCACAACAATATGAGGATGCATCTTACGTAACTTATATTTAATAGGCTTAGCATCATGATGTATAATAAGATGGTGTAAAACTAAGGTAGGGTCCAAACTTAGCACATTTGAATAGGCCCATGCAAATATGTCACTAAAATCCCTCAAAAGGGATATAAAAACTTCATGTTCCTCCTTAGTGAAGGATGTGCCTAGTTTAATCCACTTTGGGTCCTCTAGAGTCCCAATGTTCACCTCTGAAGTGTCCCCCATGAGAAGTGTAGAACTATCATCTAAAATAGTTAGTAAGGATTTAAAATGATAGGTAATGGCAAAGTCTTCTAGATGGATTGGCTTGTCTAATTATCCTAACTAGGATGAATCAAAATCTCTTGATGTTGGCAAAGGCCATGAAATAAATACCTTAGGGCACTCTAGAATAATATGTGTAAAAGATTGTTTCTCTTCATTAATGATATCTCATCCATAAATATGTTTTAGGTTATAGGTTTCCTATGATTAATAGGAAGAGGGGTGAAAATCCCCATCTAATGGGGTTGAAAATTAGTTTTCACCAAGAGACTTGGCATTGTCTTTACTTCTTCCTTAGTTAGGAAGTGCTTCAAAGAGGTTTTCACTTTCGAACCTCAATGTTTAATTTTATTTTTATTTTTGGCTAGGGAGTTTCACCTACTCTCTAAAGTAGGTAGCAAGATCTAATAAAATAGAAAATCCTTTCTGTGGTATCCAATGGGAATGTGATTTCTCAATCATATAAAGTTGTATATGGCCTCATCATTTTCAAACTCATTTAATAACATTGTTGACTCTTTTTGGTCCCAATTTATCAATTATAGATGGTAAAGGGTTAAATGTGAGGTTGAAAAACAAGGTTAATAGTGTAAATGGAATGTGGATTAAATAAATTCAAAGTGGCAAGTTCATCGTAGATGATATAATGGGACCTTGCATCATTGTCAGCATTATCTTCACTAGTCATTGGTGATAGAATGTGAATAAGGTATGTGGGGTCACCCTCAAGTAGTTTAAATCTAATACCATGGGTTCCCTTATACTTAGTCATTGAGACTAGTTCAATCATGTCTTGTTGGTGTATCCCTAGGCCTCTACCTTCATATTCTAGGTGATCCATAATCTGGTTAGGAATAAGAGACTTTGAAATTTAGTAAAAGTCATCTAACTCATTAGTGAAAAACTATGAACCATATTCTACCAAGGGGTCCTGTTCTAGGCCATAGGCCAATTTAAAAATAATGGGTTTATTTAACTAAGATTTTTTCTTAGTTTCCCACTTCATGAAAGTAGTTTTGGCCTTATGTTTCCCATAAGTTTTTGATTTTTAGGAAATTTGGAAATATGGAATGCATTATGTGTACTATATTCTCTAAGACTTTTGTCAGTTATATAGAAGTGGCTAGAAATATTTAGTGGAAGGATTAGGTAGAGGCTAAGTTATTTAAGTCAATGTAATTAGCTTTTCAACATGATTCAAAGGTTTTTCCTTTCTTATCTCTTTATCTATTTTATTTTGGCATAGGATTCATGATAAATTGATAGTTATAACTTTTATACTTGACCTCAAGATGTTTAAAATACTAATATGGCTAAATATCAACTGGTATAGTCACTTCCATTTATGAATGTGGATTTTATGCACTTATGTAATGTAAAAGGTATGGCCCTAGTTTCATGGATTCAGGGTCTACCCAATAACAAATTAGAAGATAGTTTTAGGTCTAAAACATGGCATAGAGTATCATGGGTTAAAGTCCCAATGACCATCAAAGGCCTAATGACCACTCACAGGCTAATAGTACCCTAAGAATCCTATTCTGCATTATCATATGCCTTTATAATAATGGTATTTGGATGTAAGTTAGCTACTATATGTCCAAGATGTTTAACCAACATTAGAGATAAAATGTTGAGGCCTGAACCATTCTCTACAAGGACATCTTTAACTATATCGTTCGTTATATTAACCTCAATTTACAATGGGTTATTATGAAAAGGTCTAAGAGATGACATATCACTTTTATCAAAGGAAAGACATTAACTAGGGGCGAAATGTCCTATCATGGATTAGAATTTATCTAGAGTGATGTCATTTGATATGAGAGATTGGTTCAAATACTCATTTAGGATGTCTTTATGGATGATAAATGTATGTAAAAAATCCATCATGGATATATGAACTGGTGTATTCTTTAGTTATTCCATAATATCATAGGTCTTCCCCTCAATTTTATCAATTGGTTTATCTATAATAGGTATAAAAGGTTGATTAGGCTCACATATATTATTTGGTTGTAGTCCCTTGATAGTGACCTTGGATCATTGAATTGTGATTATGCAATCTCTATCTAGAATGTGGAATAGGTAGCTAGATGGGTAGGTAATGAGTCATAGATTGATAATTCTAGGATGGTGTTGAGTATGACTGCTAACATGATATGTAGAAGAATCACCAACATAAGGGGGTTTATAGGAATTACTTAAATGATAGGTATTGTTGGGAGAGGGTCTAGGTCTATTGGTAGTTGGCTGAGGGTTAATGGTAATAGAGGAAACATGACTACCAAAAACATGTCCTATAATAGTGTTATAGGTATACATGATGACATGATGGCCTCCTTGATTATTTGGGTCAGTTTGTCCTTGGTTTTGACCATTATGCTATTATTGTTATGACTAGCATTATTATTTTTGATTTTTAGTGGATTTATTTACCATTATTGTTATTGTTATTGGTACTAATAGTATTTATTTCTAATATTATGTTGGGGGAATGGATTTTGGTAGATATAGAAGTTATAATTAGTCTTAGGATAATGAGTGTCTATTTCTATCTTTCTATTTTATAGCATATTCTCAATCAAATTCCTAAGTTGGATAAACTATTGTATGGAACATCCTTTAACACAATGGTACTCAAAAAATTCATGTTATTTATGCTAATTAGGAAAAGGAATCTATTAAATAAATTGATTTGGTACCATCCATCTAATCATATTTTCCTAAACTAATCTTTTCAACATAAATTCATTAGGCTCACCAAGCTCATTGAATTATCTAGAAATGGGTATTCTTCTCCTTGGGGAAGGGGCTTGCAATTGGTTTTGATTTTGTGGTTTATGGTTTTTATAGGTCTTGGTTTAATGTATGGAGGAGGTGGTTGTTGAGTGGGTGGGGGTAAATGAACAAAAAGTGTTTTCACCATTTGAACATGGTGTGATTCAGTGACCCCATTGCCAAAAACATTCTTATTATGCTTATATGGTCTAGATCTCTCATTATTGTTGGCTTCAGGTGGAACTCAATCCCATATTTGAATTGGGTTTGATTATGGTTTTGGCCTTGGTTTTGTTTCTAGTTTTACTATCTTTGATGTTGATTCTAGATCTAATTAGAAGAGGACAGCTTGATTATCCCTTTATTAACAAGGGATTTATCAATTTGTATTCCTTTCTATATAACCTCTTTAAACATATGAATACATTGAATCTTGAGGTGGTAAGATGTCTTTCTATGTAGGATCCTATTAAATATCATGTCCAACTATTTATCTTGTAGATTATGAGTAAACTAGCTCATTAAGGCTCTCTAACATTGCAAGTATGTATCAAAGCTTTCAATAGTCTTCTATTTATCTTGGCCTAAGTCCACAATATTAATATTTTGCTTGAGATTATATGAAAAATGTTATATAAACTTATATCAAATATCATTGAATTTAGGTATAAAATTCTTCAATAATTTCAAAATCCATTCCAAGGCTTTTCCAACTAGACTCTTTAAAATGAGTAAAAGAAAGCATATGTCACTAGTTGGAAAGTAATAAATAATTCTTTAAGATTCTCTTTAGGGTTTCCTTTGCCTTTAAATTTGTCAAACTTGGGTGATTTATAAGCCAATGAAAATGGTATTTATAAATACTCCATGTTGAATTAATAATAGCATCTTTCATATAATTTGAATTTTTTTATTTGTTTTCCAATATATATAGCTTATATTTCATCCTTTATCTATTTAAAATATTGGTCAAGAAAGTAAAATGGAGTGGCCTATTTATATTGAGGTTACATAGTCAAAGGTATATTTCCTTGATCATATTAGGCATATTATGGAATGTTGGTTGAATTGGATAGATGCCCAAGTATGCATATCTGTGCATTGGGATTGTATAATGGATATCAAATACATTATTATTAAAACACATTTTGGTTTGGATATGATACATAACTATGGCTAGAAAATTATGGTTATGGTAATGACATTTAACTTTGTAGGATGTGTTGGTATTAATGGGTTTCAAAGGGAACTTTTTACCTACTTATCAAACCCTATTATATATAGGGAAATCATTGTTGACTATATCCTTGATATTGGAGGTTGTGAAATTAGGATTCTTGTACATTTTATACCCATTGGGTGAAAGGAAAGTATTGCCTACCACCACCTTCCTAATGTATATAAGAACCTTATTATTGGTTGGACACTTATTATTAGATAGGCACATTTTTCATAAATAAGCACTTGTTATTATTTTGGAAATTATTCAGGCTTTGGTACTTATTTTTCTTGACTAACTACCTCTTTTTCATTAAGAGAAACATGTTGTTGGTTAGGAAACTTTAATGATTATTGAGGTATATTAATCTGTGATTGCTATGGCAAAACATTTTTTATCACTTGTTAAGGTGGTGTAGTGTTTTACACTTGTTGTTGTGATAAGTTGGTCTATTTTTGGTTTATTTTCCCCTATTTCACACTTTAGGAAGCATCTAGTTGAGGAGTAGAGGTTGATTTTTGATTTTGGGAAGTAGGCGTACCTATCCCCTATTATTGCTATCCACTCATGACATTATTTAGAAGAATATGCTATGTATTGATTAATGGTAGATTATACCCACTTTGCTTTAAATTATAACTCACTTACATGTTATTTACAAGGTTTTTAGAAAGGTCTTCCATTTGAGTGGTAGTTTTTCAATCAAAATAGGGACTTTATACATGTCACCATCTAGTATGCTCTTGATAAATGGGTATATGTTTTAGCCTGCATATTTAAAATCATCCTTTTATTAATGGATTTATCTCAATAAGTGGCATGTTAGAAATAACCCATACATTAATATTTTAAGATAGGTTGAGATAGTTTTGGTATGCTTGATGTACCTATTCTATTTGTTTATCCATAAGATCTTTCCATTTTGTAAGTGTACTTTAGTTCTACTATGACATTTGGACTAAAACTTGACTATAGCTATTTGATACCTATTTTAATTTTTAGATTTGAGGCACACTAGTAGGACTTTAAATCAAACTACTTAGACTTTCATGGGGGAATTCTAGTGTAAACCTGGATCCTACTTTAATATTTATGATAAGAACTTCATATTTTTTCTCTAACAAATGATTCTCAAACAAGTACAAATCATAGCTTATTTCCATTTATGTTGTAACATATTAAGGCTCTTATTATTGGCCTTGTTTAATGTAAGGCCTCATTTTACCAAAATAATATGTTATTTGCTCTTATTTTAGTCCTAGGTATGAAGGTGTGGTCAACAAATATTGTGCTAATGGGTTGTGCCTTTGTTAAACATATGGAATGTTAAAATATGGACAAAGATTTATTTCATAAGCTACATTATCATACAAATATTGAATAAAAGGGTCATTGGTTATAAATTTCTCATAGTTTCGATTATACATAGTCCCACTACATGTTTAAAGAGGAATGTTTGAAACTATATCTAGGTCTCTTAAAAAACATAGGGTCTAAAGGTAACAAACAATTGAGGTCTAAAAAACAACAACCTTTGACTCTATAAAAGAGACCCAAAGGGTAAAATGACTAAACTAAGCAAGAGTAGGATAATAAAACAAACTCAAAATCAGTCTAAAAAATGATACTAATTTTCCTAAAGGTGGTTATAATTAGTAGCAAAGGTAACACAAAATATCAAAACTCATATATGGCTAAGGTACTTATTTACCCAAAGGAAGTTATAATTAGTGACAAAAGTATCTAGATAAAATAGAACAATTATGAACTATGAACAAAGGATAATAACATTTTACCCAAAGGTGGTTATAATCATTTAATGTGAAAAATAAGCTTAAACTCAAAAATAAGGAACTCAAACAAGAACTTGAAAATAAACTAAACTAAGGTAATTATTTTGAATGAGACTCGATATTTGGATCACTAAGACTCAATCTTTATTAATAAGAGATTTTTAAACAATGGAACTAGGAAATTCAAAACATGGCATAATAAACTTAAAAAAAGGCATGTTTTAACAACTTGGCTCAAAGGAATATCAAACAAGGCACAAAACAAACAACAACCACTAGGTTTTAAGCAAGAGGTTCTTTAGATCAAACAAAAAATCAACCCAAGTAACACAATTCAAACACAAAAGGTAGACTACCTAAGCCCAAATTAGGCAAGGCTTTGGCATAAACTTGATTAGTTTAGGATTTATATTTTGCAAGGTTGATTAAATTAAATTTAATGCCAAAATACTCAATTGTTCTAAGTAAAAAGGGGCTAGACCAAAATAGGCAACATAACACCTCTTAGGCTAAAGGGGTGATAAAACAATGTGATGGTTTTGGAATTATTTTGACTTGTCAATACAAATATATATTTTTACTCTAAAAACACACATGTGAATCAAATGAAATAGAAATAACACAAATGACTCATCCTATCCCTAAAACTAACATGGGGGTGCATAACTTTTGCCAAAGTTTTCATTGATATACTAATGCTTATGAGGAATTAAATGTTAATATAAAAATTAAAGTATAGGTTTAGGTATATTTTTAAAACCTCCATTTATCTCTTAAGCATTGGTACATGACATAAACTTAGAGTAAGGAACAATAGACATTTGGAAAGAATTTTGCAAAAAAAAAGGCATTAACTAAAAATCTATAAGTTTTGACTTCACTAAATGGTCCCAAGTGTGGCTAACACAAGGGCACAATCATGTTAATTGGGTTCATATATGATAACTTACTTTATAAGGGTCTATTATTTTTCATAAGGAATCCATCCATGTATTATTTATTAGAGTCTAATGTTTAGAAAGACTTAACCTAGTATTTCATTAGGATTGGAGAGGCTAGCAACTTAGCCCCCTAGAAATCCTAATATCATGAGGCCAATTTATATACTAAACCATGGAGTGTGGTTGGTACACCACTAGGAGATGAAACCCTAGGTCAATTCACCCATAGAGAACTTGTGATGGAGAAATGAGCTACTACCCATAAGCCAAATGCAAGAAATAAAATGAAGACTTTATAGGTCTTTTTGGGTCATCCAAGTCACTCAGATCTTCGAGAAAGAATAAGTAACCATATTTTTGATAAGAGCAAACAAACAAGGCAATAAATTAAGTACTTTAAGTCACCCTAGTTCCCTATAGTGGATGGGGGGAGAGCATACACACAATAGTTTCTAATTTTCCATAAATAAATAAATCTAACTATGAAATTTAAAATTAGCTAATAACAAAAATTAAACATAAAGTGAAAAATATATTAAAATTTCTAACTAAAATGGATGTTCCATTGAATAACACCAAATCAAAATATGATTGAAATTTTTTCCCCTTGGCTTTGTGTGCACTTGTAAAAAATTTAAAAACTAAAAGACAAGTGGAATGAAATTACCTTAATAATAAAGTAGAGTAATAGAAATATATCTAAATATGATTGAAATATATCAGAATATATGATAATAGACAAGCCACTTCAAGGGGGAAACCTCCACAAGCTTCAATAAGAGCAAAATTCATAATATGATGATAAACACTTACCCTCTACCTCTTATATATAGTCTATCTAGGACATGGTTACTCCATAGGCCGACCTACTAACCAAATAAATGCATAGAGAAATGTGATATAGCATCAAAGAGGGATAAGTAAGCCACAAGTCACCTATTCCTATCCTCATACATGCGATAGGTTAGGGCCATAGCATGCCCTTCCCCTTCAAACCAACATTGCCCTCAATGTTAAACAACTCTGGATGTTATTGTAAAAAATATTCACCTTCCCAAGTTACATCTTCACTGCTCAAGTTCTTCCACTTTATCAGATATTCCCTAATCTCTCTAGTTCTCAACCTCTTAGTATGAGTTTGGAGGATCTTCTTTGGTTCCAAAATGACTCATCCTTCTTCATCTAGTTCTAGGAGTTCTGTCAGTGTTGAAACTATCTATCCAATGACCTTCTTCAAACATGAACCATGAAATCCTAGGTATATGTGAGATGAATGAGGTAACTCAAGCTTATAAGCCACACTTCCAATTTTTTGTAGAACCTGATAAGGGCCATAATACTTAAGAGCAAGTTTGTTGTCCTTTTTTTGTTGCTTTAAGGACATCTATTTATAAGGTTACAATGAACAAATACCCAGTCACCCACCTCAAAATTTCTCTCACTATGGTGTTGATCTGCTTATTGCTTCATCCTATTTTGTGCCAAGGCCAAATTCTCTATGAAACTAGCCAAAACTTCTTGTTGATGCTGAATGTGTTCCTCCACATTTTGAACCTTGGTTTGCACCTTTAATGAAGAAGTGATCAAAGGTTTATGGTAACCATATAGTTCTAGAAATGGAGACATTTTAGAAGAGCTATGGAAAGATGTGTTATACCACCATTCTACAAGTGGTAGCCATTAAATACAATGCTCTTATTTATCTGATACAAAACAACAGAGATATCCCTCTAAACATTTGTTAACCACTTCTATTTATCTATTAGATTGGGGGTGATAAGATGAGCTATGAGCTAGTTGAGTACCCAAATAGGAAAATAATTCAGTCTAGAAATTACTAGTGAAAATAGGATCATGATCACTTACAATTATTTTGGGGGTTCCATGTAATTTGAGAAATGCTTTCAAAAAAATAGATACTACTATACTTGTTGAAAATGGGTGTAAGAGAGCACAAAAATGGGCATATTTTTTAAGCCTATCCACAATGACTAAGATAACATTCTTACTTTTAGAACAAGGCAACCCTATGATGAAATCCATGGAAACCTCCTCCCACCTTTGACTAGGAATTGCTAATGGTTTTAACAGACCTAGGGTCTTAATTATCTCACTTTTATTTTGTTGGCATATCAAGCATTCTACCACAAAATTTTGTACATCTCCCTTGAGTCCTTCCCAAAATAGTTATTTCTTAATTCTATGATATGTTTTCAAGAACCTTGAGTGTCCCCCAATTGGAGATGCATGCAACCCCACAAGAATATTATGCTTAAGCTCAAATTTTTTGCACAAGTATAACCTACCCTTATACTATAGGACATTACCTTTCCATTAAAATTTTTTAGAGTCTAAAGTACCTTTTTGGAGATTTTAAATCAAAACTTGTGTATCCTTGTCTTGCTCCCATTCTAATCTGGCTTCATCCACCCAATTTACTTGCAATATAGTTATTGCACAAAGTAATGCTTCTATGGATGTATCTCATCTAGATGGTGCATCTGCTACTACATTATCTTTACCCTTATTATAGATGATTTCAAAATCATAACCCAACATTTTGGTTACCCACTTTTGTTGTTCCTCAGATGATAATATTTTCTCCAAAAAGTATTTGAGACTATCATGATCAATTTTCACCTTAAAGTGTCTACCCATTAGATAGGGCCTCCATTGTTTAACTACATGAAGAATAGCCATCATTTCTTTCTCATAAATAGGTTTTTTTAGATTCTTACCTTTGAATTGATGACTCTCAAATGCAATGGGTCTTCCTTCCTGCATTAGTACCACTCCCAACCTAGATTTAGAAGCATCACATTCAATAATGAATGTCTTTGAGAAGTTTAGAGTAGCCAAAATTGGAGTGGTGCACATAGCTACTTTTAGTTTCTCAAATACTTTGGTGGTGGCATCATTTCAATGGAAGGCATCCTTCTTTAGCAATGCAGTGAGTGAAGCTGCTATGCTACCATAACCTTTCACAAATCTTTGGTAGTAACCTGTTAGTCATAGGAACCCTCTGAGGTTTTTTAGAGTTTTTGGCATGGGCCATTCTATCATAACTTTGATCTTTAAGGGATCAATTTTGACACCTTCATGGGAAGTAATGTGACTGAGGTAATCTACCTCTTATACTCCAACAACACATTTGGATGGCTTCACATAAAGCTAATGCTTATCCAAAACTATCAACACCTATTTCACATGTTGTAGATGTGCTTCCCATGTTTGACTATAAATCAATATGTCATCAAAGAAAACCAACACAAACTTCCTTAAGAAAGGCCTAAAAATTGTCTTTATCAAGTTCTAAAAAGTAGATGGTGCATTTGTAAGACCAAAGGGCATTACCAAAAACTCATAATGGCCCTCATGCATTCTAAAAGTAGTTTTATGAACATCTTCATCCTTGATTATAGTTTGATGGTACCTTGAGGGAAGGTCTAATTTTGTGAAATAATTATCACCATGCAAATCATCAAATAAATCATTAATTAATGGAATAGGAAACTTATCTTTGATGGTATACTTGTTGAGTTCCCTATAATCTAGGCACATTCTTCATGTGTCATCATTCTTTTGCACCATGACCACTGGTGATGAATATGCACTTTGGCTATGCCTAATGATCCCTACCTCTAGCATCTCATGTACCATTTTTTTGATTTCACTCTTTTGTGCATATGGATATCTATATGGTCTGATATTCGGTGGTTGACTCCTTAGAATTAGTTGAATGGCATGATCATGTTCTCTTATTGGTGGTAGTCCTTTTGGCATGGACCCAAAAATAAATGGGTGGTCATCAAGAATCATTTGTAGATTAGGATGTGTAGATGCTTGTGTGGTGTAAACTTCTATGGAACATAATCATACAATAATTCCCTCTACCCCCTTTTTTAGTATCTTAGTCATCTGATGTGAACTAACCAATTGTGGAGATTTTGCTTGTAATCCATGTAGTTTAATTTTCCTACCTTCAGAATGAAAGCACATGAAAAGTTACTAGAAGTTCATATCAATGGTACCCAAGGTTGTGAGCCATTAGACTCCCAAACCAATGTCTGTGTTACCCATGGGAATAGAAAACATAGGAGAATTGAGATTGTACTCACCCATAACAAGCTTAATACTATGGCATTTTTTTGAACAAATAATTATGCCACCATCTACAATCATGACTTGAAATTCTAGTGTTGGGTAGATGCAATAGTTTAATTGAGTGGCCAACTTATGGTTGATGAAGTTATGTGTGCTCCCTAAATTTATCAACACTGTCACCTTCTATTTATTGAGGAAACCCACCACCTTAAGAGTTTGTGGAGTGCTAATACCTGTAAGTGCATGACAAGAGATTGTAGGTTGGGAATTTTTAGGTACCTCCTCTATCTCTTCCTCATCATCATTGGAGGCATAATCTTCTTCTTCATCTTCATTGGATCCCTCATTGTATAATAACTTCTTCTTAGCACATCTATGTCCTTTTCTCCACTTACTGTCACAATCAAAACATAATCCTTTTGTACGCTTCTCTACAATTTGTTGTGGGGTCAATTTGGTAGGTGGAGAAAATGTTGATGTTGATATGTTATGATCTTTGAAGTGAGTGAAATTCAGAAGCATCACATTCAACAGTGAATGTCTTTGAGAAGTTTGGAGTAGCCAAAACTGGAGTGGTGCACATAGCTACTTTTAGTTTCTCAAATGCTTTTGTGGTGGCATCATTCTAATGGAAGGCATCCTTCTTTAGCAATGTAGTGAGTGGAGCTGTTATGCTACCATAACCTTTCATAAATCATTGGTAGTAACCTGTTAGTCATAGGAACCCTCTAAGGTTTTTGAGAGTTTTTGGCATGGGGGATTCCATCATAGCTTTGATCTTTAGGGGATCAAATTTGACACCTTCATGGGAAACAATGTGACCTAGGTACTCTACTTTTACTCCAAAAGCACATTTGGATGGATTCGCATAATGCTCATGCTTCTCCAAAACTATCAACACCTATTTCACATGTTGTAGATGTACTTCCCATGTTTGACTATAAATCAATATGCCATCAAAGAAAACCAACACAGACTTCCTTATAAAAGGCCTAAAAATAGTGTTCATAAAGCTCTAAAAAGTAGATGGTGCATTTATAAGACCAAAGGGCATTACCAAAAACTCATAATGGCCCTCATGCATTTTAAAAGCCATTTTATGAACTTCTTCATCCTTGATTCTAATTTTATGGTACCCCAAGCGAAGGTCTAATTTTGTGAAATAATTATCACCATGCAATTCATCAAATAAATCATCAATTACTAGAATAGGAAACTTATCTTTGATGGTGTACTTGTTGATTTCCCTATAATCTAGGCACATCCTCCATGTGTCATCCTTCTTTCACACCATGACCATTGGTGATGAATATGCACTTTGGCTATGCTTGATGATCCCTACCTCTAGCATCTCATGGACCATTTTTTTGATTTCACTATTTTGTGCATATGGATATCTATATGGTTTGATATTTGGTGGTTGACTCCTTGGAAGTAGTTGAATGGCATGATCATGTTCTCTTATTGGTGTTATTTTTTTTGGCATGGCCCCAAAAATGGATGGGTGGTCATCAAGAATCATCTGTAGATTAGGATGTGTAGATACTTGTGTGGTTTAAACTTTTATAGAACATAATCGTGTAATAATTCCCTCTGCTCTCTTTTTCAGTATCTTGGTCATCTAATGTGAACTAACCAATTATGGAGATTTTTCCTATAATCCACATAGTTCAATTTTCCTACCTTCAGAATGAAAGTGCATGAATAGTTCTTCGAAGTTCATCTCAATGGTACCCAAGGTTATGAGCTATTGGACTCCCAAAATAATGTCTATGTTACCCATGGGAATAACAAACATATGAGAATCAAGATTGTACTCACCCATAGCAAGATTAATACTATGGAATTTGCTTAAACAATTAATTGTGCCACCATCTGCAATCATGACTTGAAATTCTACTACTGGGTAGATGAAATAGTTCAATCGAGTGGCCAACTTATGGTTGATGAAGTTATGTGTGCTCTCTGAATCAATCAACACTATCACCTTTTGTTTATTAAGGAAACCCACCACCTTAAGAGTTTGTGGAGTGCTAATACCTACAAGTGCATGACAAGAGATTGTAGGTTGGGAGTTTTTAGGTACCTCCTCTATCTCTTCCTCATCATCATTAGAGGCATCATCTTCTTCTTCATCTTCATTGGATCCCTCAATGTAGAATAACTTATTCTCAACACATATTTGTCCTTTGCTCCACTTGCTATCATAACTGAAAAATAATCCTTTTGCATGCTTCTCTTCAATTTGTTGTGGGGTTAAACTAGTAGGTGGAAGAAATGTTGGTGTCAATATGCTATGATCTTTGAAGTGAGTGAATGGTTGTTTCTTATTGGCTATGAATTTTTCCTCAGCTCTGCATGCCATGATAAAATAATCAAAAATATTAATTGGATTAAACATGCATACCTCATGTTGAATGTGGTCCTTGAGTCCACCAAAAAATAGGTCATTCAAGTTCTCTTTAGAAATTGTCTCCACCCATAAGGATAGGTTTTGAAAATGATAAATATAATCCTTGATGGAGCTAGTCTATCATAATTTTGCTAGTTGTCTGAAGTAATTCTCTATCACACTATTTCCATAGTGTAATTATAGCTCCTCTGTAAAAACTGACCAAGTGACATTGAGAGTCATCTTTTTATTTTGAGCACACAACCATCAATACCAAATGAATTGATCAGGTTCAAGATACAAGGATGCCATGGTAACCTTCTGCCCACATGGGATCTGATGTAGATCAAAAAAATTCTCCATTTGGTTGATCTAATTGAGTGGATCTTTTCCATCAAACTTTTGCATATCCACCTTTGGTAATAGGTTCCTCTATGGCACTATAGTTAGATTTGAAGTAGACTAGTTGGGAGAACCACCCTGGTGGGGTTGTGCAATAGTGTTAGTTGGATGATTTGATTGATTATTTTTCAAAATCATTATGATATCTACCAAACTATCTTGTATGGATTTCATATTAGATTTTATGCCTTACACCTCACTCTAAATGCCTTGCTCACTATAGTCAAGTTGGCTCACTTTATGATCTATGTCAGAGAACCCTAGTACAAAGGGTCTAGTACATCCCCCTTCTGACTCCGTATCTTGCTTGTTAGGATTTTTACTTGGAGTTTTAGCACCCTTTCCTTAGCCCTAAGTTTGTGGTCTTGCCATAAAAGGGCTTTATGATGTTGACCCTGATTGGTACTTTTTGACCCAACTTTGACCTATCAATTTTGGAATTATGTAGTCCTAAAATCAAAACATACAAAGAAGATACCATAGCCAAATTTTTCTAATAATTCCAAAAATGTAAATAACTTAGAAAAATTCTTTTAATTGTGCACTATAGAGCAATTTTATGAAAAAAAATTAAAATAGAGATAACATTTGTTGAACAAATCTAAATAATCTGAAATTTTAATAAAATTTTAATTTAATTATTTCTCACCTCCAGTAAAAAAAATTTAGAGAATTTTGTAACTATTTTTTAGATATAGCCAAATTTAAAAAATTATGTTTTTGCCCACATGATTGCCCAAATCACAGCTCTGATACCACTTGTAATGAAATTACTTCAAAAATAAAGTATAATAGCATACATATATCCAAATATGACTGAAATATATTAGAATATATGATAATAAAAAATCCACTTTGAGGGGGCAACCTCCAAAAGCTTCAATAAGAGCATAATTCACAATTTGGTGATAAACGATTACCCTCTAACTCCTATATATAGTCTATCTAGGCCATAATTACTCCATAGGCCGACCTACTAACCAAATGAATGCATAGAGAAATGTGATATAGCATAAAAGAGGGATAAGTAATCCATAAGTCACCTATTCCTATCCTCATACATGTGATAGGTTAGGGTCGTAGTAACAAGTATGATTAGGTTGATTTTAAGCACCAAATAAAAGTGCATGTGACATATATAAATGCCTAGGATTCTCTCTCTCCACCTTAGTTCCTACAAAAATTATTTAGGGGATTTGATTGTCTCTAAGCCAAAAAGTAAATGAGTAAACACCATTCCATTTTGATATCTTGAGTTTTAGAAAACATAGAGTGAAGCCACCATTTAGCAAGGAGAAGTTGTTATTGTCTTGTAAACACAAATAGACAAAGAGAAATTTGGTGAAGTTATCATTTAATTGGGTGAATCTATTGGTTAGACCAAGTGAAGCCACTAAATATTGCAAAAAAAAAAAGGTGAAGCCACTTGAAACTAGTGTAGTTTTACCTATATCTAACCCTAGGGAGGTTAGGTTAAATTCTAACTTTAGTTGAGTCAGGTTGACACTAGGTTGGGTCAAATCACTCATGAAATCTTGACACCTTAGTTTTAGATATTTGTGAGGCATAAAAATTCACTTTAGATATTTGTGAGGTTGTTACTCATAATTTTTGAAATATTTAAGAATTAATAAATCATTTTATTAGCTCCTTTTGAACTTTGACTTCATATTTGGCTAAAAATTCCCTTTTTAATAAATGAGATTCACTAATTTTATTTGGATTTTTTGTTTAGGCAAGTTAATTAAGATTTGTAATGTAATTAATATTACGTAGTGATTTTTCAATTTTAATAATTGTTTTATTTTTTTTGAATTAATAGCTTGATAGGCCAAAAGTGTCAAATTAATAGGTCATATTTTGACTAGGGTTAAAACCAAACTAGGTTTTTGGTGCATATAAGGTAATACACTAAATTAACTAGCTTATTCATGTATACAGTAATGAAATCACCTAATTTCTCACTTTTAGGTGGTGCCTTTTATTTGAATCCCTAGATATTCAGGACCTTATCCCTCTCTAGTTCTTCATCCTCCTCCTTTGCCTCACTCTTTATTAATGTTTATCCTTGGTCTATAGGCCATTCTTATGGTAGTGTTTTGATAATTGAACTCATAGAGTCTTTGGGGACTCTTGGATTCTTATTAGAAAAAGTGTTGTCTTTTTTTACTGAGGGATAAGCCTACTGAGTAGTGGAAGGTGAAACACCCACATCTGAAGTAGTAGGAGTCACACTCATAGAATAAAGTCTTAAATATTTAGATTTATAAGAATCAATGTTGATTGGTTCCCTTACTCCCCCTAAATATCTTGTAATAGTAGGGGTCTATTCCACACCTTGCTCTTTCTTAAAAACCATCATCACATGTGGTGGTGGTTCTTGGGATGGATCTCCTCGGTCCAAAATATGCTAGGTAGGCTTAAAGGACCAATAATATGTTGAATCACATCACCTAGAGGTTGAAGTTGGGTATGTGCCTTTTCAATTATAAGGTATGGATCCATTTGTATTGATTTTAATAGATCCTATATCAATCTAACCATATGTTCCCTAAACTATAGCATAGCATCATCATTTTCATTTAATAAAATAAAATAATGTTCATATGGATTATGTTAGTAAGGAATACCCAGACTTGTGACATGTTTTTGGATGAGGCCATGGGAACCCAATATTTGTGCTATAATGATTTGAATTAATACAATTCCCTAAATTTTCCAACCTTGATAAAGTGCTTCCTATTTATATAACACATCTAGCCTATCATTATAGAAGATCCATGAAAAAGTCTCTTGTGCTTCTTATTCATGTCCTAATCAATGTTCCATTAGAGCTGGTAGGATATTTATTATTTGGGCAACTTATCTAAGACATACTTAGGGAGACACAAAGGTGAAAATTTGGTTCCCACCACCATGATTATTGTATATATTGGATACATCCAGTATTACCCCTTTGGCCATAATGCTTTATTGATACTTTTGGATACTCAAGATAAGGGTTCTTCATGGATTGCCTTCTAGACTTGAGGATAGATAATCTCAACAATTTAGACAATGTTCCTCATATAAGAATATATATAGGAAATAATAGTAGTGACATACGCTATTTTTAATAGATTATATGGCTAGGCTTTAGAGTGATTTATTATGAATGTAAACAACTACCTTGATCATGTCCAATAGGTAAGACATCATGAAGAAATGGCTAATAATTGGTCTTTTTTATCTCTATAACATTTTCTTCTAGATCTTGGCACTCATAATATCTCCTAAGTCAAAGTTCAACTCTGAGGTCATCAACATCTAAAATAATAACACCCATTCTAGTCAAAGGTAGTGGATGCTTACACATCCATATAGTTAATTCAATAAGGCCTTCATGATATAAAATACCATCCTAAATTTGGTAATTGGTATGGGAGTTATGCCCTTAAGTGTCACCTTTTCCCTTGGGATAATCCATTTCCTTAGTACACTCTTGATGGTGCTATCTTATTTTAAAATGTAATTCTGTGTCCATTATACATGACGCCTATGATGGGGAGCTATAGGTATCTCTGTAAATCATCCCATAAAATAAAAACCACCACTATTTTATGATTTACATGCTACAATAATTCATCAAACATTTTTCTTGTGAAGAATAAGTCCTGTGGCAGGCCAATGCATGGCATCACTTCGAGTTTGGCTACCAAAAAATGTAGTTGTTAGCATTTCAATGGTATTAAGTTAGCTACCAATTATTTTTTATTGACTGTTAATCTTTATTCAAATGAATGGATGAAAATACTTTCTATTGTATCCCACATAGCTATGTAATTGGCATACCTACCATTGAATATTACCATGTCAAATATTATATCTCTATACTTTGCAGAATTCTTGTTGGAGAATTTCAATGGTGGAAACACTCCCTTGAATACCTGTTGACCCAATTTTGCCCCTCAGGCAAAATTTTGGTCACCTACTACACCTGCTTCACATGGCCAGTCATTTCGTGTTGCAAGGTCCACCTTCAGGTTTCGACAGCGCCGTTACAGAGCATTGTTCATGAAAGGCAGCAAGAGATAGAGTCTGCAAACGTTCAAACGTCTAGGAGAGAAAGGGGAAAAAGATGGAGTGTTTGACACTTAGGCAAAAAAGAGGGCAAGAAAAAATGCAGAGGGCGGCAAAATCGCTGCCCACTATAAGGGCAGGTAAAATGAGCTGACCTACAAAAAATATGCAGAGGGCGGCAAATTCACCACCCACAACACAAAAGGGCCGTTGACATCAGTCAACATCGGCAATACTGCCACCATCGACACCTTATATAAACTGACATCGACAGAACTGCCACCGTCGGTAGAACTGCCACCATCGGTAGAACAACAGAAGATGAGTGGCAATATGAAAAGCCCCACCCTATGGCGGTAATATGAAAAGCCTCGCCCTATGGCGGCAATATGAAAAGCCCCACCCTATGGCAGTAATATGAAAAACCCCACCCAAAGGTGGTGAAACTGAAAACCCCGCCCCATGGCGGTGAAGGAGAAAGGGCCGCCCATAGCACAAGACTGCCGACGTCGACAGCCTACACAAACCGACATCGGCAAGACTGCCACCATCGACAGCTTATCGGCCGACGTCGACAGAAATCTTATGTGAAATACATGCAAAGGGCGGCAAAATTCACTTGCAGTGCACAAGAAAAAGCCCACCCAGCCGCCAGAGGAGAAGACCAGCACATAAAACGAGGCAACAAGCATGGCCTTGGCAGACTTGTGATGTCATCAATAGTGTTTTTCATGCTTTCCAATGAAACTTCTCTTGGCTCTTCTGCTATAAATACTCAGACTTAGCCGTTTCTCAGCATCTTCTTGACTTTTGTAAAGAGCACTGCTCTGCATTTTCCCCACCTGAATCAATAAAAATATAGTTTTTACCTCTTTTTTGGATGGATACTCTGTGTATGTTCTGTGTGTTTGATTTGTGCTCAGTCATTTCCTTTTAAATGCTCTCACAGGTTTCAAATACCAAGGTACCAGCTATCTATAGAATATCAGTTTGCAGCTTACAGGTGAAGAGTTCTTCCTGGGGTGCAGAAACAGAGGAGGTCATTTACAGTATGCATTCCAAAGCATCTTGGTGAGCCCCTGTTCCCTATATCTTTCACTGGAATCTCCCTGTCATCCTAGCAACTTGGCCTTTTCTACCAAGTTTCAGTGTAGAGTATACTTGCATTTTTCCTGATTCTGAGAGTGGATCTGGAAGGTCACTTTTTATTTTTGGTGTATCACCTCTTTTAGAGTAGGCTGTTTGTTTTCATGCTTTTTCTCTCTCCCTTTTCATCCCCCCAGTATATACCTATATACCTATACTTTTGCACTGCCTAAAACAACAAGATACATCAGAGGGAACTAGCCCATATCTAGAGACTCCCCTCTCCTGCTTCGCCATCCCACAGGCAAGAGAGGGGTTTCCATGTTGCGAGGAGGGGGCAGGAATTTGCTTTCCTACCACTGGGTGCACTTTCCAGTGTCAACAGTTCTGGCACGCCCGGTGGGACTCCTTTTCTCAACACAGTAGTATTTTAAGACTGATGTTGGTCCTGCTACAGTCATTTCAAAGATTTTCAGCATCTAGCGACTCCACTGGTAAGATCTCAGTGTTTCATTTTAAGACCAGTCACTTAAACTTCTATGCCAAAGGTTACCACAAGGTCAGCTTCAAGAAGGGTCCCCTTTGAGTTCATTGAGCTGCCTCTAAACTCTGCTAAAAGGCTCAGGTTTGAAAGAACTCGCCCTTATCCACTAGTAAACCCTCCTGGCCTTGTTGCAAAAAATACCAACCCAGCTCAGCCACAAATACAACCTGTTCCAGCCATGGCCTTGCCTTTTGCAGCTTTTCGTGGTGAGAGCCCTTTAAACCTCCCACGCTATGATCCAATCCTAGGAACAACTTTAAAAAATGTGCCTTCTTTTGATGGAGTGGGACCTATTACAGTGGTTGAGCATATAAAAAATATTGCCAACCTTTGCAATATTCACAATATAACAGAAGAGAATATTGCCATCAGACTGTTAGCCTTGTCTCTGAAAGGGAAAGCTCACGACTGGTATGGCACCTTGCCTGTGAATTCCATACATTCTTGGAACGAATTGGGCACCCATTTAACTGATCATTTTGTAGAAAAAAGTGATGGCCTCTCTCTTGCAGAGCAACTGACAACTATAAAGAGAGCTCTGCACAAGTATATGCAGGACTTCAACATGCGGTTTCAAAAGACATGGGATAGAATTCCTGTCCTGGTAAGACTGACTCCCAGCTACGCTTTCTTGTACTATCTAAAAGCTTTAAATAGTGACATTGCTATGATGATCCAATCTATGAGGGGACACATCCTGCCAGCTGCGTATGACATAGCCATTGCAGCTAAAAATTGCTTAATCCAAGCTGGGAAAATTGCCCCTAGGCCTCATATGCCACTTTTCCCAGAACCGCTCCCCCCAATTTAGGCTGTCACTCCTACAATTGCTCCCCTGCTTGTCATTGAGAAACCAGCGGCTTTTCCATCCAATGAATTAAATGAAGTTAAGGGCCTATTGCAGAGCACGTCAAATGAACTTGTTGCCCTTAAAAGGCAGCAAGCTTAAAGCCACAAGCCAAACCAGGGTTATCAAAATTATGGCTATGCCCCTAGACCCCCCTTTCCAAACTATAACCAAGGTCAGGGGCAGCTCACTACAACCAGGCCTTATCAAAATTATAACTCAGGCCCTTCTTCGTCATCTAAAGCCATGGTGCCTACTCAGAACAATCTGGTGTAGGAGCAGCCAGGTCGTTCAACCATGGGACAAAGTCAAGAGCAAGCTGCCCACATGAATGATATGGTCAATTTTTTCCAAAATTCAGAAAATCAGGCTACTGATTTTTCTCATTTTTTCGAGTTTCTAGCCCAGTGCAACACGAGTAACAATCAAACTCAGCCAGATTCTACCCTGATAAATCACGAAGAAGGCGAGCTATGTGCAATTAATCATGGGGGTGATGCAAAAAATAAGGCCGATTGCGTTGCAGTGAACACTAGATTTAAAAGAAGAGCGGTTGGAGAAGCGCAAGCTTCCCCTTAGACAGCAATGAATCCTCCACCACACCCTTTTTAGAGGGCCCCAATTCCTGGTCAATCATCTGTACCTCCAGCTCCTCAGTCTACAATTCCATCTGGGATCATCCCAAAGGAGAGCATGAAGGGAATCAGCCCCCAAGTTAATATAGTTGATCAAATGAAGAAATTGCATGTGAACATTTCTCTATGGGATTCATTGTCTCTTCTAGGACAAAAGGAAGCATTGAAGAAAGAATTGCATGAGCTAGATCGACAGGCCATCCTGCTAGACACTAATAACGTCTTAATGACAAATGGGCAGCCTTCTGCTCCAGGTCAGGTAAAGAAAGAAGAAAAGACTCCCCCTTTTTATGTATCTTTGATCATAAGAGAATTTTTAGTACACAATTCCATAATTGATAGCGGGGCCAGCACTTCAGTAATGCCTAAATGCAATGCTGATAAGATGGGGTTAAAGTACGAAGCAATGAACAAAGGAGTCTTGCAACTAGATGGGACACCTGCAAAGACAGCCGGGGTCCTAAAAGGATTGAGCTTAACATTGCATGCCTGGCCAACATTCTCAATCTCCCAAGATATAGAGGTAGCAGACGTTCCTCTGTATTTTGCAATATGTTTGTCTAGGGACTTTACATCCAAGATAGGGGGCTATCTAGCAGCAAATTGGTCATACCTGGTTTTCAGAACCAAGTATGGAACTAAAGTGAAAATTGAATCTGAGCCAATATACAAGGACCACCTAGAGCCCTATTCACCCAAAGCAGTGAATGTCAGTTATACTATCATTGATCCAAAAGACTCTCAGACAGACAAATCTTCATCTTCTGCTCTTGAAGGAGTCGCAAATCTACTCTTGGATGAGTGGGGAAGTGATAACTTCGAGCACGATCCTTATAAGTTTATTGAAGAGGCAGACCTTGGAGTCTATTGCTTGCATGAAGAAAGTGCCGTCATGCCCAATATAATGAAGGAGAATAAAGAAGACCTCGGCCTGTGGCAGCTATACTTCGATGGTTCCAAAATCAAATTGGGTGCTAGTGGTGGGACTATGTTAATCTCCCCTTCCAAGGAAAGGTACTTTTCAGCTTTTCATTTCCAATTTTCTTGCACATGTAACGTTGCAGAATATGAGTCTTTGATTCATGGACTTGAGTGGGCAAGAAAGAGAGGGATCAAGAAATTGCAAATCTTGGGGGACAGTGAATTAATTGTGAACCAAATCAGAGGCCTAAACTTGACTAAGAACTCCTTACTGAAGTCTTACAAGCATAGAGTCTGGGACTTGATGGAGGATTTCCTTGCTCTTAACATTACTTCAATCCCCAGAGAACAGAATAAACAGGCTGACAGGTTGGTAGCTGTTGGTGCCCAATTTGATGTTTCAAAAGAGATAAGCAGGGGTTGTGATTCACGCCATTTAAAGGTAGTGGTTTGGCCTTCAATTCCAGATAATGTTACAAATTGACAGGTCTTCGAAAGCGACCAACAAATAGCTCTTTTCCTACAGGAAGAAGCTGAGTTTGCGGTCCACAATCAAGCGAAATTGCAGCAATAATATGGAAATCAGATTGTTCAATTGAAGAACAATAAACTCCCTAAGGGTCTGGTCACACTTGAAAGTATTTTCAACGGAGAAGACCAACTAAGAGATGACAAAGCATGCATCACTACCAAAGAGGAGAATTATGAAAAAGTTGAAATCTTGAAGGACAAGTTGCTAGTGCTTGGTAAGGTCTGCACGTTTCAAGAAAGGCAAAATTTCATTTTGCTGTGTCAGGAGTTCGCTGACGTCTTCGCCTGGAACTATAGTGACTTGAAAGGCTTCGATCCAAGGCTCGCCCAACACACTATTGAACTAGATGAAGGTGCTAAACTAGTCACGCAAAAGCAGAGGCCTGTAAATCCGATGGTCGAGCTCCTCATGAAGAAAGAATTGGTCAAGTTGATAGAGTCCGGCATTATATTTCCGATCAAACATTCCTCATGGTTGACCAATTTAGTTCCAGTTAGAAAGAAAAATGGGGAGATCAGGCTATGCGTCGACTTCAGAGACCTTAATAAAGTCTCCTTAAAAGATCATTATCCCCTTCCAAACATGGAGCAGATCCTCCAAAAGGTAACTGGTTCTAAACGCTTCTCCCTCCTGGATGGTTATTCAGGATATAATCAAATTCTGGTGTGAGACTCTGACCGATACAAAACAACGTTCACCACTAAATGGGGAACTTTCACCTACCAGAAGATGCCTTTTGGGCTATCCAATGCTGGTGCTACTTTTCAGCGAGCCATGGACATGGCTTTCAGTGGTTTGATAAACAAGAATGTGCTGGTATACCTCGATGATATAACGGTTTTCTCCAAAGAAGCAGGATAGCATATGAAGCACCTCAGACAGATTTTTAAGAGGTGCAGGGAATTTGGCATCTCCCTAAACCCAAAGAAATGTATATTTGCGGTTCATGAGGGGAAACTTCTTGGCCACATTGTGTCCAAGAAAGGTTTGTCTATTGACCTAGAAAGAGTCTGCTCCATTCTGGAGATGTCCCTACCAAAACACAAAAAGGGCCTTCAGAGTTTCTTTGGCAGGATAAATTTCATTCGGAAGTTCATTCTGAACTTTGCTGAAATAGTTAAACCCTTGACCTCCTTGCTAAAGAAGGGTGAAGAATTCAAATGGACAACGCCAAGGAAGGACAACTTTGAAGCTATCAAACAGGCTTTGACCCAGGCTCCCACTCTAATCGACCCTGACTTCAATAAAGACCTCAATCTCTATACCTTCAGCAACGGAGAAGTAATATCTACCATGCTTACCCAAGCAAATAGTGATGGCCTCGAGCAACCACTCGCCTTCTTCAGCCAAGGGTTAGAGGACTTCAAAACCAGGTACACCTATGTAGAGAAGCAAGTCCTGGCAGTAGTGCGCAGCCTGAAGAAATTCAGATATATGTTGTCAAATAGTAAGATCCATCTCATGGTTCCACATCTTGGCATCAAAGATTTCTTGACCAATTGAGACTTAAATGAAAAAAGAGCGGGATGGATCACCAAGGTAATGGAGTACGACATAGACATCAAAATCACCAAGTTGGTGAGAGGAAGGGGCCTGTGTGAACAACTAGCCACAGATTTGAGACAAAAGGATGAAGACAGCTTGCTGATCCATGACACAGCCACTGTAGAAGAACCAACTGTCGTAAGAGATTAGACACTGGACATGTGGCATTTCTTTCTTACAGGCGAATGTCTACAGGGTCTCGATAGGGCCGAAAGAAGATATTTTAAACTTTAGTCCCTTCCCTATGTTTTGATTGATGGAGTATTATTTAGGAAGGATCTCTCTAGGGTTCTCCTGAGATGCATTGACTCCAGTCAGGCTGACAAGGTATTGGCTGAGTTTCACGATGGCCCGACAGGTGGCCATTTCGCCCCTAAGACCACAGTAGCAAAAATAATGAGAGCTGGCTATTTCTGGCCCACTCTCTTCAAGGATACCCATGCTTGGGTAAGAAAGTGCCAGAAGTGTGCACTCTTTGACGGAAAGCAGCGATTGGCTGCCATGCCCCTACAGCCCATTCAAGTTGAACAACCATTCATGCAGTGGGGCCTGGATTTCATAGGGATGATCAATCCTCCCTCTAGCGTCAGACACAAGTGGGTCCTGACTGCTACAGATTATTTCACTAGGTGGGTGGAAGCCATTGCTTTGAAAGAAGCAAATGAAAGCGCGGTCCTAGATTTCTATGAGGACTTAGTGACACATTTTGGGGTCCCAGCCACTATAATTTCATATAACGCCTTGGCTTTTCTGGGAACCAAAACTAGTGAATGGGTGCTAAGGTATGGTTTATACCTTAGCACCTCGTCAAATTACTACCTGCAGGGGAATGGACTAGCTGAGTCCACTAACAAAAAATTGATCAAGATTATAAAGAGGACCATGGAAGAAAATCAGAGAACTTGGCATACCAAGTTGAAAACAGCGCTATGGGCTGATCAAATCACCCTGAAAAGATCAATTGGAAATTCTCCATACACGCTTGTGTATGGAAGGGAAGCAAGGCTTCCTATCTCACTCAAATTGCCAGTGCTAGACCTCACTCATCAGCTACAGCTAGAAGAAGGAAACAGCATGGAGGTCAGATTGTGTGAACTAATGGAGCTCCAAGAGGTAAGGAATCAGGCCATGGTCTCTATGATCAGTCCCCAGCATCAGGTGAAAAGACATTTTGACAAGAAGTCTTTGTCAAAGAATTTTGCCGAAGGAGACATTGTCCTAAAATGGGATGAGGATAGAGCTAAGCCCAGAAAACATGCAAAATTTGATGCCCTCTGGAGTGGTCCTTACATAATTACTCAGTGCAAGCAGCATAATGCATTCCAGCTCTCCAAGTTGGACGACAAAGAATTGCGTATCCCAGTCAACGGGATACATCTGAAGCATTGCCACTAAATTTTGGTTCAGCTGTACATAGTTTTCCCTTATTGTTTTCCCTATTTTCCCTAAGTGCAGTTTGCACAGTTAGTTGTTTTTAGTCTTGTGTGTTTCCCTTTGCAGTGGGGGTAAATTCTATATATTTTGATTCTGGGATATTTTGAGCTGTTGTAAACCATCTTCAAAGTGACCATCTGACTCCGCACCCAATGGATATGCAAGGCAACTGGGTTCTAAGCATAGCAGGCACGCTTCCCCCGTGAGTCACCAATTTGTTGACCCAATTTTGCCCCTCAAGCAAAATTTTGGTCACCTACTACACCTGCTTCGCATGGCCAGTCATTTTGTGTTACAAGGTCCACCTTCAGGTTTCGACAGTGTCGTTGCAGAGCATTGTTCATGAAAGGCAGCAAGAGATAGAGTCTGCAGATGTTCAAACGTCCAGGAGAGAAAGGGGAAAAAGCTGGAGTGTTCGACACTTAGGCAAAAAAGAGGGTAGGAAAAAATGTAGAGGGCGGAAAAATCACCACCCACTACAAGGGCGGGTAAAATGAGCCCACCTACAAAAAATATGCAGAGGGCGGCAAATTTGCCGCCCACAACACAAAAGGGCCATTGACATCAGCCAACGTCGGCAATACTGCCACCGTCGGCACCTTATATAAACTGACATTGACAGAACTGCCATCGTCGGTAGAACTACTGCCATCGATAGAACAACAGAAGACGAGCGGCAATATGAAAAGCCCCACCCTATGGCGGTAATATGAAAAGCCCCGCCCTATGGCGGTAATATGAAAAGCCCCACCCTATGGCAGTAATATGAAAAACCCCACCCAAAGGCAGTGAAACTAAAAACCCCGCCCCATGGCGGCGAAGGAGAAAGGGCCGCCCATAGCACAAGACTGCCGACATCGGCAGCCTACACAAACCGACGTTGGCAAGACTGCCACCGTTGACAGAAATCCTACGTGAAATACATGCAAAGGGCAGCAAAATTCACTTGCAGTGCACAAGAAAAAGCCCACCCAGCCATCGGAGGAGAAGACCAGCACGCAAAATGAGGCAACAAGCATGGCCTTGGCAGACTTGTGATGTCATCAATAGTGTTTTTCATGCTTTCCAATGAAACTTCTCTTGGCTCTTCTGCTATAAATACTCAGACTTAGCCGTTTCTCAGCATCTTCTTGACTTTTGTAAAGAGCACTGCTCTGCATTTTCCCCACCTGAATCAATAAAAATATAGTTTTTACCTCTTTTTTGGATGGATACTCTGTGTATGTTCTGTGTGTTTGATTTGTGCTCAGTCATTTCCTTTTAAATGCTCTCACAGGTTTCAAATACCAAGGTACCAGCTATCTATAGAATATCAGTTTGTAGCTTACAAGTGAAGAGTTCTTCCTGGGGTGCAAAAACAGAGGAGGTCATTTACAGTATGCATTCCACAGCATCTTGGTGAGCCCCTGTTCCCTATATCTTTCACTGGAATCTCCCTGTCATCCTAGCAACCTGGCCTTTTCTACCAAGTTTCAGTGTAGAGTATACTTGCATTTTTCCTGATTCTGAGAGTGGATCTGGAAGGTCACTCCTTATTTTTGGTGTATCACCTCTTTTAGAGTAGGCTATTTGTTTTCATGCTTTTTCTCTCTCCCTTTTCATCCCCCCAGTATATACCTATATACCTATACTTTTGCGCTACCTAAAACAACAAGATACATCAGAGGGAACTAGCCCATATCTAGAGACTCCCCTCTCCTGCTTTGCCATCCCACAGGCGAGAGAGGGGTTTCCATGTTGCAGGGAGAGGGTAGGAATCTGCTTTCCTGCCGCTGGGTGCACTTTCCAGCGTCAACAATACCTTAGATGAAGAAGCCAATTTTTATCTCATTCCCCTATATAATTGTCATGATAATTCAATCGATTTATCTTTTACTAGAATTAGTTTACAAGTAAATGCATATGGTGAAGGCTTCAAATTATTTATGGAATGAAATTTCACTCAAATTCTTTGGTAATAAATAGGCACAAAGTCTCTTTAAAATATGATTTTATAGCTCTAAGATGGGGAATTTAATTCTAGTTTTTGTACCATTAATGTTTAATGGATCCAAACTTGATTTTATCTTTTAATTCAAATTCAAAAATTTGATTTGTCAAGTATGCCACATAAAATTTTCATACATTCAGAGGAATTTCATATTGTTATCCCATATAAGTGTCACCCTAAAACTAGTTATGCATATAATCAGTTATACCATGTAATGTGATCTTAAAATTTTAGTGTTGTAACTTTTATTAAAACTTGATTACCTAAAACTTGTGATGAATCAGATGTGCATAACATAAAGACAAAAGTCATAAAGAGGTAAAAGTTCAAAGATGCCAAAGCTCATTATATATGAAGTTTATGATGAATAAATATTTATAAAGACAAAATTTCTTAAAAATAAAAGTCCCAAAAGATAAAAGTCTTGACAAATTTTTTTTGTGAAGATAAAGGATGTGAAGATCTAGAAGTTACAATTTATAAAAGACCCAAAGTGCCAGAATATGTAATGTATAAAAGTCATAAAAAATAAAGTCATGAAATATTATAAGTTCCAAAATGAAAAAATTGAAAATACCCAAATAAATTAATCTCAAAAGTCATAAATTGTAAAAGTTATGAAGATCAAATTTGTGAAATGTAAAATCTATGACAGGTAAAACTTACAAAGTGTAAAAAATGCATGAAGTTTGAAGCTTAGGATATATAGTTTGTAATTCTTGTGAAAATTTGAAAAATTTACATACACATGAAAAATCCCAAAATCCATTAATAGGTTAGCTTGAATAAATCAAATGGTAAAACAAACTTGGATAATGAGGAAAATGCCAATTTCATTGGTGTATAATATCATACTTAAAAATAATTATTAACATGATAGATAATAACTATAAATCCTTGAATATATATAATTACACATATGAATGCCAATTAAAATGATTTTTAAAATCAAAATTAGGCCTTTTAGAATATAATGGGTCCCCATTCAGGAAAATGAGAGTGGGAGGTGTTGAGTATAACAAATGGTAACTCACAAGGGAAATACTCCCAAGTATTAAAGAACCTAGAATTTATAGTTAGTAACTAGAAATTAAGCATGAGTCAAAACATAAAATAATAATGAAACCATGAACATGAAAGAGACTCCCAAACTTCATGCAACATATTAGCCTTGCTCAGAACTTGGATTTACGTGATGGATTAATTTTCTTTGACTCTAGTTTTTAGATTATAGTGTTGTACCCAATATCCCCCTTTTCTTTAAGGAGAAATGGGAACCGACTTTTTTCATTTTTGAGTCTTGACTTTGATCCCCTTTTCTATGTGTTTATGTGAATCCTAGGAAAATACTGATTTAAGGTTTTATACTTTGGTAGGATGATATTGGCATTATGTTGTCATAAGACTAACTCTCTTGTTCTATCAGGTTTATATTTTCAATCTTATTCTTTTGACACTTATGTAATTTTTCCCTTTTGGTTTTTTATGTTTTTAGTGTTTTGGTCTAGTGCCTTTTTCACAGTTTTAGACTTTTTTCTTTTAGACGTTATTGTTGAAGACCTTTTTTTTTCATAGACTTATTTTATCATGGAAATTGTTGTAGACATTTTGTCTGAAATAATTTCTTCAAAGGAATTAGGTCTGTTGGATTTTTTCTTGAAGGAATTTTAGTCTACAAATATTTTATCAAAAACAAATTTCCTGACAAACTATCCCTTTGACCCTTCCAAACCTACCCTTTAGGATATTTGTCTCATACCATGTTTTTCCTATGAAGTAGACCCTTGAAGCATTTGTACCGTCAAGTAGACCCTTTATATCTCTTCAACTTATCATTTAGGGATTTTGAACTATCCCTTTAGCCTTTTGAAAGTGTCCTTTGCCCTATAGACTATCCCTTTGAACCCTTTTCATTGACTACTTTACCAATTTATACCAACCCTTTGAAATCACATACCCTTCAAGCTTTGTGTAAACTACCCTTTGGGAATTTTATCTTAGTTCGTTAACCCTACTGGACTTATTCTCTAGGACATTATCCTATCCCCTTTGCCATACCAAGCCTACCCTTCAAGATATTTGTCTTGACCTCTTTTCCTTATGAAAACTCACCTTTGGCCTTTTACAATGGACCCTTTGTCATGGTCATATCCTTCAGGATTCTTTTCCAAGCCTTTAACACTTTTTTTTTTGACTACTTACCCTTTGGGATAATTGTGATAGCCCTTTCCCCACTAAAAAATACCCTACATAGTAGACCCTTTGGGAATTTTTGCCATGAAGTAGACCTTTTGGACCTAAGGAACATACCCTTTGGGAGTTTTGGAATGACCCTTAGAAGTACAAACGTGCCCTTCAAGGAAATTAAAAGTGCCTTTCAGCTTTTATTAATTAGGTCTTTTGAGACTTTTATCATGGATAAAATGCCCTACAAAGTGGACCTTTTGGATTGTTTCCCAATTGAGAAATTACCTTTTGGCATTTTGAAAGTATTCTTTTGGCCTTTTGGAAGTGACCCTTTAGGATAATTGTCTTGAAACTTATTACTGATGAAATAACCCTTCAGGGAAATTATTGTAGACAGTTTGTCTAAAATAATTCCCCCAAAAGAATTAGTTAGCAAACATTTTTACTAAGAGCACTACTAGCCTTGCCATACTTAGCTGAAACAAAGGTGAAAATACTTCCCATCAATCTATTAAAGACCCTTGCTAACTTGAGCTAACAAAGTTTGAATTATACAAGAAATAGAAGCAAAGTGAACATTGTACATTTATGTCAAACAAATTGCTATTCAATGTATAATCCTATAAAGGTGATTCAAAACTATTAAAACTATCATTGATTTTAAACTAACTTATATTCAGAATCTCATGATTTCCTATAGTGACAAAGATTCGTAGATACTATCTCAAGAATACTATGAAAAGTTAATGACTAAGCTAGAGTTGAATTATTTGCACAACATATATAACACATAGAAAAAGACTACAAGCAGTACAAAGCATATATGCACATCAATGGTGTTTTGAGGGGAAAATCCATCATCCCCTTATTCAATCAAGGACTCTATGGAGTTCATAGATATATTCTTTGATGCTAAAATAATTGGAGATAGGTACTAAAAATATTTATAATTATGGGACATCATCAAATATATGGATGTATTTTCAGTATAAGATGAGATGACACTTTTGGATAAACTATTAATCAAAGACCTGTTGGATTTCACACATTAAAGTATATATTTTTCTACCACCAAGATAAAAGTAATGCCATATATTGACATTCTATGGGATTTTTTTTCTCAGGAAAGATATCACAATATGCTTTCTTATATTATTTTAGAAATAACACAGTGGTTACATGCATATCAAGAGTTGACTTCCAAAGGTATTTATCTTTGAGCATACCCAATGCTTATTATAACAAGCACATAGTGGTGTAGTTTGGTGAAGAGAGTTTAATTGAGAAGCAACTATCTTCATGGCTACTCCCAAACTAGACCATTTCATAGAAGGGGAAGAAGCTGAAAGGAGAAAGTTTGATTAAAAAATTTAGTATGGGGATTTGTATTAGCATGGATCTCCTCAAATGACTATATGGTATGCCAAGTATTCATTTTGTCAATTTAAACTAGGTGCCATTATTATATATGATGCTCACCCATGATGTTGTATACACCCTATGAAAAATAATTATCTTTCAATTGAGAGAATAGATAATCTATAAGAACAAGCATCCCATACCTTTAATAAATTTCTACATGATATCCTATTTTCTAGATACAGTCATGGGTACCCATCATAGAGATCTTGGGGAATTATGGACTCCATCCATGGATTATGAAAAGAATATAATTTTTAGCCATTATTAATTTATGCACATATATTCATTTATCAAAAACATGGTCAAGATAGTAGAGGATGTCTATCTACAGGTTTGGCAAGACATTCATGGCTCACCTATGCCTAGAATTAGGCTAAATATCATAAAGAAATTAGATTAAAAAGAGGATTATTTCCTCTACCTAAATTTCAAAATAATTATTATTTTGGGTAATAAAGTTAATCCTTTTTGTCTTCCCAAGAACATCCCAAACAAGTTGGTGGAGCAAGAAACTACTTTCCAACTATGATGGAGTATCGAGGACTTATCCAAATAGAATAAAACCTTATTTTTTGACCACCACATAACAATTAAAATAATGTTTTACATAATAAGGAAGAATTTCATGGAAGTGGGTGGCAAATTCAAAATCTATCCATTCCCCATGCTTACACATAGAGATTGGGATCCTCATGGGTAGGTTCAAAATCACATACAAGGATTTAACATCCCTTAAAATCATATTCCATATCCATATGATTTTTTATTTCCTAGTAAAAAGTATGATGAGGATGTTTTAAAGAGATCCAAGATCATTGGACTGAAGGAAGATCATTTATGGATGATCCAAGATGACCCCTCAGTCATCACTAGATAATTAGATAGTAAGAAGGCTCTATAAAAAGGATGAGAGCATTCTAATTTCTAGAGAAGATAATCCAAGGAAGCAATCCAAGGACCATGTAGGTTCCTCATCTCAATACCTCCCATTAAAGATAAGGATTTTTAAGAAAAATCTTAGGCTATATTAGCCTAGTTCTAGTAGAGGATCACAAGTAGGGTATCCAATCAACTTAGATTCTGATGAGGAAACAAAAACATGAGAATAACTGGCTGTGAGAACCATTCAAGTATCTACTACTATATCCCGAGTATAGATTGATACATCTATTGGGATAAAAAAATATAAGTAGTAACATCAACATCCCAAGACTCCCCCACATAATTGAATATCCCTCTGGTTTATAAGAGGAAGCTTAAGAGTCCTATAGGTAGTCCTATAGTGGAACTAACACAAGGCTAGCCAACTACATCTCAGGAGGAAGAGGTTGTGATAATCAAATAAATTTAGGATGCATCTAATGAAGAAGTAGAGCTAGAGTCAACTAAGGCCATGATCCTTTGAGTAAGACCCATAATACTAACTTCTTTGAGTACCCAACCTTTTGTAAGTTTTCCTTTATCTTCTTTACCTTTATTTGGATGAGTTTAAATTTCTTCTATGTTAAGATCATCCTAGGCAGAAGTGCCTAATTACACCTATATTAAACCATCCATTATAACCACTATCATTGATCCCTTTGTTTCCACTTCCATCACACTCCTCTTACCTACCTCTTCTATCCCTACTAGTACTTCCACTATTAGATCCCTTAAAAAAAGATGTCTAGGAAGGTATAGACTACTTTAGCCACCCCACAACTTCATGTTAATTCCACCCACATTTCCTTTCCAATGCCATCCACCACTTCTAGATAAGAGACTATAGTGATAAGTTATAGTAGGATAATGAAGTCCAAGCCCCAAGTGATCATAATCCACCCACTCCCTAAATTTGGAGGAGTGGATTGGTTCAAATTATATGGCCTTCCCTACCTAATGTCCTTGTTAGGGCCCAAAATAAATAGTAGGTTCAAGAAGAGGATGAGGTTATTATAAAAACCTCTAAGGTATCTCAATTAGACATTCCTCCATGGGTAGTTGACTTTAAAAACAAGGCTTCCCAAATTCCAAGATTCAAAATCATTGAGCTTCCCTTAGTTTTTAGTCTATTCAATCCTCCATCTCATAGCATTCAGAGAGTGAAGAAGATGATGCTATAGGATGAAAAAGGTACTAAAATCATCCTTCAGTAAAGAAAAAAGTTTTATCCCTCACAAAGAGGTAGAATAAGTAGCTAGGGTAGTCTCCATATGTTGAAAATCTTGAAAACCTAGAACATGCACACAAGAATGCAATAGTTTCTATCCACAAAGCCAAAAAATTGGCTTGATAGAAGCTTGAGGCTGAAGTGTAAGAACTAGAGGTTGAGGTGGAGAAAGTAAAGGAGTAGGCAAAGATAGTACACATTCTTATGGGTATAGAATTTGAGGTACAATAAGCTGATCTAGGTGTTATAACTCTTTGGAGGTAATGGAGTTCATCAAGGCCAAGATGGATCCTAATGTGAGAAACACCAACCAATTGTTTAATTCTATGAGATATGATAACACTAAACTAAAGATGTTAGTTATATACATGGATAACTCTCTATATAGTCATCTTGACCTCATGAAAACATTAGAGGAATTTAATGTCGTGAACTTAGTTGTCATCAAGAAGGAAGAGGCAAAGGAATGGCTACAATAAGTTGGGGCTTTAATCACAAAGTATCAGGAGCATGAGATCCAAATCCTCCAAATTTTTCATGAATTGAAATTATCCAAAGTAAAGGACACCACTGGTAAATTGATCAATAGGATCAATTTTGACGAAATTATTCAAGACACAGTTGATGACTTCAAGCAAAGTTTACAAGGCCTAAAACTTGAAGAGATAGAGTCAAAATTAAGTAAGTCCCACAATAAGGTAATTGAGGTTGAAATTTTCAAAAGTAAATTTTAGATAACCAAGGATGAGCATGCAAAGATCCTTGGGAAAGTTAAAAGAATTCATCAACCACCATTACTAAATTTGACTATTATATGATAACAACATGATGCAACACATAAATTTTATGAAGAAAATGAAGCAAATAAAAAGTAGAATTATATAGGTAAAATAACATCTTCAACTACCACCCCAATGTCCATGCTGAAAAAGGTGCATACAATGCTTCATATGACTAAGCCTTGATAGGTTAAGATTTTATGCATGTATAGTTTTGTAATGGTGGATGCATTTAGAATTTCCTTGTAGTTTGAGACTTTTATTATAAAATTTAACTCTATATTTTATACACATGCAAACCTTGCATAGTTTTTAAAATGTCAATTTATTTAATTAATAACTATAAGTTTTTTCTTATATGGTTTTAGACCATAGAGTTAAAACTACATGCTTTAAGTACCAAATGTAATGGCCTTTCATGGACTTGGAGGATGAGACAACCCCTTCACCATGTCTATATATACAATTCAAACCAACTTATATTTTTTTGTCATAAAATTTTGGATACAGAGTAGCGAAGTAGTTTTGATTGTCAACAAAGTGTTTGAATATTTTATTTCCAAATTTTTTGTAATTAGTTGTTATTTACATGGTTGTGTGTTTCTATAATATTTAGTGTACAATTGATATGAATATATTCTTGATTGTTTTGATTGATGTAATGATCTATAAATGTGTAACAACTATTGAAGGATTAGTGAATATATCAATTAGAATAGTTAAGTTTAAATTCAATCATATTTCAAAAAATGTACTAGTGTTTTCTTTGGTGTAGTTTTTTGTGTGTGTTATAGCTACCTCAGATAATTCATTAACCCAAGCCATAATATCCTAATTAAGGGTGTGCAATAGCTTTCCTAAAAGGATGAACCTTTGTATAAGGCTTGTAAATTTTATAGATATTTATTTTCATAGACTTCTTATCCATTTATGATTGTATGTGTGTAATTACTTCTAGAAATAGGCATAGGTTTTGAAAGCAAAAGTATATTTAGAAACCAACTAGGGAGGTAATTTTTTAGAACCATGGAGTCTTATTTTCTACCTTACCATACCTTCCCTTTTGAGTTTGTTTTAAATATATACCCACTTTATATTAGTAACCAACCATCTATCTAACTCATTTAGAAATCCATTATCTTTAGGGACCACACCTCCATAAAAAAACCTTGTCAACAACCTACATGCCCTACGCGTATTCCATCAAGTGTCATATTCAAGGGATATCATTAAAGATAAATGTTGAGCTTATGAAAATATCAAATGGTAATCATGTGATCATGAAATGAATATCTAACAGAACAAGTAGACTCAATGGGATAAAGTGTGTAGACACCTAAAATTGGCCACTGATAACCTCCAACTAGGCTTTTGACTAAATTCCACCTAAAATGCACAATTTGGTCTAAAAACACTAAAACATGATAAATGATGTGAAAATAACATATTTAAGTGATGATTTTGGCTAAAGTATCATTAAATTGGGTAATACAATTTATGGGCCAACTAACTTTGATCAAATCATTCCAAGTCAAAATGCCAAATTTTGTACCTAGGTGCCTTGGATTGTTCTTTCCTGTAAAATCTCTTGCACAATATGTGTGCCTTTGTAATTTTTTGTTAGTAACATCCTAAATGGAAATATGGTTCCAATGCATCTAACATTAACTTGGGTTATAATGCATCTAACATTAACTTTCAATTCCAATACAATCGAATTTTGGACCAATAATAAGGCATTCTGATCAATTTGAGTAATTTGTGCACAAAGTGCTTGAACATGCTTAAGAGATAATTAAACCAAATCAAGGCCTAATTAATAATTCTATGTAAACTTGTTAGAAAATTATTTATGGAAATGAATATTGAATATCTACATCATCAATTGACCTCATTTCTTGGGAAGACATCCCTAGGCCATAAATGCCACAAATATCATGATTCATACCCTCCATGCCTCATCAATGCCTTCCATGATTCCCTCAATGCCTCTTAATTATTCCTCTATAAAAAATATTGATGATCCTATTTATCAATTTTAATCGCATAATTTAATTAATCTTTAGCCACACATCTCAATCCTAAGATGGATTGTTTACGTTGATTCTAGACATTCTCAAATATCTATAAATAGAAAGGCCATGAACATGATTTTTAAAGATATTGTGGTGAAAATTTATAAGGCACAAATATCTTCAAGAATCCATTATAACTAGTGTTACCATGCCAAATTGATTTCAAACCAAGCCAAGCCACAAGCCAAAGGTGCCAAGGAGAGATGGAGGTAGCCAAGCTTCCATTACCAAGGACTTCATGAGCACAAGCTGAGCAAGCCACTAAAACAAGTATTTTGGAGCATATAAGGGAGGTAAAAGAAGGTTTATTTTGTATTTTAGTTTTATTTTTTATTCTTGTTTGTTAACTAAGCTCTCCCTAGTGTCTAGGCCTAGAGATGTTATGCTAGTTAGTGTGATTGTTTCATTTTGTTTTTATTTTGGAACTAACATGATACTAACCATCCTCTCTTGAGTCAAATTCCTAGATCATAGAGTGCTCGATGTTTATCAACATAGAGCTGAGTTAAATACTGAGATAGTTTTACAAGATTGATGGAGCATATTCATTCTAAAGACTCAAAAATTAGTGAGATGAGACTAAGAACTTAAGGTTTAACCATAGATAGAGATAAAATTTGTGAAACTATGAAGATCTAATGGCACATAAGAGTTCAGATCAAAATATCCAATGGATGCATTTTGAAGTTGGAGCATTAAATCTTGGAAGTGTACAAGGATCCAATAGGGAGTATAAGCCTATTTTAAATTGATCCAATGGATGAGTTTCAAAGTTGGGCAATTTGAATGAGAATCATTGGATCATGGTGTGAAAACTAAGATCTATGGTCAATATTTAAAGATATGTTCATCTCAATAATCAAGTAGTAGAACATGCAATAACATGTAGGTAAGTCATAAAAATATGACACAAATAACAAAATAGATGGCCATGATCAATCAAATTTATGTAATAATGCATGTGAATCAGAACCATAACCCATTATATGCTAAAAATAGTAATGAGACCAAGATTCATGGTGGTGGATTATGAGTTCAAGACATGGGAAAATTTCTATTCAAGAAATATAAATTGAGTCTATAACTAGCATGATGTGTTAGTTAACAAGTGTGAACACAAAGAAGATGCAAAACCCTAGACCAAATGCTTATATATATATATATCATCTAGGATACAATTGTTACTGTTTCTACTGAAAAGAGTCAAATTGAAAGAGAGAGAGGTAGAGAAATTTTTTTGCTGAAGTTGTTGAATTGTGTCATATAGAAAATATAGAGACACAAAGGAAGAGGGGAAGAGTGAAAGAGAAGAGAGAGATACAGAGTAGAGTCTAAGTAGTTACATAATATACTTGTTACAAAAAATTGGAATTAGATTAATTTATGAATTAACATTCTAATTTGGAGTTATAACTCCATCAATCTAATTGGTAGGTCCATTAGAAGAGCTAAGTTGGTGCTCAGTTAGGGAGTTAGTGATTCCTTAGAGTAGGTGATCTTAAATCAAGGGATTGGTGTCTTCTTAGGGTCAATGCCTTTAAAAATTATAACTAGTGAGGTTCTTGATTATGAAGCTAGATTAAAATAGTATATTCTAGTAGCTATTCTCATGGTGGTTTTTCTTATATTGGGGTTTTCATGATATATCTAGTGTTATACATATTTGTGTGTGTATGATCTATGCATATATTTTTAATCTACATTAAAAGTTTTAAAAGTTCCTAAGTTAGTCAATCTACTGATTCACCCCATTCTTAGTATATAGTTATATTCTGATAATTGGTATTAGAGCCTTGGTTCTTTAAAATTAACATTAATTAACTCAAGTAGATCCTGGATAGTGAACACAAAATGGATAGTCAAGAAGTATCTTCCTCAAACAAAGCACCTCTCTTTGATGGATCAAATTATGAATTTTGGAGCATTAGAATGGAAGCATATTTATCTTCATTAGGGTTTGATGTATGGATGTCTATTGTAAATAGATATACAACCCCTGCTATAACTCTTACATATCAAGATTTAGAGAAGGCATATAAGAGAAATGTTAAGGAAAATAATGTGATCCTTTGTGGATTGTATAATTTAGAGTTTGTCAAAGTGATCTATTATCAAAATGCACAAGATATATAGAAAAAATTAAAGAACATCTATGAAGGTGATGACAAGGTGTAGTCATATAAAATGCAAAATTGGATGACTTAGGCATGGCTAATAACACCTAACATATAGGTCTTCTCTCTTTCTCACACAACCTGTCTCAGCTAGGTTTTCACTGATTCTTAATCATTTATAGCTTCTTAGACTTATATTTTTGAGACCTAGGCAGCCTTCTCAAACCTAGATCCATCCCTCTAGATCTCATCATTCTAGAACATTAACACCAAAGTTGGACACTAACACCAAAACCTAGGGTGTCCTATTTCTATCACTATTGTCAAAATCCACTTTATCCTCAAATGATTAGATTTTATAAATTCTTATCTTTTCCCCTATCATCCTAATACAAGATCATCTAGCCCACAAACATTAGTTTCCCTATAAAAGGCTAGAAGGGTTGAAAATCATTGATAGGAAAGAAGAAAGCATACAAGAAATTACACTTAAGCACTCTTCCCTATTCTCTACATATAGCCTTATAAGACTATTATAATCTTATTAAATCATTCAAATCAGTCCCTAGTCATCTAAAGTACAACTAGTTTTTCATCTAGTTGTATACATCACATAGTATTTGCACCAAGCACTTCAATGAGATAACTACATTAGTTTGATCCTTATTCAACATATTTATATGTAGACATCAGGCCCACACATAGGGTGTGAAGTGTATCTAGTGTATTTTTTACACACTAACCTACCCTCTCTTTTCCCAAGTTTGCATTCAAGTTCAAGTAGTAGGAGTTCCTAAGAGGATTAAAGATTGAAGTAGGTACATAGTGAGATCTGTGAGGTCCCAGACCCTAAAATTTTAGTGACAAGGTAACACAAACATTCTAAGTAAAACCCAAAAATATTTTACGCTTATGACCCTAGCACTAAAGGACTATAGTGTTAGATAATAGGGTGTCCAATTTATAGCACAACTGTCTATCTTAGAAATGAAGTTTACAGGCCTATTCCAACCTATTTCCTAGTCCTCCTCTAGTATTAAACTTCATCTTAATCCAAAACAGTAAAAAATAAGCTAAGTTAAATATTCTCTTTCCTATTGCTATATTTAGAAAAAGGTAAAATACTATCTATTTCCACAAATCAATAGGTTAATCAAAGCATATTTATTTATTAATTTACTATACTCAGACCCTTTATTGAATTAATAATTGAACCAATTGATTTCCTAAAAGAATAAAACATTTGGTGAACCCAACTTACTTTGAATTTCACATAAAAACCCTAGAAACCCTAGGGCTAATTATTTATAATTTTTTGTAATTTTTTGAATTTTAAATAAAAAAAACTACAATTTAATTTAAATATTTTTCAATAAATTCACTCAAACCCTAGTTTTCACATACTAGGTCCTTTATGCATAAAACTAGTTTCAAACTAATAAGAAAAATACATTTCTAATTTTAGGAATATTTTTAGACTTTTCCTCAAATTTTCAAAATTAAAACTATGAATTTTTTATAATTTTTTTGAATTATTGCACTAACTTTGAAAAAATTCATTCAAATCCCTAGTTGCATGTACCAACTCCTAATCTACTCTTTGAGGTATCACCTTACATCTGTAACTAAATTTTAAACATGATGCTCAGTTATTTACAAGTTTTTATTACATTTCTTGCAAATGATAATGAAACCATAATGGGCCCTATCATGTACATGAATGATGAAGTCTATCATATGCTATTACAAAATTTCATTTTATGAATTTCATGCTTAATTTTCATACTAAGGGATGATATTACAAAATTCATTGTTAAACATGCACAAGATTCTAAAATTATTTTTGAATATTCTCTTTCACTCATACGAAATAGTTACCAACTAAATCTAGCTAAATGCATTCAAAATTTCATGTTGCATATCAAAATTTTATATGCCTTTATGTAAACATTCATGTTCTCTATCCTTTGCTATTTATTCCTCATATAGAAAATTGTTGAAGTTTATTATGCTAAAATCAATCAAAATTTCATGTCACATATCAAAAGTTTATATGCCTTTATGCACAAATCCATGCTCTCAATCCTTTTATTTTTATATTTTGCGATGATTTTTTTTCAAGTTTATGATGCTAAACACATTAGAAATGTCATGATTCAAGTGAAAGTTCTTTATGCATCAATGCACAATTCCATATTCTCTATCCCTTATTTGTTATATTGCATGTGGAATGTTCTTTCTAATCATATTGCTATACATGGTTTCTACTTAGATGTCTCTAACTTTTTGGTTACTTTTAAGTATCTCCTTATCACTACTAGACTTAAGCAAACACTAGGAGTTATATCTATCCCTCCTCCATTCAAACTCGGTACATCTAGATTTTATCTTGTACCTACTACCAACTCTATACCTATAGTAGATTATGTATTACATGCTATCACCTAAGTTTATGAAGATAGGTCAGTTTCTTAAACCCATTGTTATAGCTTTGTCCCTCAAGTTAACACACCTAATATAATTTTATCTCATTCACCTATTATAGCTCTTCCTTCAGTCCATATTTAGCCACAGTTGACACCTTCATCACAAGCATAGAGATTTCATACACCTACATAGCTTTAAGATTTTAGATAGATTCTAGTTACAATATTCACACTTGGAGAAATTTCATTGAGATCTCATGCATCTACACATAGAGCATGTTTTTAGATATCTTATCTTACCAATAGATGGGTGATTAAGAGACTTATGGTTACATCTACTTCTTATATTTACAGAGGGACCCCACTATTGGTTTACACTATAGAGATTTTAGGGCCACAATCTTAGCATTTCCATCATGCTTCACGATCATGCACGATCTTTCTTCTTAATATAGGATAACATGATAGGGAGTCTCCCATGAGACTCATCAATTAGTATCATTTCTTCACAATATTATTCTTACATAACTTCCTTTTACTTGATTATACATAGTTCATTTTCAATTTCTTTTATATAGTCTCTCTTGATTGATTGTACATAGTTCAAATATCTTCAAAAATACAAAAATATCAGAAACACTAAAAACAAATTTTGATTGTATTAATCATCCATGATTTACATTAATAATATCATGCTATAATTTACATTTTCTATTTCATGTTATTGTATGTTTATTTTCTACATTACCATGCTTCACTTGATCTTCTTTGAGAGTGTGCAGTGACATCTAGCTACTTGATTACTTGATTCTACCCATATAGGGAGCATTCCTACTTCTAAATTCAAGACATACATTATTATAAACACCTATTAGGGGAATCTTATACATGACTACACCATCTACGTTATGCCATTTCTACACCACACACTCTAAGTTATCATTTTGATGTACATTACATTATAGCTTACATAGAATACTATGTTAACATCTCACTAGTATTTTTCACTTGTGTATTTCTTAGCATATACCTAGTCTTTTACTAAAAATATTTTTCATACTTTCACATTTGATTTAATTAGTTAGATGTGCTTGCCTCTTTCTAGTTATTACATGCTTTCTCTACTTGCTTAATGTAGCTTGTGTGATTGCATTTTCAAATCTAGCTTGTCTTCTACTTGTGCCTTAGGACATTTGCCAATGTCCTTTGATTATTTTTCATGTGTGTTCCTTAGGAAATTTACCAATATAATTTGTTTATACTCCTTCATGTGCTTGTGGCCATTGTGCCAACTTTGCTTCTCCCACTTGTATGTGTATGCAGCATTTGAACATGCATTCCATGCTTACATTCCAATTTTAGTGACATGTGTCTATGTCCCTTATTTGTTTGACCCATTGGCCACCCTTGTATGCTTCTTGATTATTTATTTTAGATCTTTTTCTTATAAAATATGGGCAATGACATGAACCATATCATGCATTTTATTTGTTTTATTGTATGCCATGATGGACATCATACTCCATCCCTCCAAATAACAAATAATAGATAAATTTTACAAATCAAGTTTAGTATCATGAACATTCTTATACATTATTATTTATATCTAGGCATACCCATGTTGATATAAAAATATATCAAATAAAAACATTGCTATATCCAGAATACATCTTGTCAAAATATCAATGCTATATCTATACAAATTAATACACTTATAGGACTCTTTTTCTTCTAAGGAAAGTCATTACAAGTTCATCATTCTTACCCTTAGAAGAGGGCGCATCAAACATGGGTTTTTTTATAGAGATCAAAGCTCCTAACAGTCAAAACAATAACATTCAAAATAATTAGCACAAAATTTAGAGGTTAAACTGGTCAAACTAGAATAGTAAAATAATCATAGTTTCAAATTAGTAGTCAAATTTCACACAAGATAGTAGAGATATAAATGTATAGTAGTAAAAAAATAGGGGTGTACACATTTTGGTGCTTTTATTAAGGTATAGAAATTATCAAGGTTTCCATAAATAGGTAAAAAGTTTAGTTTAGGGATAGTTTTTATACTTCTAGATTAGTCAAATGCAACAATTTCAAATACAATGTTTTTAGATACATGGGGTTATCATGCGTGACATGATGGTTATCACTTCCAGCTTAGATTGGGTGGTTTTCATAACTTCCAAATCAAAATCCATATTCTAGACACTAGTTATTAGGGGTAATGTATGTGGCACATTGATCTTCTTTTCTTTTTGAATTTAATTTATTCTAGGCATTCTTAGCACTTGTGTGCCTTACTCCATCTATAGGTGGTTAGAATCACATTTGAGTTAATTTTTTTTTACAATTTTAGATTTTTTAGTACTTGAGTTCCTAAGTTGGCTTTCATATAAGCCTAGTACATTAATTTCATAGTGGCTTTCATATAAGCCTAATCTCCATCTTTTGAAATGGTCAAGAGTGGCCTAGATTCTAGTATAAATTTAGGATATCTATGACACATTATCAAATCATAGTACATTCATGGGATTTATTAGCCATCTCATATGAAATACATTCTATATCAATATTAATTCATGAGCTTCACAACATCAGGTAATGATGGATCCAAAAGTGTAGCTAACCTTTGTATTATTGAGCCACCTATTTAGAGGGATTGGACACATAGTCTAGACATAAATTATCACATGCAAGATCATCTAGGTTCACTTAGTGGGTGATGATGGAGTTAAAGGTCCATCCTTTACATTCTTGAGCCATTTTATATGGAATTTAGCACTCATCCTTATTCATGATATAAATTTTGGTACAATATTACTCAACACATTCAACATCCTTACTCAACATCAAAATAGGTTTGGTATTGGTTCATGTACCTGATGAGGTGTACTCATTCCTTTCTCTATCCTTACTCACCTTTTGGATGTTCTTTTTTTATATATAGCATATCTAGTAAAAACTAATCTACTCTACGTTTTCATTTTTAGATTCACATTTCACATTGTGCTCTTTCCACACACATCTATAATCACACAAGCTTCATGAGCTTCTCCCTTAATAGGTAAGTTTAGGTATGCTTTTATTTTTCCTTTACCCTAGTATTTTGCTTTGATGCATCACTAAAATAAAGTGGGGGGGCAAATTTAGTCATATAAAATGTGAAATTAGATGACTTAGGCATGGCTAATAACACCTAACCTATATGTCCTCTTTCTTGCTCACACAACCCTTTTCAACTAGGTTTTCACTAATTCTCAGTCATTTATAGCTTCTTAGACCTAGATCCATTCCCCTAGGTCTCATATTTCTAGGACATTAGTGTTAAAGTTGGACACTAGCACCAAAACCCATGGTGTCTTATTTCCAATGCTATTATTCAAATCCACTTTAACCTCAAATAGATAGATTTTCTCAAATCCTTATATTTTCCCCTGTTAGCCTAATATAAGCTCATCTAACCCATGAACATTAGTTTCTCTATAAGAGGCCATTCATTGTCCATTTCAAAGGGTTAGTACTCATTCAAAAGAAAGAAGCTAGCATACAAGCAATTAAACTTAAACACTCTTTCGTATTTTCTACACACAACCTTCCAAGACTATTCCAAGCTCATTCAAGCATTCAAATGAGTCCCTAGTCATCTAAATTACATCTAGTTTTGCATCTAATTACATACTTCACATAGTATTTGTAATAAGGACTTCAATGGTATAAATACATTAGATTGATCCTTCTTCAAAGTATTGGTATGTAGGTAGCATGCCCATACACAGGGTGTGAAGTGTGTGTATCATATCTTTAACACACTAACCCCCCTTTCTTTTCCCAAATTTACATTCAAGTTTAAGTTCTAGGAGCTCCTAAGATGATCCAAGATTGAAATAGGTGCACAATGAGATCTGTGAGGTCCTATACCCTAAAATTTTAGTGATAAGGTAAAATAAACATTTTGAACAGAACCCATAAAGCTCTTACCTTTAGGACACTAGTGTCAGAGAAGGACTATAGTACTAGATAGTAGGGTGTCCACTTTATGGTCCTACTATCCAACTTAGAAATTAAGTTTGTAAGCCTATTTTATCCTATTTCATAGTTTTTCTCCTCTAGTATTAGACTTTGTCTTAGTCCATAATAGTAAAAAATAAGCTAAGTTGAATATTCTCTTTTATATTGCCATATTTAGAAAAAGGTGAAATATTATCTATTTCCACAAATCAGTAGGTCAATCAAAGTATATTTATTTATTGATCTACTATACTTAAACCCTTTATTTAATTAGGAATTAAACCAATTAATTTTTTAAAAGGATAAAACACAAGGTAAAGTAGGCTAAGGTACAAACATTCAAAGGCACGTTTTAAAGCCTTAAAATGAATGAAAAAGAGAAAATTGTAGACTACCTCCTTAGAGTAGATGAAATACTTAATGTAATTAGAGGCCTTAGAAAAGAGATGAAAGATTTGATCATTGTCAAAAAGCTTCTAAGATATCTTCCATTAAGTTATCACTCAAAAATATCTGTAATAGAAGAAGCAAGAGATCTGGATAAACTCATTATTGATGATTTACATGGAACATTCACAACTATGAGATGAGAAGGGGAGAAATAGATACCTTCAAGAGAGAAGTTGCATTAAAATAATCCAAACTAGTAAAGGTATAAGCACTTACATCTGGATTTGAGGAGACTGATGAAGAAGAAGCCAACTTTGTCAAAAGATTAAGAAGAGGGTTTGGAAATTGTAAAGGTAGGTTACCCTTTAAATTCTTTAACTATGGTAAGGTAGGACATTTTCTACTAAATTCCCTTATAATAAATAGGATAACTTTAAGCATGAAGAGGATAATAAAAATATGAAACCCCACTATTCCAAGAAGAAGAACTTCTTCAAAAATAATAAGGGCATGTACACAAAATAAGATAGTGATTCATTGGATGATTATGATATTTATAATGATGACCATGATTATGCCTTTGTGGTTGAGGAAAATGAAATCCTATTCATGACATTAGGATCAACTTTTCTGAATCAAGAAGAAGTTAAAGACTCAAATGAAGAAGAAGGAGAAGTGGATCTAGAGTGTGAACTCATTTTTTCTCTATAATAAATTGACAAGCTAAGAAAAGAGAACTCAAAACAAAATAATCTTGGATAAAAGGAGATTAAAAAATGTCCAAAAGTCTTGAAAAAGTTGATTAGATGGTGGTTAGCCTAAATACACAAATTAAACAAGATAAAAGAATAGAAGATGTAGACAAAATTGAACTATAATCTAAATCTAATGAGTGCATGAAGTTAGAAGCATAAATAATGGCTTTCAAAAAAGAACTTGATAAATCTAAAGAAAAAATAAACAAAGGTTTGAATCTAAAAAGAGGATCAAATATTTTTAATGATTTGATCAACTTTCAAAAGCCTTCAAAAGAGAGATCTGGTCTTAGTTATGGAAAAGGTAAAAGTTCCATAACCAGTATATCTCCAAACTTATATGATAACTTCAAATAAAAAGAAGAATTAGGAACAAAGAATGAAAAATCTTGCTAAAATGCCTCCACAGATACAAAGACAAACACAAGCACTACTGATATGAAGAAAGCTGAAGGAGAAAAGAATCCTAAAGAAAAGAAGAAGACAAATATAGTTGATGCAAATGGTTTCATAAGGGTAAAATATTTAAAGAAGCTATAGTTTAGAAGATCTCCTCATCCTAGATACATAACTGCTATGACCAAGTATTCCTCATCTTTCTATGGTTATTTTTATACCTGTAATCAATTTGGTCATAGGGATATTGAATGTAGGGTTGTACCTAAAAGGAGAATAGACTTTGTAAGTAAAAATTTATTTTATTCCTTGTTAGATACAAATGTAATATGCTATAATTGAAATAATTTTGGTCACATAGTTGAATAATGTAGAACAAACTTTGTAACACCAAAAACACAAAGTAAGAAGAAAATCATGCCTCTTAGTGTGAAAAAAGGTTCACAAGTCTCTAAAAAAAATAAAATAATCCAAATAAGAAACCCAAGGATGTGTGGAAAGTGAAATATCAATCTATGATTTCTCAAACTACACTCCATGCCAAGGAGTAAAATTTGTGGGTAATAGACAGTGGTTGCTCAAAACATATGATTGGTGACAAGAGCAAGTTCATCAAACTAAGAAAATGCAAGGATATATCAACTTGGGAGACAACACTGTAGTAGAGATCTAAGGTAAAGGAACCTTGAATCTAGATAGAAAAATGCCTACACATGATGTCCTTTATGTTGAAGGATTGAAACATAATCTGCTAAGTGTCAGCCAAATGTGTGGTAATGGATATAAGGTTAGATTTAATGTAGAATAACACAAGCTAAAGAGATTTTGAAGAGTAGTTACAAAATTAAAAAGACCTAAAATCAATATCTGTAATCTTATTGAAGTGAATGGTAATAACTATCTAATAGGAAATATTGATGAAAGTTCATTATGGCATAGAAGAATGGGCCATGCCAATTTTGACAACTTGGTAAAGGTGAGCTCAAATAAGTGTGTTAGACACATGCCTAAGATAATCACACCTATAGACACTAACTGTAAGGAATGTAAACAAGGCAATAAGATAAGGGTTAGATTTTAAACAAAGGAATATGAAACTATAAAGCCTTTATAATTAGTTCATATTTATCTTTGTGGTCCTACTAAGACAAGAGGATCTAAAGGAAAAAGATACTTCATGTTATTTGAAGATGATTATTCAAGAATGACATGGGTAACCTTTTTGAAGGATAAGTCTCAGGCATTTAAAAGATTCAGGATCTTTAGGTCCATGATAGAGAATGAGATTGGATGAAAAATCAAATGCTTAAGATATGATAGAGGTGAAAAATTCACCTCAAATGATTTCATAAAGTAATGTGAGAAGCATGAAATCAAAAGGCATTACCATGCAACAAGGAATCCACAACAGAATGGATATGTTGAGATAAAGAATAAGATAGTAAAAGGAGATGGCCAAAATAATGTTAAAAGATGCCAAGTTACCTAATAAATACTAGAAAGAAGTAGGCCAAATAATAGTATATATCTTGGATAGAATTTAACTAAGGGTAAATAGTGATAAAACTCCTTATGAACCATGGTATGGAAAACCTACCTCTATTAAGTACTTCAAAGTGTTTGGTAGTAAGTGATACATTAGAATAAAGGAAGATAAAATGGGAAGCTTTGAATCAAGATGTGATGAAGGAATATTTATTCATTATTCTGCCCAAAACAAATCCTACATATGTTACAATAAAAGGATACAAAATATTATGAAGAGTATCAATGTCAAGGTTGAAGAAGCCTTAAAACATGTTAAACATGATAGACAAATCTGTAATGAAGAATCATATTTTGAAGAAGAAGCAACTAATGAAGAGCATGTAGAAGCAAATGAAAAGGCACATACAAGATTTGTTCAAAAGGATCATCCTATAGATAATATCATTGGTAATAAGAATTAAGGAGTTAAGATAATGAGAAGAGTTATAATGAATAAGGAGAAAATAGTTTTTTTATTTAATGTTTCAAATTGAGACTAAGAGTAATGTTGAAGCTAGCAAGGATGACAATTGGCTAAAAGCCATGGAAGAAGAACTAAGCCAAATTTAAAAGAAAAAAACTTGGAAATTAGTTCTAAGACCTTCAAACAAGAATTTAATAGGTAAAAAATGGGTTTTTATAAACAATATCAATGAGGATGGAACTATCATAAGAAATAAGGCTAGATTGGTATGCAAAGGATATGCACAAGTTAAATGCATATATTTGGAGTAAATATTTATTCCACTTGATAGATTTGAGGCCATAATAATGTTTATAGAATTATCTATTTATAATAATTTCAAATTCTATCAAATGGATGTTAAGTCTACTTTCTTAAATGGGAACCTAGAAGAGGAAGTCCACATAAAACAACCCAAAGGTTTTCAACTGTTAGAGGAAGAAGAATATGTGTGCAAATTTAAGAAAGCTTTATATGGTATAAAACAAGCACCTAGAGTATGGTATTCAAGATTATACTAGTACCTCTAATGAAAGGGATTCAATAAATGATATATAGACAACAATCTATACTTCAAATTAGAAGGTGAACATTTATTAATTATTATTGTATATGTTGATGATATCATTTTTTAGAGGAAGTAATAATAGAATGTGCAAATAATTTGACACTCAAATGTAAAATGATTTTGACATGTCTATACTTATATAAATTTCTTTATTCCTTAGACTATAAATAATACAAATTGATGAAGGCATATTTATATCTTAAACTGAGTGTTCTAAAGAAATGCTTAATAAGATTGGGATAGAAGACAACAAACTAGTTAGTACTTCCATGATAACTAGATGTAAGTTGAGCAAAGAGGATGAGACCCTTGATGAAAATTAGACAAAGTATAGATCAATGATAGGTAGCTTTTTATACCTAACTACGTCATGACCTGATATCATGAAAATAGTATGCATGGTTGCAATATTTTAGAGCTAGTCCTAAAGAGTCACATGTCAATGTAGTGAAAAGAATCTTCAGATATATCAAGAGCACAATTGACTATGGCCTATGGTATCCCAAAAGTGAAGATTTCACTTTGAAAACATATATATATGTTGATTGGGTAGGAAGGTAAGATGATAGAAGAAACACTAGTGATGGTGCATTTTTCCTTAGAAATAGGCTTGCTTCATGGCTAAGTAAAAAGCAAGACTCAATTACTCTTTCTATAGTAGAAGTAGAGTATGTGAAATCAATAGCATGTTGTAGTCAAGTATTATGGATGAATCAAACACTAAAAGATAAAAAGGTAGATTAAAAATCACCAATCTATATTGTTTGTGATAATTTAAGGGCTATAAATATATCAAAGAATCTAGTGATGAATTCTAGAATAAAACACATATCGATTAAGTATCACTTCTTAAAAGAAAAGGTTTTAGATCAAGAGGTCATAATGGAGTATGTGCTGACATATGATCAAATTACAAACATATTAACCAGACCTCTTCATAAAGAACAATTTGAGTATCTAAGATGGAAGTTAGGAGTGGTAGATCCTACATCACATGACGAGATCCTAGTGATAGGGCATGAGTCCCGGGGGAAGATCACATAAACTTTGTTAGTCCTTGGAATAAGAGAGAAAATTCAACTCAAGTATGCATATTATTATTTATAATGAGTTGATGATTGCATATTTTTGGACAAACTCCTTTCTCTGATAAATGGGGAGAAAAATTGGACAAATTGTGAGAAAGTTGGAGTCCCATTACCATTAATGTCAAAGGGGGAGCAAAAGTGCAAATGATCTCTGTAAAAGTTTAAAAGAGTAGAGCATGTGTCCAAGATGAGGTTAGGAAAATGTTTCATTTCCTAAGGGGGAGCAATTTTGGTATGAAAATTTTCAACTCAAGTTCATCAGAAGCCAAGTTCATCAAAAACCAATGCAAGTAATGCTAGAGAAGAAGAATACTATTATAATATTAGAGTATTTAGTTTGCCATAAATGTTAAAGGGGGTGATTTTTGGACATATTATTGTTATTGATGTCAAATGGGAATTATGGATGTCATTAATGTCAAAGGATCAGGCATGATTGATGTAGAGAAGAACATGTTTTAAAGTTAGTGCAAAGTTGTCATGCTTTTATAGAGATCATTTCTAGAGGATTGAAGAGTAACTGATTAAAGATATTTTATGGGTTTTTTGAGTGCATACTATATATATGGTATATAGGTTTAAATGAATAAAAATGATCTTAATAATGATTTATCTTATCTCTCAAACATTACATGGTTTCTTAGTTAAACCCTAAGGGTTTAAGCCATGACATTCATAGGCATGTTATATTTTTATGTTTACTAGCTATAGATGGGATCTAGTTACTTAAGTTGTAACTTAATTCTTCCTCATCATCGTGTAACTAGACCCTTCAACCTAGTAATTACTAGCTCAAGAAAATGTTTTAAGACTTTATATTTCCTAAGTCCTCGACTTAAGATTTGTCTTATCTCGATCAATGGTTAGCACTTAAACATACATTTAAGATCTAATAAAGTGTAGTAAAGTCAACTTGTCAAAGGCACCTTTGAGTAAATATACTAGTGACAAGTGTCAAAATCACAGAGTTTTCATAATAAATATATGAAGTGGTTTGAACTCAAAAAGTCAAGAATTATCATAGGAATGTCAAGTGTTTCAATAGTGGGAACTGACAGCAAAGGTGCATTAGGCACATGAGGGTGCCAAGTGTCACATTCATGAGATCTCATTAGAGATAAATTTTTAGCTTATCATAAGATCAAATGGTAAGTGTGTGATCATGAAATGAATATCTAATGTAGTGAGTGGACTCAATGGGATAAAGTGCTTAATATTTATTGACATAAAGGCAAGTTAAAGACCAATCTACTTTGATGAGATCAATAGAGCATATTTATTCCAAAGAATAAAGATAATTTGAGATGAGATTAAGAGCTTGAGGTTTAATCATAAATAGATATAAATTTCATGCAATTATGAATATATAGCGACATGTTGGAGCATAGATTAAAATATCCAATGGATGCATTTTAAAGTTGGAACATTAAATCTTGAAAGAGTAAAAGGATACAATGGAGAGCATGAACCCATAAAAAATTGATATAATGGATGCATTTTAGAGTTTAAAAATTTAAATCTAGATCATTAGATCATGGTGAAAAAATTAATATCTATGGTCAATATTTAAAGATATGTTCATTCCAATGGTTAAGTGGTGGAACATGCAAGAACATGTAGGTAAGCCATACAAATATGACACAAATAATGAAATAGATAACGATGATAGATAAAATTTATGTAATAATGCATGTGCATAAAAACCATAACCCACTATATGTTAAAAATAGTAATGAGACAAAGAATCGTGGTGGTAGAGAATGAGTTCAAGATGTAGGAATTTTGTTGTTAAAGAAATATGAACTGAGTCTAGAACTAGCATGATGTGTTAGTTAATAGGTGTGAACATAGAGAAGATGTAGAACCCTAGATCAAATGCTTATATATGTCATATAGGATATAATTTTTACTATTGCTATTGAAAAGAGTAAACTTGAAAGAGAGTGAGGTAAAGAGAAAGATATTGATGAAGTGGTTGAATTGTATCAAATAGAAAATATAGAGACACAAATGAAGAGGGGTAAAATGGAAGAGAAGAAAGAGAAGAGTTTGAAGAGTTACTAAATATAATTGTAACAAATGATTAGAATTGGATTCATTTATGAATTAAAATTTTAATATGAAGTTGTAGCTCCACCAATCAGATTAGTAGATGCCATAAGAAGAGCTGAGTTGGTGCTTAGTTAGGGAGTTGGTGCTTCCCTCGAGTAGGTATTCTTAAATCAAGGGATTGGTGTCTCCTTAGGGTAAATACCATTAAACATTGTAACTAGTGAGGTTCTTGATTATGAGGCTAGATTAGAATAGTAGATCATAGTAGCTATTATCATGGTGGTTTTTCCCATGTTGGATTTTCCATAGTTATCTAGTGTTATGCATATTTATGTGTGTGATCTCCACATATTTTTAATCTACATTAAGTTTTTAAAAAAATTCTAAGTTAGTCAATCAATTGATTCATCCCCCTCTCAGTAGATATTTTTGTTCCAACATGTATCAATGGTTATTACCTCAAACAAATATTAACATGAAAAGAGTGTTTGATCCAAATAAATGATAAAGCTTTATAAATTTGAATGAAGTAAAGGGAGAAAATTTTACATACTTGATAAAATTATTAAATTATGATATAACCATAGTTAATTTTTTATTACATATATTAATTCTAAAAATATCAAACAAAAAGATATAAAAATTGTGAACAAACTAGTTTGTGTGTTCCATTTATGCTCTTCCCATGCTTTCTCTTTTAGAATTATCCTCATTAATTTAGTATATAAAATCAAGTGTGTATGAGAATTCTAGTGAATTGGGTTTAACTTGGTCATACCAGAATAAGTTGATCATATTGTTATGGAATAAAAGACATATATTCTAGAAAATAGGGAACTAAACTAGAAAAACAAAATATTGAATGCTTGAAAGACTAATCTATAACATATGAAATTACTCTAATGAAAGAAAATGACAAAAAAAAGAAACCTAAATATGAAATCATTAAATATAATCTATTACTACCCCTACCATGACACTCATTTTTATTCAGGGACATCTCTAGATGGAACAACCATGAAGCAATGCTTCAAAAACTACCTATTAACTAGATAGTTCATTCATTACATTAGAGGTCCCTTAAATAGAAAAAAATATTACACAATATATATGATATATAATAAGGCATAATCCATAGGGAGTAAACTTATGATTTTATCCTCTCTTTTTATGGGCTTTGTCATATATAAACACCATATTAGATATTATGAATGCTTTAACCTTTTCTCTTCTATCGAACCATCTTTTAACCAGGTCTTGATGTTTGATAAAATTGTGCAAGACTTCTATTATTGAATCTTCCATGTCTATGATATCCAAAAATCAAGACTCTACCTTCTCATTGGGTTCCATATATTCTCACATATTGATATGTTGGTATCTGTAGAATAATTAGAAATACTGGTTTTCATCCATACACTAGAAGGTATGGTGAAGCCTTAAGGGCCTACTTCTATCTCATTCGATCTACCCAGAATGCATATTTTAGTAAATGATGTAACTCTTTAGGTTCATCTATAGTTGAATTTTTTATGGCAATAATCAAGTCTTTATTTATCAATTTAGCCAATCCATTCCCCTATGGGCAATGATTGGAGGATGACCTGATGGTGATTTGGTTATCATAGGTCCATTCAGTAAACTCACCTAATTATAATGCTAGCCCATTATCAAAAACTAAGGATATGGGGTGCCAAACCTAGTTGTGATGTTGTTTTCAAGAACATTGATTACATCTTATTCTCTATAATTCTTTGTTACTAGTACTTCAATCCACCTAGTGTAGTAATCTATGATTGTGAGCATAAAATTTTAGCCAGTTATATAATTTAGGTTGATAAAATTGATGAAATATAAGACCCATGTATAAAATGTCCTTCCTTAAACTATGTGATGTAATGGTATTTCTATGTGCACTTTTCTCTTTACAAGACCTATAATTCATGGCATGTTACCACATGAGCATGTTCATCCTTGAAGATTGTTGGCCAATAATAACCCATTAAGAGAATCTAATGTGATGTCATGTTTCTATTTGGATGACCACTACCTATATTTTGATGTTGGTTTTCTAGAATTTCCTAAGCTTTTTATTGGGATACATATCTCAAATAGATGCCTTCATAATTTATTTTGTAGAGAATCTAAGTTTGGATCATATAGTGGGTAATTTTAAGCCTCAAGGCTTTCTTTTGTTCTTTGTTAAGTTTTTTTTGTGGGTGGTAATTAATTTTGAGTAAGTATTAAATGATATTAGCATACTAGTCTCTTATAGATACCAAGGTCTCAAGGACTTCCTCAATGGTGATGCATGGGTTAGGCTCGATCATAAGCTAGATGATGCCTTATATTCTGATAGTTTTAGTATGACTACTTTTTATGTCAAAATCCTTTAATTTTTCCATGCATTTGCATTTTCACACTCCTAATTCATTTTCTCCTAAAGTGATCCTGATAATAGGATCTAAAATACTATAAATATTTTTATTCCTCAAGATGTAACGTTAAAATTTGTTTACTTATTTAACTAGATTAAATATTAACTTGTCTATCATGGAGTACTTGAGGTCTAATTTATTGATATTTATGCTCATATGTGCAAAAAGATGCTCACTTTCATCCTTCTTATGGGCAAGCACAATAGTGATTTTATGTTCTAAAGAAAACAAATACACAAAGAAGTGTTTTTAATGTTAGGGATGATTAACATTGGGGACTTATATATGGCATCCCTAATGTCTTGAAAATACTTTCAGGATTATAGTGTCCATTCTATTTTGTTGTCTTTCTTTAACATTGCATTTAGAGGCCTAACAATTTTTGCAAAATTAGAGATAAACTTCCTCACAAAATTGATCTTTTTGAAGAAGGACTTGAGCATTTTATTTCTATTTGGGAATGAAATCTTTGAAATTTCCTAAACTTTATCTAGATCAATGGTGATATCTTCCTTGGTGATGATGTGCCCCAAAAATTTACCCTAAGTGACACTGAATATGCTCTTATTAGGGTTGAGATATGTTAAACCTTCTGCATCTCTCAAAGATTGACTATAGATGGTTCTCATGATCAATTTTATACTTTAAGTCATTGAGGTCATCCATATAAATGATTATGAATTTTCCTATCAAACCTTGAAATGCATCCTCCTATATACATAAGTGCCCCACTTTGTGGTAAATGCACTATTTATCCTATCTTTATATTTGACCAACACTTGGTTATATCCTAAGAATATATCTAGGAAGGACATCATTATTGAACAAAACACTACCTATATCAATTCATTGAGAGAAGGTAGAGGGTAATTATATTTCTCAAAAGCCTTGTTAAGATTCCCTAAAATAACACACAATCTGATTTGCACACTTTTTTTGACTAGAACCAAATTGGTAACCCAAGTTGAGTGCCTGATAAGGAACATTATATTGGCACTTAATAATTTCTACACTTTCTTCTAGATAAGGGGTTCCAAGATGGGATTGATTAGCCTATGTCTTTTCCTAAATGGTTTATGGTCTGGTTTTAGTGGGATCATATGGGTGATAACTCTAGGGCTGAAAATTTTTAAGTCTGCACAAGTCCATGCAATCACAACCTTATACTAGATGAAAAAATCTATTACCTTTTAAATTTATTCTAGAGTTCATCTAATACCAATGTTGATATAGAATGGATCACTCAGATCCCCTAATTTTTCCTTTTTGAATTAAGATTTATTAACTTTGGGATACCTTTATTACTCGGCTTGCGGATCCATATCAAATGTTCTCTCTAAGAAAAACATTCCTAGAGGAATATAATTTTCCTTGAGTTGAATGAATTTTTAATATCCTAATTTATTTTGGCATAAATAATTGAACTCTTTATCATCAATGATTTAGGTTTTAAACTATCTTGAATTAGTCAAAAATTGGATAATATATTGATCATCATTAAAAGGCTAGAAATTTTCTACATTATGAAGAACAAATGGGCAAGGTGTGAGCTATATAAAAAATCTCTAGACTTTTTATTATTGTAATGGTACCAAATTGGTAACTAAAGTAGGTAGTGAATCAATAACCTAGTTTTATTCTCTAAGAGCATCCCTATATTGAATTAATCAAATAATTCAATCAAATCCCAAGCCCTATGTTTGCACCTATTGAGATATGACATCTTGAACTAGTACTTATTCCTAACCTAATTAATCACCAGCTCTGAATCTCCATTTGTGAGAATTTTCTTGACATTGTGCTTGAGATCAACTTGTAGCCCCAAAATGAGTGCTTCATACTTTGCTCTATTATCTGTGCAAGGGAATCACAAACTATACACTTCTATGTAATTCTTACCTTGTTGGTTAATATGTTTAATGCCAACACATTATCATTGCTTAGATATCACACCATCAAAATATAGAATCCATAATTGATAAGGTTCATGAAATTATAGCTCTTACATTTTAAACTTCATGGTAAAGTTGTGTATCCCATGATTAGGAGATATATATCTAACCTATTCATTCATGGAATTATATTCTATGAGGGGATGATTCATCCTAAGATCTTGATCAATTCAAATTTGATTTGGAATACTCATCCATGGCAAACATATGTGGGATAAGTCTATCACCACATATTTTGTAAATGTTTTTGACCAATCTCTACTTAGTAGTAATCCATATCCTTCTAGGATGTCTACCTCAAGTATGTCAATAATCACCTAACACATGGCTCAGAAATAACCTAAATTTGAGTGTTATTTAATTCCCTAACCATGGTCACTATTATCTTATCCAATTGTGAAATCATCCTCTTAGATGGGATTATAGTTCATATCAAATTTTGATAGATGGATATTGGCATCATAACAACTGAAGCTCATAAATCAACTAAGAAATTATGTATATTATTACCAAATTCTCTTATAGTTAATAATAAATGGTGAAATTATGGATTAATCTTGTAGATTTCATTTGTATGAGTAGCTTTTGGCTTACCCATAACATATTTACCTATGATAGACTTCTATAGGAGCTAATTCTATTATGTAATCTGAGACAACTCATGAAAGGTTATGTTCAGATTATCTTATTCATATATTCAATGATATTTTGTCCTTCTTTACCATAGGTTTCCATGTTTAGAGGATGATCATTCCCTTTTAGGGGAGGTGGATTGTTATCAATATTTGGATTCAGGTGGATAGTCATTTTGTTTGGAGTAGTTGTGGTAATAGTTTCTTGTTCCTTAAATTGTAATTACCTCTTTAAAATTGCTATAAAACTTTGACCTCTTCTAAATTATCTTTTGGCTCATTGTCATCCTTATTTGGAAATGGAAAATCATATTTTTGAAGACCATATCCATGCTCAAGGAGCCAAGAGCATGAGGTGATTTTGGTGGATTATTCATTAGATCTTGCCTCACCATTTATCTTTGGAATATTTCAAATGCTACACAAAACTCAAAACATTAAATTTTACCATGTTGTGATATGTTGTTAACCCTACACCAATTAGGAAAGGTTGTCTCTATTATGTTGATCTCTGAAAACTTGCTAACTTATTTTTATTTTGTATTATTCACAATTTTTTTTAAAAGGCATATTGTATGTTTGAAACACAAAATTCTAGTTTTTTTTTATCCTATAGTATTTCCCATCTTATTTTACATGTTTATAAAGTTATTACTCAAATTCTAAACCATCCTTTTTATACAATCCAATTCTACCTTGGTATAATCTACACCTTGGACAACTATAATATTTTCAAGGATCAGATGCTAACTTTTATGATGATTGCTCATTTTTACATTATTATTCAAGAATACATGATTTTGTATTGGTGTCAATTACAGTAAAGAAGGTAATTCATACAACTAATTCTGATTGTATGCAAGAATAGTCTAACTCACATGAGGTACTAAATTTAAGGTTTTAAAACTATCATTAAAGCTAAGAATTCCTGAAACCTAAGGATTTATCTATATATCAATGTTAATATCATCTTCATAGGACAAAGATAAAGTGTTGATAATAGGAACCCTTCACATAAAAATTGTGGTGATCAAATCCAAAGCATTATTATACACTTCTAGTGCTAAAGCCTCTGATGAATTATATGTATTATTCACCTAGGTGTACATCTTCTAGAAACTTGATTTTTAAGTATCGATTGGTTTATTGGGATCCCTCTTCATATTGGTGAAGTTTTGATATGTAAGATTTAGGTTGGTAACCTACCCAAGCTGATCAATAAAATTAATTTGACAATCATCCCATGAAGTAATTGAACCTTCTTATAATTTGAGGCACTGATTATAACAAACATATTACATTTTGAATGCAAAGATCTTGTATGCAACATATTCATCAATAAAATTCATCAATCTCAAAGAAACCTTAAAATATTTGACATGTTATTATATTTTTCTTCCCCCCATGGGAGAGAAAGAAGGTAGGCACTTCTCCTTATTCCTTGATAGGTTATGCACATCACCTAAAATGGAAATATCATAACTGACTAACCATGGGTGAGCCTTAGGTTTATGAACAAGTTCATCCCATATTATTAGATAAGGTGTTCTCATTTAGGGTATCTTAGGGACAACTAGTATAGATCTAGGTCTTCAATGAGTTGATAAAGGTTAGACCAAAATATTAGCTTGAGCCCTAGACTTGGTTATTATCCCAAGTGTCTCTAGTGTAGCTCAAATGTAAAGGATAGCTTCTTATAGGGAAGGACACATGATCTTCCCTCTTTTTATCACAAAAAAAGGTTGTTGATTTGATTTTTATGTACAATAGGCCTTGAATAAGGTGGCCCCTAAAATTGTAAGATCTCAATGGAGCTAAAATCCATTCTAGGGCATAATTTGTAGGTATGGGTTAAACAACAAGGTGGTGATATATTCAGTTGATCATGTAAGTTGTTAACTAGGTGTTATGGGTGAGTGAAACCTAAAATAAATTGAAACCTATTTGAGTTAGATGGATGGAAATTTAAGCTAAAGTGGATAGATCTTAAAATAAAATCCAAAATGGGAATTTAGAGTAGAAAATAAGGATCTATGATTATTGTGGATATTTTTGAACCAAAAATATCAAAACATCTTATAACCTAATGGAGACCCATTAAGTTTTTTGGAAAAAGCTTTAAAAGTGACCAAAAAAACTTTTCTAGGTAACCTAGTGGAAACCAGAGATTTGGTTATAGTTTGTAACTTTGTAAAGTTACAAAGTACACTCAAACCTCTTCTTCTTACTTACCCCATACCTATAAAAAATTAGAACTCTAGTTTAACTTTTTAACTTTGTAAAGTTTCAAAATACAATTAAAACCTTCCTTTTGATCTTACCTAATACTTATGGAAACTAGAACTATGATTACTCTTTGAAACTTTGAAAAGTTTTAAAGTGTAACTTGAGTTCCCCTTTCTACCATTCCTCCCTAACTAGTATAAATTAGAACTTCCACAACATTTTGTAATTTTACAAAGTTGTAAAGTGTAAATGTGGTTATGATACCCACTTCTATGGAACCAAACCACTTGGTGGAAAGTGGAGATCAAAATTGAAAATATAATTTTGTAACTTGAAAAATTGCATGATAACCCCAAAACCTCACTTTCCTATTGTTTACCCAACCACCACCCTAATTAGCATTTATTGAGAGATTTTTTTAATAAAATTAGGTTTTTTGGTCATGGTTAACATTTTAATATTAAAATTGGAGATCTGCATGCCAATAAACTTACAAACTAGATGCCAAGCAATACCACACACCCAAATCTACCATTTCCATCCCTTGTGCATGTAAAAATGGTATTCCTCTAGGTCATTCACATTTCTTTCAACATTTTTGCCATTATTTCTCTCTTGATTAATCATAGGGTTCTTATATATATTTAGGTTTTTATCTTAGACTTAGAATTATTTTTCTATAGATTCTTGTATTTTTCAATATTGTTTGCATATTTCCTATTTTTCTCATTCGCATACTATTAGACCAAGATTGTTATTTACATATTTTTCATAAAATCTAGGGTTTGTGTTATGCTATTAAAATATAGAATATTACCAAAATATTATTTAGATAAACTCCAATGGAAACCTCTCTCTCTTTTATAATATCAAACCCCATGGATATCCTAGTTGGTAAAACACATATGAAACCCTAGTGGAGGTTTCCTTTATCCTAACAACTCTAAGTTCACGTCAGATATCTGAATTGCTTAAATAAACCAAAAATCATGCCACACTTTTCATCAAACTTTAAAAGTTAAAATTACAAGTCAAAATCCTATTGGACATCTCCACTGGACATTTCAACTATAGTTACACATCATATCTTCGTCAAAATTTCTAACTATAATTATAAGCCAAAAACTTGCCAAGTTCAAAGTGGAGGAATAACTTGTAATAACAATTATAGAACCCAACCAAATCTATAGTTGGTTTTCCCATGCCAATTTTACTAGAGCACATGTATGGAAAGGAAATCAATTTCAATTCAAAGGGTCCTAGTGTTCTATCTATCCTAAACTCAAATATAAATGAGATCACTGACACAAATCTAGGTCACACAGACCTAGTAGATTTCTAGAATTGAATAAATGTTGAATTAAATAATGATTGGATTAAAAGCATATATGATAGTGGGTTAACCCTGTAAAAAACTTTCCCACTCTTATTATAAATCCATAAGATTTTTATCGCAATGGAAAAACACTATGATGCTAAGAAGAGAGAGGTGGTGAATGACAAAAGAGAGAAGTTTCTAAATCTGGACCCTAATTTCACTGACACCGTGTTCTTCATTCTAGAATATAATAGGTATCTAGATATAACCCCTAAATCTTTCAAAAATCTCTATCAAGATAATAATACAATCTATCTATGAGTTTTAAACAAATAATGACTGAAATTCCCTAGACTTATAGCCATAAGGATGCCTAAGACCTTGTTTAGAATAAAATTCAAGGATGAATTAGGATACATTATCATGCTCATGCATAGAGTTATAGGTATCCCAAATGCCAATAATTATCAATATTGGATGTACTATTATATATGGGTAATCCACCAAAACAAATAATACGTTCACTAGTCCCAATTGATTTCTGACTCCATTCATAAATAGTTGATGGAGGTCTAAACTATAGGTAAGTTTTATATGACATAATACCTTGTCTATATATTATCAAAAAGGAGGGCATTCCTAGGATTGAACAAAATGAATTATTAAATAAATAATGTCTTTAACTACTATCCTAACCTCACCCTCAAGGTAACCAAATAAAAATTTAGAAGGGCCAATGATGATTTTGTATACTACATCATAATTATGTTTGAAAGGGAGTTAGGAAGGAGAATTTTTTTTGATATTTCAACTACAAAAATTTCTAGATGAGGGAAATTTTTAATTTAGTTCCCCATATATTCATATATCATAGTGCTAGTTTCATTAGTTATCCCTACATCCTTCTAAGGTATGTAAGTGACAAATAGGTCCTAATGGAAGTTGTGAGGTAACATACAGAAACCCATAAGTTTTTATCAAATAATCATAAGTTATGGATCCACTTCCCTATGAGCATAAGGAGATACACATGCACTTCCCTATCAAAATACAAATGTGAAGATGCTGAGATGACTCAAATGACTTTGAGAGATCTCGATGCAAGGCCCTTCTATGATGTGATTGGATATGTTACTAGTATAGTAGGTAACAAATATTCCCACATCCCTTTTTATGAAGATTACTAGGAAGATATGTAAGATTAAGAGGAAGTTAGGTTAAGAGATTATTCAAGGATGACCCTAGAGTGAATCAATGACTACAATATGGCACTAGTCCCTAAAGACTTGAAAGATGATGAGAAATTAGTAGATAGGGTGTATTATGACAATAAAATTTATCTCTAACCTCTTTCATTAGTTAGGTGGTCAATACCTGAACCCTTATCATTAATGGATATGACCACCTAGGTTATAAATAGAATAGTAAACTAGTTGAGAAAAAGGGTCAAAATAACCAAAGAGACCCTAAGTATTTTAGATGGGTTAAAATAAGTGAAGGATAAATATGTAATGGAAAAAACATAGGGTTATATTAGTGGAACCTAAGTAGACCAAAAATTAAGGCTAGTTGTGTCACATAAGTGGAAGTAAAAGCATAAGGCAAAAAGATAACCTTCTAGTAGGCAAAAACAAGTAGCCCAACCTATAGACTAACCACTATCAAATTTTATAGAGGACATAATTGATGCTTAACCAACACAAATAGTTTCTCCTCCTATCTCCATTATTTAACCAACTATAGTATTTTCTTCTCTAGTCTTCACTATCTAATCATCTCAAGAAGTTATCCCTCTTATTTCCACCATCCCTTTGGTATAAGTGAATCCCTTGGAAATAATCCAGTTAACATATTTAGATACTAGTACTCCACCTTCACCTCTTTCTTCTATAATAACTTCCACCTCATCCCTAATATCCACTACCACTCCATTAATCACTAATACCACCTAATAGTATATGGCTGTGGATTTAGTCATTTTGACTGTAATCCCACTAGCCATCCCATCTACTGGGATAAATACTACTTCATTTTATTCTCCAATCACACTCACCATTTCATATACTCTAAGTGTTCCCACTACATTTATTGATTCATTTACTACCAAAGATCCCAACCTTCCACAGGTTCCCCTAGTCTAACTACCCATGCCTACCTTTCCACTTGTGTCACTTCCATCTTCCACACCCATAGTAAGCACATCCATATCCACTTCACCCATTCAAATACCCATTTATTCCACTCCCATTGTAACCTAAGACCCCACCATAGAGGTGGAGATAGAAGGACCCACTAATACAACTGTGAATACTTAACCCATAAATGGGAAAGAGATATCCAAATTATCATTCAAGGATTCAGTAGTAATATTAGTGACAAATATAACACTTGTCATAAAAACAACTAGTTTAGCACCTTCAACTATAGATTCATAGATGATAGTTCCTATTGGAGCAATACAATATTCATTGTTTACCACTCCAAGGTTTCTAACACAATTAGTAATGAATAAAAGGAAACAAATGGTGTCTCCTAACACTCTAAACATTATCCTTTTGGAGGAACCCAAATGATCAAAGACAATGCCTAAGACCATCTCCAAAATATAATATGATGCATGAGGAGAAAGATATGTGGAAATTTTAGTTCCCTCACTAGATAAATAAAAGGAATATCTAGTGGTTGGGGATTATAAAATATCTAAAGCACACCTGTGTCTTCCAAAAATAGAAGGACTAAAGCATGATGTTCAATCAAGTATCAGCTCTCTTTTTGAGAATATGGACAGTGATAAGGTCACTAAAGATGAACTAAAAAATAAATTTGAGTAGTTGACAACTACCTTGAGTAAGTTCATTGAGGTAGTAGCCTAGACAACTCAATCTCTTGCTTATTTCCCTGACAAAGAAACATTTGAGGCAATGACAAAGATTAATACCATGTGAAGGGCCAAAAAATACAAGGCTAATGAACTAATAACAAAAGTAAATATATTGATAGAGCTAGAAATGGAATATTATAAGAATTTGAAGGATGATCATGCATCTTCGAAAGTAGAGATAAGTAAATATGAGGAAGAGATTGAAAGATTGAACCTATTCTTTTCAAAATTTTAGGTTGTTTACTTAATTGATATTGACACTCTCTTGTCAAAAAAGATATTTAATAATTTTGCATAGCATTAATATCTAGATAGGGCATCCCATTTTAGAATTAGGATACTCATTGAGAGTATTAATAAGGCCAAAAGTCCATGTGACAAGGCAATAGATACAATTTATGACATTGAAGATTTAATTGGTAAATTATCATGTGAAGTAACAAATCACCAAGATCAACCCCTTCCTATTCAAAAGGTTAAATATAAGTTCAAAGGGGTAGTCAAGAGGGAATAAACATGGGATACAACTTTCAACTTGAGTTCCATCCATTGATTCATTAGGTGTCATAACACACTAGCTCAAATTTGAAAAGATACTCAAGTCTACAAAGCTATATCTAGGGAACTATTTGAATTAATAGTATAATATGAAATCAACAACCTTTACACACTTGGTACTGATGAAGAATGCCTTCAAGAGATATTTAGTAGCTTAAATGATTATATCAAGAATATACAAACAAAAAAGGTTAAGGAATCTTTAGAGGTCATAGTTGTGGATTAATTTTTTAATTAAATACATTCTATAAATTACTTTTTTTTATTGTAATAAACATTCTAAAGTTATAAGTTGTTAATTTTAACTATCATTTTGACATCTATTTTTGAGAAAGATCCACTTGTAATTTTCAATTATCTTTTGTTAGGATTTATGATTTAAAGTGAAAACTTGTAATTCACACTTTTCCTTTCAAAAAAGTTTGAATTTATTTAATTACCAAAAACTCATGTTGTAATTTACACATTCCTTTTTGTCAAGTTGAATGACTTAAAATTTGTAAAAGTCTTCACTTCAACTTACAAATTAGGTTTTTTAAGTTATAAATTAAGATATATAAAAGCACTCAATGTTTACCAAGTAATGGCTCATTTTTTCACCTCATTTCTTGAGAGAGTTAATAGCAACACAAATAAAATAAGAAAGGGTTTTGTAGACACCTAAAACTGGCCACCAATAACCTCTAACTAGGATTTTGACCAATTTCCATCTAAATGCACAATTTGGCTTTAAAGAACTAAAAAACATTAAATGAGTAGAAATCGATATATTCAAGTCCTAATTTTGACAAGGGTATCATTAAATTGAGCAATGCAATTTATGAAGCAACTAACTTTGATCAAATCATTTTAAGTCAAAATGCTAATTTTGCACCTAGGTGCTTTGGATTACTTTTTTCTATAAAATATCTTACATGAGACATGTGCCTTTATTATTAGGTGTTGGTAAAATCCTAACTAGGATAACAGATCTAACACATCTAATATTGACTTCTAATTCCAATCCAGTCAAAAATTGAACTAATAACAAGGCATTATGATCAATTTGAGTAATTTGTGCACAAAGTACTTAATCATTCTTAATAGCTACTTAAACCAAATTAGAGCCTAATTAATAATTCCATGGAACTTGTTGAATATTTATTTTTAGAAATGAATATTGAATATCTACATCATTAGGTGACATCATTTCTTGGGAAGACATCCCTAGGCCATAAATGCCACAAATATCAGGATTCATGCCTCCCATGCCTCATCAATACACTCCATGCCTTTTAATTTCTCCTATATCCTAAATATTAATGAGCCTATTTATTATTGTAATTATAAAATTAGATTAATCCTTAGGCACACATCTCAATCTTGAAAAGCATGGTCTAGGCTGATTCTACCCATTTGTAAAAATATATAAATAAGAGGCCTTACCACATCAAATTTTAAGCCTGGATAATGCAAAATTACCATGCCAAATTTATTTCAAGAGCCATTATAATTAGTTTTATAATCCCCAATTGTTGAACCAAGCCAACCTAAAGCCAAAGGTGCTAAGAGGAGATGAAGTTAGCCACACTCCATTAAACAAGATCTCTTGAAGCACAATCCAAACAAGCCAAAGAAGGAACCTTTTGGAGAAATTAAGGATTGGTATGAAATTGGTGTTTTATGTTCATATTTCTCATTTCTTTCCATTTTTAGTTATGTTTTCAAATGGTTTTCCATTATTAAGCTCTCCCTAGTAACTAGGCCTAGAGATGTATGTTAGTTAGTGTGTTTTTCTCAATTTATTTTTTAATTTTGGGACTAGCATAATACTAATCACCTCTCTTGAGTCAAATTCTTAGTTCACAAGTTCAACTAGAAGTTTTCAACATATTTATCTACTTCTCCAACACTTGTTGAAATACCCAACAGTTGCATGCTTCTTTTCAAGATGTCTACTCCATTAAGGATACCATTTCAAGCTAAAGAGGATGTTTGCATTAAGTTTATAGGATTTTCTTTCTCTAAAATTGAGCATAAGGTTTTGTTAACATGCTCTATTTCAAGAGAGTATTTTTGTATAAATATGGGTACCCTAGCATAGCCCATCTATCTTTTTTCTATTAGATAAACTATTCTACCTATGAAGAATTGATATACATGCCATAAATTGGAGAAATCTAATAGACAGATGTTTTTGCTTCTTTGCATTATGTCATCTTTGTATAAGCACAACTATTTATTAGATTTATGAACGTTTGACTCTTGTTTAAATCATATAGATTCATGTGGTATTATTTTTTCCCCTTTTCTAAGTTTTTTGATGAAAATAAATAAATCTATTCCTTATTTATAAAGATTCCATATTACCTTTTATCTCATATTTGTGCAAGATTTTGATTTGATAAACTTAGCATATTAAACATTCAACTATGTTTGAATAAAGTAATCATTAATCTCCACCATAACATTTGGTGCAATAACCATTTTCTAATTTTTACTCATTTTGAAACTCTTTTCCTCAAAATTCAATCCCTACTTAGAATAAATATCACTAAGAATTATTACTTTGATGTAAACTGGTCATATACAAGTTACACTAAGCTTAGTGAAAAGAATCCAACCTTCTCCTGAGGTTCACCTCAATTTGCCCAAGTTCTATAGCTTGGATGTGATCCCCTTATGTTGTTAGATTTTTGACATGTTGTAACTCATGATATTCATAATAATAAAAATAAAAAATGGGTACAAAATCTAATTTATAATAGTTTTTGGCATGCCTAGTGGGACTCAAAGATCATAGCTAAGAGATTGGTGATATTATCAACAAATGTTGTATAAGCCTCATATACATGTCAATAGAACTTGGTGGATCTAATGGATTATGGATTAAGGAAATCCAAGTTGTTTATGTATGCCAAAGATATAGACAAGATCATCTAATAAAGGTAAGAGGGCTGACTTAAAATAACTATCATTTTCATTTATAAATAAACCAAGATCAGTTTTACCTTATACTAAAATAAATCCTACAAATATATTTGCATCTCCCACAAATACCCATAATTATTTCATGCATCTAATAATAGCCCTGATAAATCATAATTTCATGGCATTCAATGTAGAGAACCCACATATGTTGGCCCAATATGATGATATACCCACCTCAGCTTTGAAAAACCTTCCTTATTTTAGGGGTAAAACTTCCACTACTCCAATTAAACATATATAATATATTGATAACATATATTCAATTAATAACATAACAGAAGAGAATGTTGCTATCATACTTCTTACCTACTCATTTAAGGGTAAAGCCTTACAATGGTATAGAAGTCTGCTTCCCAATTTTATCCATGTTTGGGATGATTTAGGGTCAGCCCTATACACATAGTTTGAGGATAAGAGTGACCACCTCTCACTATTTGAAAAATTAACCACTATTAAATGGGATCCTCATGAGTTTATGAGTGATTTCAATTACCAATTTCAAAATACATGAAATAAAATCCTAGTGTTGGTCAAGGCAATCCCAAACAATGCTTTCTTATATTACTTGAGAGCCTTAAATAGTGATATAGCTATCATGATTCAGTCAATGGGTGGAACCACACTCCTCAATGATTATGACATGGTAACAAGAGTAGAAAATTACTACATTCAAGCTACAAAATTTTCCCCATGGCCTCCAATGACATTATTTTAGAGTTACCTCCTACACAACCTACTATAGACACAATTCCCACCACAAATAATGCACTAGATTTGACTCTTACCCATTTTGATGATTTGTATGAGGTTAATTAATTACTTAAAAGATTTGGCAATGAGTTGGTAATTGTGAAAAGTCACAAATCATAAAATTACAATCCTTATCAACTAGCTAACCAAATATATCAGCCCAATAGGCATCCATACCAAGGTAACTCACAAACCTAAAGTAAAATAATGTAGACAAATCCTCCAAACACCCATTCTCTACCTACACCAAGTAATTATAAAGCTGCCATACCTATTAAAAATAACTTAGCTTAGGAATAAAAGTGGTGTTGTCATTGTGATCAACTACATAATTAGAATGATTGTCCTAATGGTATCATCAGTCAATCCCTAATGGTACAAATCATATCAAACCCATAGTGGTAATAAGAGGAAGATAATTCTTAGTAGGAAGATGCACAAGTGCCTACTCAAAATGAGTCCACTATTTTAAACTAAAAAGAGGAGGATTTTTGTGGTGTGAATAAGGAGGAATCATTAAATAATCATGGTAGTTTAGTGGTATCAAATGCACACTCTAAGAAGAGGGTAATAGAAATTGATCAACCCCTAGGGTTGAGTAGGCTACAACTTCTAAAATTGTACAAGAGGTTGTAAAAGGCAACATAGTTTAACTACCACCCAATGTGCCCATGAGCTAGCAAAAGTGAAAATTATTGACCTTAAATCTCATGGAATAAGACATAACTCCCATAAAATCACCATAAAAGGTTGGCAAAATTCCTTTGAGTATTGTAAAATAAGTGAATAAGACTAACTTTAATGTCACCATGTGGGAAATACTATCTGTTCTAGCATAGAGGGACTTACTTCAGAAAGATCTAAAAAACTTCCAAATAATAGATAAAGTCCTAGCTAAGGGACCCACTGATGCGATTAACTTGTGTCAACCTCAAATAGAAACAAAATAAATTAAAAAAGGTAATCCTCCCCATTTTTACCTTTCACTCATAGTTGGTAAAAATCTCATACATAATTACATGGTAGATTCTAGGGCTAGAAATTTTTTTATGCCCAACAAAATAGCTGATTCTCTTGGTATTAAATACACACCTATCATAAATGGTGTGGTTTAATTAGATGGGAATACTATTTGAATATTAAAGACTATATATGGTTTAAACCTTACCATCTATGCATGTCCAAGCTTATCCATATCTTAATATATCTTAGTTATTGACCTGTACCCTATTTTACTATCTACCTTTCCTGAGACTTCACTGTAAACATGGGAGGGTACTTATCTACTGATTGGTCCCATATGTTGCTCAATGTTAAGCACATGATTATATTAAGAGTGGGGGGGGGTGAATCAATATAAGATAATATTTTAATCTTTTAAATTTAATCAATGAAAATAAGCATAAACATTCTAGATCTAATAATTAATAACATAAGAGAACACATGATTTACATGAAAACCCTTTCGAGAGAAAATGACATCAAAATATTGCTTATATATAACTCATTTACAATTTTTGAAGGCACCAACCTACTAGAGACACCAATCCCCAACCAAGCACCAACTTAATCAGTTTATGAGCATCCACCCACTGAGGACACCAATCCCCTACACCAATCACAAACCTAGCCAATTCATGATTACCAACCCATAGGTTGACATACCCATAGACTACGAGGCACCAAAACCAAGAGAAATTTATTCCATCATCTATGATTTCTTCTTCAATCAAATGATGACTTTGATTCTCTTACCCTTTCTCTCTCACTAATTTTCTTATATAATTTCTGCTCTCCTCTTTTTCACAATTCTCAAAACGATATTCTTCATTAAAATAAACCTACCCTTCACACTTATATTCTTAAGAGATATTCTATTTCATTTTCTACTCTTCTCTTCTTCTTCACTCAAATGATATGCATATAAAATTTTTGTTCTTCCTCTCTTCCTTTTCTCTCATAGTTATATGATCTTCAATCAAATTGAATGCTTGTAATCCTTACACATCTCTTCTCCCTTGTATATATTTTAAAGGATGCATCCCATTTAATAAGAACCTATTCACCAAAATATGTTACCATTGACGTTGACATTTACATTGATAATTCTTTTAACATTTCCATCAACATTTTTTTTCACTTCCAACAAAAATTCTATTCACTTCTGACAATAATTCCATTCACTTTCAGCAATAATTATGTTTCACACTTCAGTTTACTTCTAGAAACAATTCCGTATGACATTTTTGTTCATATCCATTACAATTCCTTAGAAATCAATGACAATTATTCCAAGAATTTCCCCTTTTGTCATTGATGGCAATCCCCATGAATTAGTATATTAACTCTCCCTTCCTATGGTTTTCCTACTTTGTTCTCCCTATCTTCAATTCTCCGCATTTGACATCAATGGAAAAGGGTTTTCCATGGTTCTCCTCTTGCTTTAGCACTCCCTTTTAATTTTATCTCTCCCCTTTTGACATCAATGGGAAAGGGTTATACACCCTGCTCCCCTAGAGTTGATGCTTCCTCTCGTAGTCACTTGAAAAAAAATATATTCTTCTATTATCTTTGTTGTAATTCTAAATTTATTTTATACCACTTATTATAATATCTTCTTCTATTTTTCCTCTTCATATCATCTTTCCTCTATGCACATCATATCTCTCTTGATTCAACATGGTCTTTACTACCATTTATGCTTGTGCTTTATGCTCCATCATGTCATCCCTACCATTACTCATTATGCCTTTTGAATAAGTACATAATACCCATTTTAATTGTTTAGCTACTATATCTGCTTCCAAACTTGCATGAATTCTCTTTTGATTTTGGTTTGAGCATCTTCTTTCTTGATCTAATCTATAAAATTAATTCCACATTGTCTCACTATATGTCCACACTTATAGAAATTATAAAATAAAATGTCTTTTGACAATGGAATAAATGTATTTCTACCTAAGAAACCATATGAATCTTTTTTTCCATTCCAACCATGCTCATTCCTCTCACCTCCTTCACTTGTGCCATAGTTCCATGCATACTCATTTCTTGCATGTCCATTCCTCTTATCTACATTTCTACCATTGTTCCATGTACATCCATTCCTCTCATTATTATTACATGCCTTTTCTTTATTACCAAAAATTTTATAATTAAAGCAATAGTCATAAAATAATCCTTGGTACCTATTAGACTATTTTGGTAAGAATGATCTTCTATCATGCCAATGGTTCTTTCCTTTATCTTCTACTTGTGAAACTTCATTCTTTTAGGAAGTCTTCTCTTTTATCTTCTCATGTTTATAAATTTTAACATCATCCTTCGTAAGCTTTTATTCATCTCCATAGCCAAGACCTGAATTGTCAAATAGTGACCTCTAATGATCTAATATCTCATCTAGAAACTCAGTGCTCTTCTCAAATCTTAAGTTGATTATCAACTTAGCACTAGACTTTTCCATTTCCTTTCTTAAATAAAAAATCTTAGACTCAAGCTTATCAATATTTTCCTCTTTTGATTTTAGTTGATCTCTTATTATGCCCTTAATTCTTTTCACCTATTCTAATTGAGTTTTTAGGTTGGTAATGATCTTTTCAAACTCTTCAAATATTTAAGATATGTTCATTTTCAAATTTCCACCTTCTTCATATTTCTAAAGCTACAATTTTTTCTTCAAATTATTTTTCTTAACCCTCTTTATTTTATTCAAGGCACAAACAAGTTCTTTTAGATCCACTTCTTTGTTATCCTTAATGTTTTATTCTTCTTCTAGAAACATTTGGTTTTCATCATTTTTTGTTTTTATTGCCATGAAAATAGTTTCTTCTTTATCACTCTCTAAACTAATATCATTAATCTCTTCTTCTGAGATACTGTCCTTGGTGTAAAGGCTTTTCTTATAGTTGTCAGATTTTTTAATTCATATTTACTTGGATTATAATTCTTTTTATATGAATTTTTGCTCTTTCCTACCTTATCATTTTCTTCCTCATCACTATTATCATATTTTGCACACTTAGTAGTGAAATGGCCTATCTCATCATAATTAAAACATTTAAAAGGATTTTTACCTTTATACTTGATAGATCCCTTTTTAAAATTTCTCACAAAAAGAGATTTTGCTTCTTTTGATTCATCACTTGACTTAGGGTTTACATTTTTAACTTTATTTGAAGCTTTGAAGGCTACTTTGTACTCTGATAGTTTTTGTATTTTTATCCTCAATTTATATGTTGTGAGGATTCCATGTAATTCATCTATCTTCAATGTGTCCAAGTCCTTCATTTCTTCAATAGCCAAGAATTTTGCACCATACCTCATAGGAAGTGACCTTAGTACTTTATGTACTATCATTAATTCTTCCATTTTCTCACCTAGCCCTTTGATTGTGTTGACTATCTCATCCACACATAGAAGATAAGATGTAACATTTTCTTCATATTTCATCTTAAGAATTTCAAACTACCTTACATGTATTTGAAGCTTTACCTTATTGACCTTGTCATCACCTTCATATATATTCTAAATTTTGTCCCATATATATTTTTCTAACACACTATGTGTTAATTTTATGAACTTTGATTCTGATAAGTCACATAAAATGACATTCATCACTTTCACATTATTCTCACATGACTTCTTTCCAACCTAGTCTATTGGCTAATTTATTAGTGATATGTACCCCATCACTATTGATAACCAAATATCAAACCCTAGAGCCATAGGATATGTTCTCATCCTTATACTCCAAAAAGCATAATTCATTCCATCAAACAATGGTGCTTTATTTGTGGAGAAACCATCTTTACCTTCATGACTAGCCATGTGTGCTCTTGGGATCTACCTTCCATTAGTTAGACTAATTCTAAAAGAACTGATTTGATACCAATTATTAAGCACATGTTTATACTAATAGGGGGTGAACCAATATATGATAATCTTTTAATTTTTTAAATTTAATCAACTATAACAACCATAAACATTTAAGATCTAGAAATTAATATCACAAAAGAACACAAGATTTATGTGGAAAGCCTTTTAGGAGAAAACCATGTCAAAATATTGCCTATATATATATATATATATATATATATCTTTTACAATTTTATAGGTACAAAACTAATGAAGACACCAATCCCAAAACCAAGACCCAACTTAGTCAATTTATGATCACCCACCCACTGAAGACACTAATCCCCTTCACCAAGCACTAACCTAACCAACTTTTGAGCACCAACCCATAGAATATGAGGCACTGACCCCAAGCTAAATTTATTCCATTATCTGTGATTGATTCTTCAATCGAATGATGGATTTACTTCTCTTACACTTTTTATCTCACTGATTTTATATATACTTATGCTCTCCTCTCATAATTATCAAAATTATATTCTTCATTAAAATAAATCTACCATTCACACTTTTTTCTTAAGAGATATTCTATTTCATTTTATGTTCGTCGCTTCTTCTTTGCACAAATGATATGCATAAACAAAATTCTACTCTTCGTTCTCTCTCACACTTATATGATCTTCAATCAAATTGAATGCTTGTAATACTTCCATGTATCTTCTCTCTTATATAGATTTTAAATTATTCATCCCATCCAAGAGGCACCTCGTCACCAAAATATGTGATCATTGACATTTTTGTTGACATTTCCATTGATATTTTAGTTAAAAATTCTATTAATATTTATGTCAACATTTCTATTCACTTCTGGAAATAATTTCATTCAATTCTAACAATAATTACTTTTAAAACTTCCATTCACTTCTGACAAAAATTCTATTTGACATTTCCATTCATATCCATTATAATTCCTTTAACATCAGTGATAATTATTCCAACACTCAAGACAAGATACATGCCTAGAGTGAAAATAAGAGCTGAGCCAATTTCTAAAGACCACATTGAACCATACACTCCTATCCTTGTGGATATGAATTTCACATTACAATATTAGGAGGAGGAACTTGACCATGAGGTTGAAAAACCTATGGAATAAATCTTAGACACTCATCTAGATGAATGGGGATCAATTATGTAGTTTTATCCTTATGATTATGTCAAGGAACCAAGTTTATATTTGTATTGCATTCATGAAAATAATGCAATAATCCCAAACCTTGTGAACCCAACTGAGGATCTGAAGGGAATATGGAAATTATTCTTTAAGGGATCAAAACTTAGGAATGGTGTAGGTGCATGTATGACTTTGATCTCTCCCTAAAAGCAAAGTAATTTATATTTTTTTAGACTTTAGTTTAGCTACACTAATAATGTGGTTGAATATGAGGCATTGATTCAAGGTATCCAACTAGCCAACGAAAGGGGAATATAATCAATACAAGTTTTTGGTGATAGTAAACTAATCATTCACCATGTAAGATGCAAAATCACATCTAAGAACAACTTTCTAATATCTTACAAACATAGGGTATGAGACTTGTTGGATGATTTTATCAGTTAAAACATTCAAGTGGTATGAAGAGCATAAAATAATCTGGTGATCACATGGACTTAGTGGGTTTTGAATATAACCTACCTAAAGAGATAAATAAGGACAATATCCAACATCTAAAATTAATAGTGAGACCATATGTTCCTGATAATGCAACCAACTAGCAAGTTTTTGACAGTGATCAACAAATTGTTAATTTTTTGCGAGATGAGGCTGAATTCTTAGAGAAAAATTAGTCAAGACTCCAAGAATAATATGGGGATCAAATCATTAAATTTAAGAAAAACAAGTTACCCATGGGTCTTATTTTTTTGGAAAGCATCTTCAACTCTAATGATTAGCTGAAGGGTGAGAGTAAAAATATCATGGTCATAGAAGAAGAATATGAGATAGTAGTCATCTCAGAAGGAAAAGCATTGAAGATCAAAAAGGTATGCAACATTTCTAAAAATTGATATTTTATTAGATTGTGTTAATGATTTGATGATAACTTCATTTGGATTTATAAAGATATGAGGGGTTTTGACCCTAGATTATCCCAACACAATAGAACTTGACCCAAATATCAAGCCTATTGGACAAAAATAGAGACCAATCAATCTAAAAGTAGAACCCTTGATGAAGAGTGACCTATCCAAACTGATAGAGGCTAACATCATTTTTCCTATCAAACACTCATCATAGGTTGCTAACTTGTTCCCTATTTTAGACACCTAAAATTGGCCACCAATGGCTTCAATCAAACTTTAGACCATTTCTTACCAAAATTTATAAATTAAGTCTGAGAATCACTAAACATCCCAAATTTACTTGTGCATCATTCATAAAAAATTAGAATCCCATTAAGATATCCCTAATTAGGATAGCTTACAATAATAAAAAAAAACCTCTCACAAATTCATATCTAAGCAACCTATGACATCACAATATGCAATTTGGCCTATAAACCTATTAAGTGGGACAAGTACACACATAAATTCGAATCTTGGAAATACTAAAAATCCTAATCAAAATTAATTAAAATGCTAAATCTAATTAAATGCCTAGTTGAATTATCCATCAGAAATTAATTAAATTCTTAAAAATGAAATTCAAAAATCAAGAATATACTAAGTTTTCATAATTACCTTTTGTGAGTTGTCAAGCCTATTAAAATATCTCAAAATAACTCACCCATGATTATTAATTTCAAATCATGATATTTTGAGACCTTTTAACTCTAATGGGGTTAACTAACTCACTTAGGTTGGGTTTGAATCACCTTGAGTTGGGGTTCGTTCCTAAACCTATAAATATAGGCATTTGCCTCTTTTTTAGAGATATTGGATAGAGTAAAGTTACAGTTCAAGTTTTATATCAAGATTGAAAGCAATAGTGTTATAATTCAAAAATCATAATCCACAGGCCAACAATGGTTCCAAGGAGAGGAGATAGTCAAGTTCCATTGCCAAAGACTCTTTAAACACAAATAGAGAAAGCCACACACAAAATCATTTGGATCATTCAAGGAAGGTAAGGATCTTGTTGTTCTTTACATTTTATTTGTGTTTTTCATTTTTTTAAATTATGTTCCCCTTGTGATCTAGGCTAGATATGTTGGCATGTTAGTGTGTTAATTTAATTATTTTATGTTCTAGCACAATACAAACCTTTTCTCTATGTCAAATTCCTATGATCATAAATGGCATGCCTGGTGGGAATCAAAGCACCCCACATACCAAGGAGACCAAGATTCAACTCCAAAATTTTCAAATGAATGCTTGAAAATCTTAAAAATTGAAGTTTTAGCTTTGTTTTTTTCCATATTATTATTTTTGTGTTCATTCAGATTTACATAAAGGCTGACATCAATTTTACCTAATGGTTATTAGTCCTTACTAATAGACATCAATTTTGTATAATCAAGGTTAGTCACTATTTGAATCCATAAAACCAAACTCATTCACTATGAAGAATAACAAGCCAATAGGCCATCTTTTGGGGCTTCATTTGGGGTCATCTAAACTTCATTTTTGATGATTGTTTTTTTAAAACCATGTCTTGTCTCCTAAATTTTAAGAATATGATATCATTTTACCTTTAAGTTGCATAAATGTTTCACAAAATCTTGAAATAATATTTTAATCTTTTTAAATATTCTAATTACTACTTCTTGGTTTTATTGATTTGTAAACTCTTTATTCAATCACCTTGTTATAGGTTTTGAAAAGTTTTGGTACTAACATTAAATAATATTTTTGAATAATGGTTGTTTTTACTTTAGGCTCATAGGTAACCAATATCAATCTTTATTGATTGGTATCATTTATCAACAACTAGCATAGTTCCCTAGAAACCAACATTGATCACAGGTGATTGATATCAATATTTATGTTTTTAAAATAGGAAACCCAAGAGATATGTTTTGAAAACTTGTTTTCTCATCATTAAATGTGGTTCAAAGTATAAGGAAAATCTCTAACCCTTGTAGGGCCAATACAAGATTAGATTATGAATTTTCAAGTTTAAATGTTTGAACACTTCATTTTGGTGCCTAAAATGAATTGTTAAATCTTGAACATTTGATTTAAGTGCTTAAAAATAACCTAGATGATTTGTGTTAAAGTTGTTTTGTGAAATTTATTTCAAGTTTTGAAAAACCAAGCCAAGGGGCTAAATAACTTAATCAAACATCTCAATTTAGTAATTAAAATAAACATTCACTTAGATTGTAATTTTTTAAAGTGTCTGTTACTTTTTTGTTTATTTATGAAAAATGAAGAGTCCATATATCCTCTCCTCCTATACCCTATAGGGAATTTGGGTGACTAAACATGCCTTTTAACTTAAAATTTATGCCTAGTACAAGTTGTGAAAAGAATTTTCTCTAGGCTATCCAAAAAACCAACATGGTTTGGGTGATCTAAAGATAACCTCTAAAGTCTTTCCAGTTAGTGATTTCTTTTTATTCAATTTGGATTATGAAGGGGACTTAATAGATTCTTCAAAAGTTCTTTAAGGAAACATTGACTTGGGGTTTCATCTCCCCATATTGTTTCAATCCCACTCCACAATAGGGTATATAAATTAGGGTATGCATACTATGAGATCTAGGGGGTTGAGTAGCTAACCTCTCCTTTAATAATAAAAACCCAAGTTAGATTTGGTTAACCAGCGGATTACACTAAGAAATCCATGGATAGAATCACTATGAAAAGAAATAGACCCTTGCATAGTAAGTTAACTGGTATGAACTCAATTAACGTGAGGCATCTCTAGCATTATACGTGCTTGGAACCAATCTAGACATTGAAAAACTATAGATTTAGTCAACCCCATTTGACCAACCTTATCATTTATAGGATCTAGGATGTTACATTTAGATTTTATGTCATTACATCCTTTTATTTCTTATTTTTTGAGTCCAAAACCATTTGTTTGTTATACCACCTCCAAAATTAGTCTTGTTTATGTTTCATTCCTTTTTTTGAGGAGGTGTTACACTGGCCATTTTGTTACACACCTTTGCCTTAAATTTTTTTTATCAAATTTTTTTGTTTGTGTGTCTTGATTGAAATAGGTAACATTAAACTACCCAAATCATGTCAAGTTTTTATGCCTTAAGTCTTGAAACATACCATTGTTTACATCTTTTGATACTGATAAGAAAATTACACTAATTAAATTTGTTTTATAGATTTGTTTTCCTTGTGCCAAATGCCATTTTTTAGAACCAATGCCATGTATGTCTTTTTAATATTTTATTATGATGTTATGCCATTCCATTTTGTCTAACTTGTTGTTTGTTTGAAGATGCCTAGTTTCCTAATTTGAGTTTTTAATTAGCCTTGACAAGTTAAAATTCAAACATTGATTGATTTTTGTTTATGCCTTGCTCAATTGGGGCTTAGACACTGATCTTTCTCTTTTGGGTTATGCAAATTAGGTTAATTCATTACCTAAATTTAAAAACTATTGCTTGGATCTTTGCCTAGTGCCATTATGCCATTCAATTTTGTCTAGCGTGTTTATTTAAAGGAGCATAGTTTTCATCATTATTTGTGACTTTATTTGGGAGAAAATAGTCTCTCTATATGTGCATTTTTCCTTATGCCTTATTCCAATTGACCAAGTTTATGTTTGATTCCATGTGTTGAGTCTATGCCAAAGTGTTCAATTTTGTTAGATTAAAATCTCAACTTTGTTTAGAGTCTAGATTTTGACACCATGTTTCACCAAAAGTCTTAGAACATGCCTTGTTTAAGTTTATATTTTGATAATACATTTGGCCAAAAGACCCAACAAATTTTATTTTCCTAGATTAGACCTATTCGGAATATTTTATACCTAGAGTTTGGCATTCTAGTTTTTATTTAGCTAAATGACATTTTATGTTTGAGACATTAAATGTTAGACATATGACATTAGATTATTTTATACATAGACCATTTTAGAGATAAAGCTCCCTTAGATGAAGTTAGAACAAATTTGAACCATTTGTCCTTTGGACATTATTTTTCAAAGTTTGTAGAACTCTAAAACTTTTTGTGAAATGTTTATCATGGACATGGATATGTCTAATTACACTTATGGTGGAAATAGGTACAATCTAAGATATGATATAATAGTCACACAAATTGACTGCCATAACTAATATGGTGAATAAGTGGTTTGTGAGATAGATTCTTATCTTCCCTATAATCCTCAATATAAGGAGCAAAGTTAAGATCCTCAAGAATAGTGTTTAGTGGTACCTTATTTTGGATGGTTGATGTATAATTTTTTCCATCCCAATGACCATGGTATCTAATCCCCCACCTATTCCATTAACCATCCTTTGGACTACATGAGCCACCAAACTCCATTACATCCAAAGAATACCGTTACCATTCTAAGACCTCATCTTTTATCTTGTGTGAGCTACCAAGATCTGAAACACCATACCATTACAATTTTATGACCTCATCCTTTATCTTGTGTGAGAAACCAATCTCAAAAATTCCCTATCATTACCATTCCAAGACCTCATCCTTTAACTTGTGTGAGTAACCAAGACTCACAATGACCTACCATTACCATTATAAGACCTCATCCTTTATTTTGTGCAATAAAACAAGATCTATAATGCAATATCATTATCTAACCACTAGTCATCCTTCATCCATTTATAATAGTTCCCCACTTTATAAAACCCTTGTCAATTGTCCAACCATAACCAAGCCAATCATTTGAAGACAGATATATTAAAAACTAGTATTTTACAAATTTTTGTAAACTAAATCCAAGAAAACCTATCAAGCCAAGATTTTATTGTTAAACTAACCATTTGTGATGAGTCAACTTATGATGAATCACCTTTTAATCCTATACCTGCTATCGAGGATTCTTGCTCTAACAAACCAGTCTTTGCTGAGTCACTTCTTAATGATTATAAATACCTTTGGACAAATCATTACCTTGACCATATGCCTATTTTTAAAGATACTCCCTCTAACAAACTAGTCTTTGAGGAGTTATCTCTTGATCTTTTCCCATCATTAAGGAGTCTCACTTTGACAAACAAGTCTCTATGGATACCATCATGCCATCACAAGACATAACTTGTCTAAAACTAAACATTGAACAAGACATCATTATAGCAGTGCCCACATAACATGAATCAACATTTAAGTTAGGTTTTATTCTTCAAATAACATCAAATTTAACATGAAAAGTAGAATTGATGTTAGTATTAAAATTAGATTTACAGTCCCTTGAGTTGGAATCAACTTCAAAATAAGAATATGTTCATAGTTGTTATAATATTGGTTATGCATGCCTTGTAGATCAATTTGAATATATTTTTTATCCTTTAATATTTTTTGAGGATGAGTACCTCAGATTTGACATAAGCTCTCTTAGTATCTTCTATGAGGATTGTGTTACCTCCCCTCATTCCATTAGCATTCCACATGCCATTAACACTAACCAACCTAGCCATTATATTGGCATTCCATCTCCCACAAGTGTCGATTGGGATTGAAATAATTATAACTTGTTGAATTGAATCCATGGTGACATATTAGTTGTAGAATATTAGGGAGACCAAGACACATTCATGTAAAAGGAGAAAATTCTTCTAGTGAAACCTTTTATAGAGGTTCTAGGGTACAATCAAATTCCAAACTCAACATCTTCTAGTGAAACCTTTTTGGAGGTGCTAGAAGAAAATAAAAGTCAAAAGTTAATGTTCTTTAGTGAAACCTTCTCAGAGGTGCTATGCGATAATGAAGAGAACTTCATTAGTAAAAACCTCATTGAGGTACCAATAGTTGAGCATAATAGTTCTTCACTACTTGATGAAGATAAAATCAAAGATGAAATAAATATAGGGTCCAATATATATCCTAATTAGATGGTAGCTAATTTTATGCCCAAATAGAAAAAGAATTTGGTTTTCCTATCTAGATAAAAGTCAAAAGTCTTTGGCCTAGCCACAACTAAATTTATGTAAAATTTGAAATCAATAACATTATGTGTGCCTAAAAACATGATCTTCAATTTTTTCCAAACCATTATACATTATCTTATCATCCACCTGTACATTGCCAAATCATACCTATCATCCAACATTTATCCACATTTACCATCCATGGATGCACTTTCCTTTGCAAAGGCTACAAAGATACCTTGTCTTGAAGTTTGAAAGAGATAAAATCAATGACCAATGAATATTAAAAAAACATCATTTGAATCAAAATATATAGTAGGTTTTCGACAAAGTAGCTATTCAAAAAATGTATGATCTAGTAATTTATATGATTGATTATTCTAGTCATGTCATTTGCTGATTAGGATGTGCATCTCTACATCAGTAAGAACACTAGAATCATTTACCATACCTAGCCCAAAATCATTTACATTATAATTTTTATACCCGTACCTATAAATTTTCAAAAAACCATACATTGGCCAGAAACCATGCCTTTCATTTCACCATTCCTTTGCCATTATTTCATACCCCACCATTTAGCTTACCTCTTAGTGGTAACCCTCTTACCACTACATCCAATCTTCATAACATCATCATTATAAACAATGACATTGTCAGATTACATCCTAACATGTCATCCTTATTTATACCAAAGCCTATTTTTAGCTATCCTACCCAACCCCTTTTGATCTTGGTTACTTTGGTTCTTTTTACAACTTCCACGAGGGGATTCTGATCTAGTTTTAGTAGTTTTAGAATTTGGTGTTTAAATGATAGTCTATGAAATAATTATGATAATTGATTTTGATATTTATCTTTATTTCATGTTTAATCAGTGTTATTGATTATAACCACCTTTGTGAAAATCAATATTCCACCTTCTATTGCTAATTATAACTACCTATGGGAAAATTAGTATCACAAACCTATGTCATTATTTCATAATTGTAAGCACTTATGGGAAAATTATTAACAACACTTTTACCATGAATTACCACATAACCTTGCCATTACTATTCTCATTTTCTTGTCTATTTATTAGATTTGAGAACTAATTATTCCCTGGTCAGATTTCTTCTTGCATTTTGTATGGATGGAATTAATATGACTTGAGATCATTTTGGGACTATGTAGGTCATGCTCAATTCACATTGAGGTTAGCTTAGTACCCATTTTCCATATGCTTTTTCCATTTTGTGAGAAATTTAAGCCAATGCTCTAACCATTTTGTGAACAATTGAAACCAACACCTTCACCATTTTGTGAGCAACCTAAGCCAATGCTCTCAGTATTTTGTGAGTTAGGCCATTTATTATCTCATAATTCCCAATTGAGTTGAGATGCTTATAAAATTCTACAAAAAATCAAATATTTTAAAATATAAAAATATTTATCCTATCTAAGACTAGCTAATCATCCTCTATCCACCCTATTGGGGAAATCCATTGTTAGGATGATTTTTGTTTCTTTTATTTCTAGGATTTTTATGTGTTTATTTTTTGTTTATTTATGTGTTTGTTTGATTTAATATTTATTTAATTTTTGTGTGTTTTTTTTTTGTTTATTCATTTGCCTATTTGTTTAATTTTAGTACTTTTATCTCAACTCAATTTATATGTGTTCATTGGGTGATTCCTTGCACATTATTCTTGAGTCCATCCATATTCATATCTATACATTTTCATCATGGTTTTTATCATTGGTGCATTATTTTTAATTATTTATTGGATTGGGAGTCAATACTTATGCATATTTTAGAAAAATTCTCATGGTGTTCTATCATGAGACATACCCATCATGTGCTATAGCAAAAATTAGTTCATAAAGTATTACAATCAATGGAGTCATAGAATTTTATACTTGGTACCCTTGGAAAACCCTTCCAACCTCCTTGATCAAATAAACCCATTGACCATTTTGGTTATATCAATACTAATAAGGATGATAATTTATGCATTAATAGGTATAACCAAATCTTTCAAATTGATCAATTCTTATTCTTATATTCATCTCTTTCATCACTTTTTGCATCCTCATGTGCCTATTTATTTGTGTCTTCTTTAGTCATTAGACAATTACATCTACATTTGTTCCCTCTCATCTTTAATATATATAATAGTTTATATCCTTGAGTTATGCTTTCTAATTTGCCCTACTATGACACAAAATAAATCATTATACAATCTAGGTCATCTTAATGATTATAATCACCTATGGGAAAATCATTATTTTTTACTCATTAGCCCTAATAGGGGCATATGCCATTTCCATTGATTACAACCACCTATGGGCAAATCAGTGTCTTGACCTTTATTATTGATTATAACCACCTTCGGGAAAATTAATAATTTTTAAATAATTTCATGCAATAATTTTATTATTTGGATTAACCTCACCCATATGTCAATCTCATTCTTATTCTTTATTCTTTTAGAGAGACTATCCATCAAACATATGACAACCACTCCCTCAAGGGGGTATCATTATAGGCTTTACAAACATTATTTGGATATTTTTACTCAATCATCATATTATTTTAGTTATACAAGCCTTTTTCATTATTTGAGAATACATTACTATGCCTAAATATTGTAACATATTTCCAAATAGGGGAAAATTGTAAACACATAAAATTGGCCACTAATGGCTTCAATTGGACTTTAGATCGATTCTTACCAACCTTTGAAAATTAAGCCTAATAATCACTAAACATACGAAATTTTATTGTGCATAATTCATCAAAGCTCATAATACCATTAAGACATTCCTAATTGAGGTATATTTCCATAATCAACAAAAACCTCTCATAGATTCATCTCTAAGCAACCTATGACATCACAACATGTAATTTGGCCTATAAACCTATTAAGTGGGACAAGTGCTCACATAAAATAAAATCTTGGAAATAATAAAAATTATAATGAAAATTAATTAAAATTATAAATATAATTAAATTCCTAGTTAAATTATCCTTGATCATTTAATGAAATTATAAAAAAGTAAATTCAAAAATCAAGAATATCCTAGGTTTTCATAATTACCCTTTTTGAGTTGCCAAGCCTTTGCAAATATATCAAATTATCTCACCCATACATATTCATTGAAAATCGTGAAATTTTGATAAATTTTAACTCTAATAGTGTTAATTAACTCACTTAGGTTATGTTTGAGCTCATTCCATGTTTAAACTACACCTTAACTCACCTTGAGTTGGGGTTAGTTCCTAAACCTATAAATATAAGCTTGTGCTTCTTCATTTAGAGAACTTGGATAGAGTAAATTTATAATGCAGGTTTTATAAAATGAAAAAAAATCAATAGCATTATAATGCCAAAATCATAATCCATGAGCCAAAAATGGTGCCAAGGTGAGAAGGAGATAGCTAAGCTCCATTGCCAAAGACTCTTTACACACAAGTCGAGCAAGCCACACGACAAATCATTTAGAGCATTCAAGGCAGGGGATGATATCATTATTATTTACATTTTATTTTTACTTTTCATTTGTAGTGTGTTCCCCCTATGATCTAGGATAGAGATGTTATCATGTTAGTGTGTTCATTTCATTATTTTATGTTCTACCATAATGCTAACCTCCTCTCTACATCAAATTCCTATGATCACCACTTGTAAGGAAAAAGAATGTTGAAATTAATTTTTTTTTATATTTTTAGGACCTAAAAAATTCATCTTTGAAGGATCATTATCCCCTTTCACCCATGTAACAAATCCTTCAAATTGTATTATGATTTGAAAGGTTTTCCCTTCTAGATGGTTTTTCTGGATATAACCAAATCCTAGTATAAGATTTCAACTAGTTCAAGATCATTTTCACTATGAAATGGGGCACATACACCTATAAAAAAATGCCTTTTGATATAACCACTACTGATGCTACATTCCAAATATCCATGGATATGGATTTTAAGGGTTTGATAAATGAGCTGATTCTGGTGTATATTGATGACATCATTGTTTATTCAAATCATGCTAGTGACCACCTAGATCACCCTAGGAATGTTTTTGAAAGGTGAAAAGAATTTGGATTTTATATCAATCCAAAAAAATGCATTTTCATATTTCATGAAGGGAAAATAATGGGACACATTATTTCAAAAGAGGGTCTTACAATAAACCCCAAGAGAGTAAGTGTTATCTCTTCACTAGCACTTCCAAACCATAAAAAGAGATTAAAATTTTTTCTAGGAAAGATAGACTTCATAAGAAGGTTCATTACAAATTTTTCTTCCATGTTTAGGTCCCTTAATGCCATGTTTAATAAGGGGTTAGTTTCAACTAGACATGGGAAATAAAGGATAGTTTTGAAGCCATCAAGTAGGATATTTCTCAAGATCCTATCCTTATCAACCCCAAATACAAGAATTATTTTGTTCTCTATGATTTTGGAGGGGAAGGTAGCATATCATCTATTCTGAACCAATATAATAATTAATATTTGGAACAACCTATATCCTTTTTTAGTCAATCCTTATATGATTATGAGGAAAAGTATAGTTTTGTTGAGAACCAAGAATATGCCATAATAAAATCTCTTAAGAAGTTTAGGCATATGCTCTTCAATAATAAAATTCATCTGATGGTTAGTCACCAACATGTTAAGGATTTCTTGTTGAGCTAGGAAATAAATGAAAAGAGAGTGGTTGAACTACAAAAGCTATGAAATATGACATGAACATAAAAATAACTAAGCTCATAAGAGGAAAAGGATTATGTGAATAAATTGCTTTTGATATAAGGAATACTGATGTAATATATGATATAATATATGTTCAATAAGGATTCTAACCAGCCACTCCACATCTAATCAATAGCTAGATCAATGCCATGACTATCTTCCTATAGACTGGTGAATGCCCACTTGAGTTCTAGCAGTCCAAAATGAGGTACTTTAGACACTTATTTATTTTTAATGTTCTTGTTGATGAGGTATGGTTTAGGAAAGATATTAATGGAATTATATTGAGGTGCATTGATCATGATCAACTTCTTAGGGACTTAAAGACTTGCATGATGGATAATTGGGTGGACATTTCTTCAAAAAAACCAATGCCATCAAAATAATGAGGGAAAGCTATTATTGGCTTTACCTATTCAAAGATAACCATAAATGAGTATGTAACTATGAAAAATGTGCCAAATTTATAGGCAAGCAAAGATTATTAACACTCCCTATCAAACTAATCTAAGATGACCAACCATTTGCCCAGTGGGGATTAGATTTCATTAACATGATTAATCCACCATCAAGTATAGGCCATAAATGGGTCCTTATGGAAACTAATTATTTCATTAGTTGGACCGAAGTGGTTCATTTAAAGATGCCATGAAAACATCTATCTCAAACTTCATGGATGACATTATCACTATATTTGGTGTTCCTTACACCATTATCTCAATCAATCCTAAAGCTTTTGTGGTCACTTAGGTGAGTGAATGGGAAATAAGGAACATGTATACATGAATACCTCATCCAATTATTTCCCACAAGGTAATGGCTTGGATGAATCTACCAATAAAAGTATCATAAATATTATCAAAATGATAATGGAAGATAACCAAAGGACACATCACACTAAGTTGAAATCAACACTTTGTGCTGATAGGATCACTCCCAAGAGAGCCATTAGCAATTCTCCATTCATTTTGGTCTATATAAGGGAAGATATAATTATAATATCAATTAATCTACCATCTATAGAACTCAATCATAAGTTGAAATTGATTGAAAATGATGAAATAATCATATGCTTGGTGAAACTCATGGATCTAGAAGAAGTTAGAAGCTAGTTAATGTAATTTTTGAAAGCAAATCAAGCTCAAATAAAAAGAAATTTTGAAAAAATTCATCCAACAAGAGCTTTAATAAAGGAGACATAGTTTTGAAATGGGATGTTTAAAGAGTCAAACTAGGCAAGCATATAATGTTTGATGCAATATGGAGTGGTCCATACATGATAACTCAATGTAGAGGAGCCAATGCATTCCAGATATCCAAGCTCGATGGATTGAAGCTACCTATCCTAGTTAATGGGATATACCTAGAATATTTCTTCTAAGGTTGGAATTATTTCTAAAACATTACATATATAAGGTTTAGTTGGTTTCCCTAAATAAGTTATTGCTAGCTACCCAAGTTGCACCCTCTTGAAAAGGACTATTAAAACTATCCTCAAACTTGGACTAACATTAGATTGACCTATAGGTTTTGGACTACGTACAATATAAGTAAAACCTATAGCTTTATGGGGCTAGATCCCATGATTTGTCACTAGAATTTTTTCTCTAAGACCTAATTCTATTGGGATTAAAAGGGATAAAGATGAAAATTTGGAAAGAATCCTACACTATAAGTGGTGATGCACCAATGATTAAATATACTCTCTTGATTTTTCTCTTAGAAACACTTATGAATCTAATAAAACTAATAACTGATCAGACCTATAAAAAATTTCTAGGCATGGATGTTTCATGTGAAGGTCAAGTGGGAGTTATATAACTTGAAGCTAAAGAACCTATATTTGCACAAGATATTGTTAGCCCATCAATACTTTAAGAACATTATTGCCTATTAATACTTCACACAACCTACATAGACTGATAACATGATATTAGGTTCATGAAAAGACATAAAAAAGATAATTACATTCATACATTTTGTAAATAAACTCTGACAAGGCATAATAACATTCAAAAAAGAAGTCTATAACTATTCTTCTATTGATTCAAAGGCACAATATACAAGTTTGGTAGAGATTTACTACACCCAACCAAGGGATAAAAACAAAGATCTCAATGCCTAATTATATATAATTCTCATGAGAGAATAAATAAAGATGCAATCATAGGAGAGGCCATGAATGAGACCAAGGTGGCCATATGGTAGTTAAAAATGTCATAATCACTCCTTCCATGCATTGACACTCCTTTAATGACTCCATTTTGGAATTGAGGTGAGATGTGGAGGCTATAAATTTCATGTTTGAAATCATGAAGAGTATGAACACACCCAAAATATCCCATTATTGCATCTAATTATAGTTATAAAGTACACATTAGGTGTGAATAGGCCTTCACGAGGTGTTGAGTACCCTCCTCTTCAATGTGCAAGCTGATATATATTTGAAACTATATCCATTCATTGATAATGGTATTCAATATGAAGTATACTTTCCTAAATGATAGTTACAAATGCCTAAAATTGGATCATTAATGTCATAATTCCATTCTATGCCTTCTAGGCCCTTCTACCTAAAATTTAAGTAGGCCTCACCTATAATTTCCTCATCTTTCTATTCATCTTCTCATTCGGTGATTGAGATAGTTGAATCAAAATTGAAAGTAATATGAGAAGACTTGAAATATTATTTTATTACCCCTATTTATCAATACTTAAACCTCTTAATTATCTCTCATCTACAACTCATATACCTTGCATGACTAGGCCATTTAGACTACTTCCATAGACTAGCTACTTAGGAGAAGTTAGTAGAGATACTTACAAGTAGATATATGAACATTTAAAACTTTAAATGAGTGAAAAAGTCTTGAAATAAACTTTTCCGTGTTTTATAATTATTTATTAGGTCTTATAACCTATTTTATACTCAATACCCTATAAATTTGCATTTTTAGAGGTGTTTGTACAACATCAATACAATCAAGTATCATGGACATGAGCTCTCCTGACTGGAAAACATGATGTAGGTGTTAGTCAAGTGATTCTTATCTATTTAGATGAAGTTTTCACTAAATATTTCTATTTGAGTCCTTATTGGGTTTTAAGAGGGGTTTAAGAATACCTTTATTAAAGTGCTTTATCTCCCATGAAAAGTATTCGTATAATTTTTATAATTTGAAGATGTTCCTCAGGTGAGGAAAATGCCTCCTATATAGTTTTTGAGTGTTTACAGACAAAAATGACCCACTTTGGGAACCCCCTAAAATTCAAAGTGACTAAAATATACCTTTACATCATGATAACAATTACCATAAAGGTTTGAGGTGCCCTTATTTCTTAAATGGCTCTCTATTCCACCTTTTTATGACTCTTCTCCAATGAAAGTATTAGAGCAGTCTACTTGTAGACATGAATCTTGAGATTTGGCCCTAAAACTAAGATTTTGAGGCACTTAAACCTTGTTTTCAACCTAAATATTACCTTAGAGGTCCCATATAACATCAACATTGTCTTGATTAAGCCTCTTAACCTCTGATGAATGCATACAACTCCTAGTTTCAACATTTGTGTCTATCTATAGATAGAACCAATCATGGAGGTATTTGTAAATGGTTAATAGAGGGACATTTAGAATATTTAGGAGATATTCTCCCTCTTTAACTTTATAATGCACATAAACACTTCTTATTTCTCTATTCTTAGGTTTAAACTAGTCTTTGTAGGCCTGTTCTATAAAGTCTAATCTTTGTACCTTCTCACTAATGAGTTGTCATGATCCCAAAAATTCTTGAAGAGACCCTAAATACCATTTTAATGTTAAAAAACCTCATCTGGATGTGCTTTAGAACAAGAATACACCATCAAGTAGTTTTTAGGTTTTAGGTAGGGTTTAGGATGTCCACCATCCTAATGATGGTTCATAGTGTATGGACATCCAAACCAAAACCAATTGTCATGAATTATAGTTCATTTACCCCTTCATATTCCTTCAATATCATGGGGTCCCATGCAAAGTGTGTGTGGAGAGAGGAGCATTGGAAGGTGACATTTAGGCTCTTTGCTAGCCAATTTCATCAAGTTATTTTCTTAAGGATCATTCATAAAATTTATTACCCCAATTCCTACCATTATTTAATTAATTTTTATTCCATATGGGGACTTAAAATTCCCTAAGATCCTTGGGCTTGATCATCTCTATTGTGAAGTGTATGAACAATTGAAGTTACACTTTGACCTATTTGTGTTGGGGTTATATAGATCGAGTAGGGTTTTGAAATAATTAAGACATTTTAATGGTTTACATTTAATTTAAACCATCTTATCAGGGCCTCACACACCCTTCTACATCCTTTAAGACCATCAACCTTGTTATAAGGGTTTGGAGATGCTTCAAGATGGTAGTAGTGTGTATGAACAACTTGAGGTATGCCTAATTTTACCCACCCTCAAGGGAATCTAATGGGAATATTGGATTTTTATTCACTTGGTGGATGTATGGAGACATTTTGAATCATTTAATATTATCTTAGAACCACCTATGGACTCCAATCTACCTTTAAACCCTTAAAAATAAGGATTCACTAACCTTGCCCCAAAATTGATTATACAGATTGAGCTAGGTATGAGACAAAATAATGGGTATACACACTATTTATCTAGGTAAAATGGAAGCATTAATTAATTTAAACACTCACAGTGATCATTATTACTAATTTTGAAGGCCTGGACTTGCCTATAGAGACCTCAAATAACCATTTTGTTTTGGCTATCTATAAGTTGCTTGCAATTTTGAGTGGATAGTAACATGAAGGCCATGAGGGACATTTTATTTTTTTGTTGAGATGTTTGTGGTGATATGAAATCAATAATATATCTTAGGGATAGATACACTCTCAAATAAAAAATTTTAACTTTTCTTCCTTTGCACATCTTCCCCTTCTTAGGCTTACGATATATGCTCAGTTAGGCCTATTTATCCTCAATCATGTGTTAGATGTTATCTTACCCTTTAGATGGATTTATCATTGATATTTACACCCTAACTTAGTATAATACTTGCTTATCCATTTATGAGTGTTTCCTCCTACCATAAGTAGATGTGGTTTTCCATATTTATGAACAATGTTGTAGGCATCCACTCTCATATGTTGACTGTGTACAAGGGTTTATGAGATAAGTTTATGAGGGAGTAGGGTGTTTAGAGACATTTTAAACCTTTATTAATATTCCATTATAGTATAATTAATATATTTTTGATGTACATCATCTTATGCTCATACCACTCCTTATGCCCATGAGTGGTCCACATAATGCATTTGATGGTCTTTACATAGTATGCTCAAGATGGTTTCTTGTAGGTGACAATTAGCTTATTAGTAGGGTATATGAGATATATAGGTCCAAAATTCCATTATGTTATTTAATTTAGGGTTTAAAAAGGGTATACAGTCCTATCTCACATAGTTTAGACTTGTAGTGAAGGGTGGATGGGTGGATGAGGATGACTTTGGAGTGATCTGGGATGGAATATGAAGGACAAGATTAAAACACAATGTAAATGATAGTGAAAACATCATGAAATTATATAGGTATGGATATGGTATGAAATAAAGTATGATAACCATTTGAATACAACCTAAAGGCACCTTAAAGATCATAACACCCATATCTATGAAAACACAGTACTTTGGCACAAAGAAAAGGGCACACATAATCAAAATGTGAAATATAGGAAACTTCAAGAAACCTTAACTTTGGATAGGAAACCTTAATATTTTATAAACTAACTATGTAATATTTTGAGGAAAGGAAGGTAGTTTTTATGCATATGAGGATATCATGGAGGTTAAGAGATCCACTCTTAAGGATATGATGATAACCTATTATGATTTCAACACTTCATTTCATACTCTTGGTTATGTTTGAAGGTAACATTGAATAACTTACAATGTTCCTAAAAAAAAACTTTAGATATATATGATCCTTTTCTTAGAAGACACTCTGAGTATATAAGAAGCAAATGTGGACATCAAACTTGAGCAAAGAGGTATGGGAAAGGCTGATACACTCAACCATTCTTTCAATTTAGTCAGTTTCCTCTAGAGAAAGAACTCAATACTTTATTTATTACCCAAATCTACCTAAAGACTGTAGATCTTTCTAGTCTAAAGGATTTTTGGTTCTAGTGTGATCCAGACACTAAAGATTCCATGAAAGGTTCTTTTAAGACTTGAAGAAATAAGATTCACTATTGGTTTGGCCAAATAAGTTAAAAACTCATCAAAACCATTATGTTCCATTTGGCCTATGCAAACATGAATGATGTTTAGATCCCTTAATTTATTAAGGACTATTCATAGAGCTCAAAGGACCAATCTAGAAATAAATTCTCATGAATGAAATTTGACAGAGTCTACTTCCTTAGGCCATGAGCTTGGGTTTCCATTCTCTCTCCTTCATATGGTCTATAACTTAAAGTGTTCTCTAATCTTGACAATGATCTCAAGGGGAAGGTAGGATAGTTTTGAGATCTCTAAGTATTGAAACAATCTAATTTCTCCTTCACGTGCCATTGTTGAATTCTCCTTGTAAATCCTTGACTCCACCTAAGTCAGTCCATATTGTACACATCTATACCATCTAGAAAACCTTTGAATTGTACAATTTCCCAACATGTTATCTTATTTTAAACAAAAATATAATATAATTAGGTATTAAGGAGGGAAATTAGGAGTCATTTGATGTTTTGAGGCCTATGTTACAAATTAGGGTAGCTAAAAAGGCATAATTAGCATTTGTAGGGCCCATTAGAGAGGATTTAAGCATTGACCTTAGAGTGAATGGGCTCAATGGTGTATGAAACACTTTAGAAATGGATTGATTAAGCTTCATGAATTCTATTAAAAGAGTGTATGGTAGTTTATTGGCCCATTAAAGTAAAATTAGGTCTTAACATGGTCCAAAAATACTTATTTTAGGACATATTCATAACCTTAAAGAGACATTAACACATGAATATCATACCAAAATATATGAGAGACATTTAAAACCTATTAAAGACATAAATTAGACCCCAAAAAACTCTCATGATGTTCTTAAAATCTTGAAAATGAACATACCTTGCATAATTGGATAGATCAAAGGTATTCATGACTCTTAATTAGACCACATTGTCAACTTACTTCCACCATAGCACCATTTGAATATTGAAGCTTCATAAAACTAAATAAGGACCTAAATACATGCTCAAACCTTATGAAAACACTTGAATTAAGTTGAAATAGAGGTAGGGATTATTATCAAGAAATGTTATAGCATATAAGATAGTGAACTCTTTGTATTGACCCAATCTCACAAGGTGAAAATAAACCATGATAATTGATGATGGATTAAGATTGTAAGAATATAGGTTGACCCCTTCTAGGTCTAAGACTATAAAGTGGTCAACATTTTTGGTGACTCAGTTGGCTTGACCAACCTGCTAGTCAAGGGAACTCAAAATTCTTTGACTTGTTCTATGACTAGAAAATGAACCTTTGGCTACACATATACTCTACTTAATACCTTACAGACCTTAAAAGTCAATAAGACATAACAAGATAACTAAGAAGAGATAATAAATACAACACATAATAGGAAACCACAATACAAAGGAAAAAATAACTAAGCATGTGTAAAATCACTTAGAGGAAGGATGCAAACACTAACTACGTATGTACAAGAGGAACATGATGAAAAATAATAATATAACTTGAGAAAAATCCCATTGATAAGGATTGGAATTTCCTCACCATTCAATTTGTATAGTTATAAAGCATTATTTTATTTATATCAAGTGATGATATAAGGCCCACTTTATAGACTATCAAACTTAGAGTGTTTACTAGGCTTGACACGGTCTTCAACCCACTTAAACACTATATCTTATTATTGAAAGGTCTTATATGAAGCTCTTTTATCAAATGAATTCTTAACTTAGTGTTGAATAGACCACATGGAATGCATGATACTATCCCTTGTTTCCTTTAACTCTCTCAACTCATTCATTCCTATCTCCATTGCATTATCTTTGAAGAGATCAAGTTGGTGTGCAAGCTCTAAGGCCATAAATTCAAGTAAAATGGGTAGTTTTACTTCTCTTACATAAAAAATAAGGTAAGGAGAGTGCCTATTAGACCTCTTAGGTGTGAATCTATCTACCCATAAGGTAGTCTTCAACTTTGTGTGATAACTACCCATTCCTACCTTTCCACTCATGTCACTTCCATATTTCACACCCCTAATAAGCACATCCATATCCACTTCACCTATTTAAATAACCATTTATTCCACTCCCATAGTAACCCAAGCCCCCACCAAGGAGGTGGAGATAGAAGGACCCAATGATACAACTATGGCTACTCAACCCACAAACTAGAAAGAGATATACAAATCATCAACCAAGGATTCAATGACAATATTAGTGACAAATACAACACTTATCATATTAATCACAAATGTAGAAATTTTAGCTAAAAATTAATAGATGATAGTGCCTATTGGAGCAACACAAGATTCATAAGTTACCTCTCCAAGATGGCTAGCATAATTGGTAATGAAGAAAAGGAAACAAATGGTGTCTCTGAGCACTCTAGACTATGGTCTTTTGTAGGTATCCAAATGATCATAGGCATGTCCCAATACCATATATAGAATATCATATGATGTAGAATGGGAAATATATGTGGAAATTATAGTTCCCTCACCAAATAAACAAAAGGAATATTTAGTGATGGGGGATTATCAAATATCTAAAGTGCACCTAAGTCATCCTACAAGAGAAGGACAAAAGCATGATGTTCATTCAATTATCATCTCTCTTTTTGAGAAGATGAACAATGAGAAGGTAATTGAATATGAACTAAAAAATAAAGTTGAGTATTTGAAAACTATCTTGAAGAATTTCATCTATCTATTAGCCTAGCCAACTAATTCTCTTTCTCAATTCCTTGACAAAGAAACATTTGAGGCAATAATACAAATTGGTACCATGAGAAGGGCCATAAAATACTAGGATGATGAACTCATAACAAAAGGAAATTGAGTGATAGAGATGGAAATGGACTATTATAATACTCTGAAGGATGATCTTGCATGTATAAAAGCAAAGATAAATAAATATGAGGAAGATATTGAAATACTAAACCTATTCTTTCCAAAATTATAGGCTATTGACCTAATTGAGATTCACACTCTCCTGTCAGAAAAGATATTGAAGATTTATATAGAGCATGAAGAGATAGATATGGTAGCCCATTTTAGAATTAGGATAATCACTAAGAGTATTGATAAATCCAAAATTACATGTTATAAGGTCACATATACAATTTATGACATTGAAGATTTACATGGTAAATTGTCATGTGAAGCAACATATCACCAAGATAAACCCAATCCTATTCAATAGGTTCAATACAAGTTCAAAGAGGTAGTCAAGAGGGAATCAACATGGTATATAACTTTTAAATTGAGTTCTATCCATTGATTCATTAGGTATCATAATACACTAAATTAGATGAGAAAAGATACTCAAGTCTATAGAGTTGCATCTAGGGAACTTTCTAAAGTAATAGTAGAATGTTAGATCAACAACCTTTACACACTTAGTCCTGATGAAGAATGTCTTAAAGATATATTCAACAAATTTTATGCTTATATCAAGAATATACAAGAAAAAAAGGATAAAGAATCTTCAGAGGTATGGTTGTGGATTAATTCTTTCAATTAAATACATTTTGTAAATTACATTTTTTATTGTAAGAAACAATGTAATGTTACAAGTTTAAAATTACAACTATAATTTTGAAAGATATTTTTGTGAAAGAGCCACTTGTAGTTTTCAATTATCTTTTTTCAAGATTTAAGTTGTAAAGTGTAAACTTGTAATTCACACTTTTCCTTTTGACAAATTTTGAATTGCTTCAATTACAAAAAACTCATGTTGTAATTTACACTTTCCTTTTTTTCAAGTTGAATGACTTAAAATTTGTAAAAGTCTTCACTTCAAATTAAAAAATAGGTTTTAAAAGTTATAAATTAAAATATCCAAAAGTGATTAATGTTTACCAAGTAATGGTTCATTTTGGCACCTCATTTATTGAGAGAGTTAACAAAAACCCAAATGAAAGAAGCAAGGGTCAACTATAAGTTTTCAATGTATATTTATACTCCAAATTTTTAAAAAATTCATAGTAGTTGAATTATTATTTTCCATCTATCTACTCTACTAAGGACTCAATTCAAAGCTAAGGAGGAGGATATTTGTATGAAGTTTCCTAGATTTTTTTGCCCTGAAAATGAGCATAAGGTTTTGATAACTTCCTCTATTTCAAGATATTATTTTTGTATATATATGAATACCCTATCATAACCCATATATCCTTTTTATATTATAGAAATTATTCTACCCATGAAGAATTGATCTACATGTTGTAACTTGGAGAAATTTAATAGACTAAAGTTTTACCTTCCTTGCATTGTGTCATCTTTGTGCATATTAGATTTATGAATGCTTGATTCTTATTTCAATCATATAGATTCATCTATTGTATTATTTTTTTCCCTTTTGAAAGTTTGTTGATGAAAATAAAGAAATATGTTCCTTATTTGATAAAGATTCCATATTACCTTTGATCTCATATTTATGCAAGATTGTGCTCTAATAAACTCATCATATCAAACATTCAACTATGTTCAAAATAAATAAGAATTAATTTCCATTATATGATTTGGTACAATCACCATTTTCTAGTTTTTAAATCATTTTGAAACTCTTTTCCTCACAAGTCAAACCCTAGTTAGGATAAATGTCACTAAAAAGTAGTACTTTGATGTGAACTATTCATATACCAGTTACACTAAGCTTAGTGAATGGAAGCTAACCTTCTTTAAAGGTTCACCTCAATTTTCCAAGGTTCCACAACTTGGAGGTGATCCCATTGTGTCGTTAGATTTTCCACATATTGTAACTCATGCTACTCATTAAACTATAAATATAAAATGGGTAGAAAATCTAATTGATAATAGTTTTTGGCATGCCTGATGGGACCCAAAGATCATAGCTAGGAGATTAGTGATATTATCATCAAATGTTTTACAAGACTCGTATACATTTAAATATCATCTGATGACTCCAGTGGTCTATGGATTCAATAAATCCAAGTTTTTAATGTATGCCAAAGATATAGACAACATCATATAACAAAGGTAAGAGGATTGACTTGAAAGAACTATCATTTCCATTTAAAAAAATCAAGATCAATTGTACCTTATAATAAAATAAATCCAACAAATATGTTTGCATCTCATACAAATACCCGTGGTTGTTTCATATATCTAGTAATGGCCCTAAGAAATTATAATTTTGTGGCATTTAATGGAGGTATTACACTTTTTTTGGCCTAGTATGGTGGTATACCTACCTAGGCTCTAAAAATCCTTCCTTATTTCACCTGTGAAACTTCCATTACTCTCATTGAACATATAGAGGATATTAATAACATCTATTCATCTCAGAACATATCACAAGATAATGTTGCTATTAGATTTCTTGCCTCCTCATTTAAGGGTAATGCCTTACAATGGTACATAAGTTTGCTTATTAATTCCATCTATGTTTGGGATGATTTAGGTTATACCTTATCCACATAGTTTAAGGATAAGTGTGACCACATCTCACTTATTGAATAATTAACCACTATTAAATGGGATCCTCATGAGTTTATGAGTGATTTAAATTTTTTCTTTCAAAAGACATGGAATATAATCCCAATGTTGGTCAATCAAACCCCAAATAATGCTTTATTATGTCACTTAAGTGCCTTAAATAGTGATATAGCTATCATGATTCAAACAAAGGGTCGAACCATACTCATTAATGATTATGAAATAGTAATAAGAGTAGAAAATTAATACATTTAAGCTATAAAAATTTCCTCATGGCCTCTAATGACATTATTTTAGAGTTATCTCCCACACAACCTACTATAGCCCCAATTCCCACCACAAATAATACACTAGATTTGACAACTACCCATTTTGATGATTTTTATGAGGTTAATTTTTTAATTAAAAGATTTGGCAATGATTTGGTAGTTATGAAAAGTCATAAATCCCAAAATTATAAGCCTTATCAACTAGCTAACCAAATATATTATACCAATAGGCAACCATACCAAGGAAAATCACAAACTTGAAGTAAAATCATGCAGACAAAGCCTCCAAACATCCATGATCTACCTATACCAAGTACTTTTAAAGCCACTATACTTATTTAAAAAAACCTATCTCAAGAATAAGAGTGGTGTTGACATTGTGATCAACTGCATAATTAGAATGATTGTCCTAATGGTGTCATACTTCTTAGTAGGAAGATGCATAAGTGCCTAGTCAAAATGAAGCCACTCTTTTGAATTGGTAAGAGGAGGATTTTTGTGGCATGAATTAGGAGGAAGCAATAACCAATGGTGGTAATTTGATGGTAGTGAATACATGTTATAAGAAGAGGAAAATAGTAAGTGATCAAACCCCCAGGGTTGAGTAGGATACAATTTATAAATTTTTATAAGAGGTTATAAAAGGTAACATAGTTCAAAGACCACCCAATGTGCCAATGGGCCAGCCAAAGTCAAAATTATTAACCCTAAATCTCATGAAATAAGAAATCCCATAAAATAACTAGCAAAGGTTGGTAATATTACTTTTAGTATTTTAGAATAAATGAAGAAGACTAACTTGAATGTCACCATGTGGAAAGCACTATCTATTCTATCATAGAGGGACTTAGTTTAGGAAGCTCAAAAAAACCTATAAATAATAGATAAAGTCCAAACTAAGGGACCCATTGATGTGATTAACTTGTGTCAACCTCAAATCGAAACAAAAGTAAGTAGAAATGGTAAGCCTCCCCATTTTTACCTTTCACTCATAGTTGGGTAAAATCTTATACATAATTGCATGGTAGACTCTAGGGATAGCAATTCTATTATGCCCAAGAAAATAGCTGATGATCTTGGTATTAAATACACACCTATCATAAAAGAGTGATTCAATTAGATGGGACTACTATTCAAATAGCTAGGACTATAAAAGGTTTAAACCTTACCATCCATGCATGTCCAAGCTTATCCATATCCCATGATATCTCAGTTATTGACCTACCCCCTATTTTTCTATTTGCCTTTCTTGAGACTTCACTTCAAAAATGGGAGGGTACTTATCTACTAATTGGTCCAATATTTTATTAAGATAAGAAACATGACTGGAGTGACAATAAGAGCTAAGCTAATTAATAAATACCACATTGAACCATACACTCCTATCTTTATGGATATGAATTGCACATTGCAAGATTAGGAGGAGGAACCTAACCATGAGGTTTCAACACCCATGGAAGAAATCCAAAATACTCATCTTGATGAATGGGGATCAACTGTCTAGTTTTATCCTTATGATTATGTCAAGGAAAAAGGTTTTGGTATGATTGCTTTCATGAAAATGATGCAATCATCCCAAAACTTATGAAATTAGATAAGGATCTCAATGGAATGTAGTAATTATTCTTCAATAGCTCAAGAAGAATGAATGGTATAGGTGTAGGTAGTTTTTTTTATCTCTCCCCAAAAGGATATTTATTTATATTCTTATAGACTTTAGTTCAAATTTTGTAACAATGTAGATGAATGTGAGGCATTGATTCAATGTCTCTAGATGGATAAAGAAAGATGAATACAATCACTACAAGTGTTTGGTGTCTATGAATTGATCATTCACCAAGTAAGATCAAAAATCTCAACTAAGAATAACTTTCTAAGATCTTATAAACATAAGATTTGGGACTAATTAGAAGATTTTATCAGATTAAACATTCAATCAGTACCAAGAGAATAAAACAAGCATGTTGATAGCATGGACTCTATGGGTTCTCAATATAACCTACCTAAAGAGATAAATAAGGATAATAGACATCATGTAAAATTAATAGTGAGACCATATATTCCTAACAATGCAACCAAGTGGCAAGTTTTTGATAGTGAAAACCAAATTATTAAATTTTATGAGATGAGGTGAAATTATCAAACAAAAATCAATCAAGACTCTAAGAACAATATGGGGATCAAATAATTAAATTGATGACAAATAAGTTACCCATGGGTCTTGTTACTTTGGAAAGCATATTGAACTTTGATGATTAGTTGAAGGGTGATCATAAAAATATCATAGTCAGGGAAGAAGACTATGAGCTAGTATTCATCTCAGAAGGCAAAGTATTGAAAACTAGAAATTTATGCAACATTTTAGAAAAATTGAGATTTTATTTGATTATGTCAAGAATCTGATGATAACTTCACTTGGAGTTATAAATATTTAAGGGGTTTTAACCCTAGATTATCCCAACACATAATAGAACTTGACCCAAATACCAAGGATATTAGATAAAACCACAAATATCTAAGGGGTTTTGATGAAGAGTGACCTATCCAAATTGATAGAGTCTAACATTATTTTCCCTATCAAAATCTCATCTTGTGTTTCTACTTTAGACCCTGTAAGGAAGAAAATGGTGAAATCAGGCTTTGTGTAATTTTTGGGACCTAAACAATGCATCCTTGAAGGATAATTACCCCCTCCCACCCATGGAACAAATCCTTCAAAATATATTAGGATCTGAAGGGTTTTCCCTTCTAGATAGTTATTTTGGATATAACCAAATTCTTGCATAGGAATCTAACCAATTCAAGACTAAATTCACTACAAAATGGGTCACATATTCCTATATAAATATGCCTTTTGGTCTAACCAACATTGGTGCTACATTCTAAAGATCCATGTATATGGATTTTAAGGGTTTGATAAATGAGATGATTCTAGTGTAGCTTGATAACACAATTGTTTATTCAAAACATGCTAGTGACCACCTAGATCACCTTATGAATGTTCTTGAAAGGTGCAAAGAATTTGGAGTTTCTCTCAATCCAAAAAAGTTTATTTTTGTAGTTCATGAAGGGAAACTAATGGGAAACATTGTTTTAGAAGAGGATCCTGTAATATACCTAGAGAGAGTAAGTGTTATATCTTCACTGTCATTTTTGAGCCATTAAAAAGGACTATAAAGTTTCTTATGAAATATCAACTTTGTAATAAGGTTCATTCCAAAGTTTACGTCTATGGTCAGGCCCCTTAATGTCATGCTTAATAAGGGGTTAGTTTTAGTTGGACACAGGAAGGAAAGGATACTTTTGAAGCCATCAGGTAGGCTATTTCTCAATATCCTATTGTTGTTAACCCAAATTATTTGAATTATTTTATTCTCTATGATTTTGGGGGGGAAGGTAGTGTATCATCTATTTTGACCCAACAAAATAAAGAATAGTTGGACTAGCCTATATCCTTTTTATTCAATCCTTGAAGGATTATGAGGAAAAGTATAATTTTTTAGAAGTAAGTATATGCTATAATAAAATCTCTCAAAAAGTTCAAGCATATTCTCTCCAATAATAAAATTCATTTGATGGTTAGTCACCAAAGTTTCAAGGAGTTCATGTTGAGCTAGGAAATAAATGAAAAGAGAGTAGATTGGATAACAAAAATCATGGAATATGATGTGAACATAAAAATAAATAAAATGATAAGACAAAAGGCCTTATGTGAAAAAATTTCTTATGATATAAATATTTTTGATGTAGTATATGTTCAATAGGAATTCCAACTAGCCATTCCAAATTTGATTAATAGTTAGATCAGTGACATGACTATCTTCCTACAGATTGGTGAATACTCGCATGAGTTCCAAAAATCCAAAAGGAGGTACTTCAAACTATAGTTTATTCCTTATGTTCATTTTTATGGGGTATTTTTTAAGAAATATATGATTGGAGTTATTTTTAGGTGCATTGAGTATGATCAAATTCCTAGGGTGATCAAGGAGTGTCATGATGGCTCATGGGGTGGAAAATTCTCTACAAGAACCAATACCATAAAAATAATGAGGGTAAGATACTATTATCTTAAAACATTCAAATATACCTATAAATGGGTATATAAATGTTAGAAATGTGCCTACTTAATAAGCAAACAAAGACTAGAAACACTCTCTCTCAAAACAATCCAAGTTTACCAGTTATTTATCCTATGGGGATTAGATTCATTGGCATGATCAATCCATTATCAAGTATGAGTAATAAATGGTTCCTTATGGAAACTGATTATTTAACTAGATGGAATGAATTGGTTACATTGAAAGATGATACTAAACAATCTATCTTGGAATTCATGGATGACATTATCACTAGAATTGGTATTCCTTACATTGTTATCTCAGATAATGCTAAAGATTTTATGGGCACTTAGGTGAGTGATTGGGTGGTAAGGCACAATGTATACCTTAATACCTTATCTAATTATTATAATCAAGGTAATGTCTTAGCCTAATATATTGATAAAAATATAATAATGATTATTAAAATGACAATGGAAGATAACCTAAGGATATGACACACTAAGTTGAAATCAACACTTTGGTCTGATAGGATCACTCCCAATAGAGCCATTGGCAATTATCCATTCATGTTGGTATATGCAAAGGAGTATATGATTCTAATATCAATTGATTTAACATCTATAAAACTCAATAATAATTTAGACTTATCAAAAATGATGAAATGACCATATGCTTTACATAAATCGTAGAGCTAGAAGAAGTCAAGAACCAATCAATGCAAGTTCTATAAGCAAATCAATCTCAAATAAAAAGATATTTTGACAAAAAATGATCCAATAAGAGATTCAATGAAGGAGACATGGTTCTAAAATGGGATGTTGAAAGAGCCAAACTAGGAAAGCATATAAGTTTTGATGAAATATGGAGTAGTCCATTCATCATAACTCAATGAAAAAAAGCTAATGCATTCTAGATATCTAGGCTTGATGGATCAGAGCTACCTATCCCAATTAATGAGATATACCTCAAATATTTATTTTGAGGTTGGAATTCTTTCCAAAACATTATATATATTAGTTTTAGCTGGTTTCTCCAAATAAGTGTTTGTTAGCTACCCAAGTTGCACCCTCTTGAAAAATACTATTCAAACCCTCCTCAAAATTGGACTAACATTAGATTGACCTATAGGTTATGGGATACCTATAATCTAGGTCAAACCTCTTATTTTATGGGGCTATATCCCTTGATTTGTCACTTTAATCCTCTCTCTAAGACATAATTCTATTGGGATGAAAAGGGATAAAGATGAAAACATAGAAGGAAACCTACACTAGAAGTGATGATGCACCAATGATTGACTATCCTCTCTTGATTTGACGCTTAGACACACTTATGAATATGATGAAACCAATAGCTAGTCAAACCTACAAAAAAATAGTCTAAGCATGAATGTTTCATGTGAAGGTCCTGTGGGAGTTTTGTAACTTGAAGGATAAGGACCTAAATCTACATAAGATACTATTAGCCCATCAACACTTCAATAACATTCCTACCTATATATACTTCACACAACCTACATAGAATGATAACATGAAATTAGGAGCATGAAAATACCTATAGAAGATAATTACATTCATATATTCTACAAATAAACTCTCAAAAGGCACACTAACATTCAAAAAAGAAGTCTACAACTATTATTCTATTTATTCAAAGGTATAAGGTACAATTTTGGTAGAGATTTACTATGCCTAGATGAGGGTTGAGAACAAAGAGCTCAATGATTCCTTATATATAATGTTAATGAGATAATATATAAGAATATATGTGTAGGAGAGTCTATGAATGCGACCAAGGTGGCCATATTGTAGTTACAATAGTCATAATCACTCCTTTCATGTGTTAACACTTTTTTAATTACTCCATTTTGGTTTTGAGGTGAGGTGTGGAGGATTGAAATTCCCTATTTTACTTCATGCAGAGTATGACCATGCCAAAAATATCCCATTATTCTATGTAATGATAGTTATAAAGTGTACATGGGGTGTGAATAGGCCTTCAAGTGGCGTTAAACAACCTCCTCTTAAATATTTTTGCTAATATGGATTTGAAACTATCTCCATTCATTAATAATGGCTTCAAAATGAAGTCTTCTTGCCTAAATTGTAGACACCTAAAAAGTGTCTAACCCTTTGTCTTCCTCTATCCCCTCGGTCCCTTGCCACCCCTATCCTATCCCTAACCTACCTAAGTCTTATTAATTGAAAATAATCACCTATTTTTAATTAAATAAGACCCTTTTCCTTCTCCTTTCCACCTCGCCATCCTAGTGTACCCTCCTTGGATCCCCTTCATTCCCCACATGGCCATTTAATGCCTTAGACTCCCATTCCAACCTCTCCTCTCGCCCATTTAACCACCTGTCGACCGTTTCATCCTCGCATTCATTTGACCTGGCTGCTGGGAAACGGATAGAAGGCTATTTTTAGCCTTTTTCCGGCCTTTTAGCCGCTGACATCGGTCAGCCCTCGGCTGACGTCGGCGATATTGCCAGCGTCGGCACCCTTCATAACGGTTTTCTTCACCGTTATCTCTCTCTCTGGTTCCGCTTGGCTTCTCTTCGCTCTTTGTGTCTCTCTCTCTGGCATCCCAACTCTTGAACCTTCGTATCAGACCCTTGCATCCGTCCTCCCACTTGACCTCCCTGCCAATCAATCTGGCTCTCTCCCACAGGTGCACAGCAAGCTTCTACAAGTGAACAACAGGGATTCTCCATCAGCAACAGGTTTCACATCCATCATCATCAACAATAAGATCACCACCTTCTTCAGCAGGGCACAGGTATGTTCTCTATTTGTTTTCTTTGTGCTTTCTAGTCATCTGCTTTTTAACTAGATTTAGCACCCCCTCAGCCCTGACTGTCACCCAGACCCAGATTTCTATCTCCCAGATCGGCTTCCTCTATCTCCCTGTCCCTCTCTGTCCTTCTGACTAAAACCATCCTCAAACCAGGCCCAGAGCAGACTCAGACCTTCGTCCACAGACCCGTCCACAGACCAAACCCAGCCCAGACTCTGTCCAAAACTCGACCAGACCTGCCTAAACACCATCCAAGCCTATTGCCTCGACCGACGCCGGTCATTACCCCGACCGACGTCGGCAGACTAACCGACATCGGCGGACCCGACAACCGACGCCGGTAACATTTCTGACGCCGGTGACTGTGACTAGGCCGATAGCTTCTTCCAAGTAAGCCTTTGCTTCCTTTTCTCTTTCAGTTTGCTATCATTTCAGTCTATTTTAGCATTCTATCTTTTTATCAGTCATTTATCTCTTTATCAAATAGTGGGTTGACCTCCCTCAAGGAAGTTCTCATACTTCTGGGAACAAGCTCTTGCTTGGCAACCCACCGTCCATCTATCTAACATTTTCTTGTCCAAGTTATTTTTCGTTGCAGGTGTCATTCCTCCATAGCCAAAGAGGGGTGCTCACAAGCGTCTAGATTTACGGTGCGCAATCTTTAGTCCAGGTACTTCCCATGCCTTGTCCATTACTTTTTAGTTTCTTCTTTCTCTTAAATCTAAAAGCAAATTTTGAATAGAAACACTCTGGCACGCCCGGTGGGACCCTAGGTTCCTCCTGGGTTCCTTTTCCTTTTCATTCATTTAGGTGCATTTAGGCTCCTTCTCTCTTGTCTCTTTCTTCTTCTTCTCAATGACACTATAAGCAGGACTAAAACGAATCCTTCTTTTCTTCCTTGCATTCTAGACTAGTCTAAACATCATACTCTTGACCCTTTCTCAAAACTTGTCTTCATCACAAACATCACATTTCGACTTGGGCATTAAAAAGTATTGCACTTTCATTTCTACTTGTGCTTGCATTAGTCCACATCTAGTAACTTAGACGCATATTGAATGAACCGTAGACACTTGATGTTACACTACCGAACCACATGCACTAAATGAACATAAAACATACCTGAAACAAGGCCCGACTGGGATTTCATCCCCCAGCGGATACCTTACCCGTCCCGGTGACCCTACTTGGATTTCATCACCAAGGGGGAAGCCCACTCCGTTCTCTAGCGGAGGATAAACTCTAGGCAAGGTATATCTTGGCTAAGCGAGACCAGCTAACCACTAGAATCGTGAAGTGAGGGGAGCTTGCTCCTTAGCACCAGGCCACGTACCAGACCCTAACACAGATTTTTGAACACCTAAAACAACACCTGAAACCATCTTTAGACTGCCTTCTTTTAGGACCCATTTTTCAGCCAATCTCCCCAAACATTCATCTAAGGCATAAGCCACAATTTCTAAGGTTAATTCTTAGGATTTATCGCTTAGGCTTGTCTGTCTCTCTCTGTTTTCCTCTTCTCATCTGATTGTTTGAGTGTGTGAGGATGTTTTCTTCTTTGCTTTTCCAAGAATCTTCAAACCTTTTGGTTCTCTGGAAGACACAGTCACCGACATCAGTTCTGCCACTGACGTCGGCCTATCCCTGTCACCGGCATCGGTTCTGCTACCGACGTCGGCCTTCCTCTGTTACCGGCATCGGTTATCTGACCGACGTTGGCCATCATTTATTACCGACATCGGTTTTTAAACTGACGTCGGTCTCTGTCACTATCCTTTTTTTCAAAAATCAGCAGCCTGAAACCTATCCCTTCTCTGTCAAAAAACTCCATTCTAGTTTTTTGAGACTAGAAAAACACAGTTTCTGGAACCAGGACCTCTTCTTAACCACTTTAGCCAACAGCCACTGCCGTCTATCTTGTCTCTAACCAGTCCTATCATGGAGTTCCACTCAGAGACTGAAAGAACTCCTACAGAACCGACCCCGACCCCAACCCCGACTCAAATTCCCATCATTCCTGAAGGGGACCAAGATTTCGAGAGATTCTTGGACCTCAATATCGCAGCCCTCCAAAACTATCTCGCGAGAAACCCAACGCGAGACCTTTCGAGTGATGTGGTGATGACATCCACACCATTCGCCACCCAACCCTTTTTGACTCAGCCTTTCGCCTCAACTATTAACCCAACCATGGCCAATACGCAAAGTTTGGCCTCCCCGTCTATTTTTAGACTGACCTCCATCGGGGTTCCATTACCCCCTCAACTACCTGCAATTCAACCAAGTTCTACATCATATCAGAACTTAATTGCCTCAACCCCTCACACTCTTGCGCCCACAAATGTAGGAGTGCCAACCTATCTTTCTACCAGTGCCGCCATTCAACCACCTTTGGCAGTGCCCAGTCAACCTATACCTTCGACCTTCGTAACGCAACCACCTCTAGCCTCCACTTCCGCCCCTGCGACTAGTCATCCATACATTGTACAACCGACTATGTCGCACGCCTCCTCTAGCCTCTTCCAAGTGCCTTACAACTTAGGGGGCGCTCAACCCGCCAATCCGTCAGTAGATCTTATCAAGATGTTGATGGATAAAATGTCCAGTCTCGAAGTCTCCATTTCCGGTTCAAGCAATACTTTGTCATATGAACAAATTTGCAATGAGCCCATCCATCCTTCCGTCCCTATTCAACCATATCCTAACCATTGGGAGCTTCCTAAATTCACTCTCTTTCAGAGTAAGGAAGACCCACAACAACATCTACGGGCATTTAGACATGCCTGTTATCTTATCGCCCACGACGATGCGTTACTTCTACGCACGTTCCCTATGTCCCTTTCTGGCCCTGCCCTTGACTGGTATAGTTCTCTTGCCAGACACTCTATCTTTTCATTCATCCAACTCGCCCAACTATTTCTCGACCATTTCTCAATCAACATCACCAAACAAGTCTCAATCTCAGACCTTTACTCCATCAGGAAATTTGACGACGAATCAATTGTCGACTTTGTCGCTCGTTGGAGAGGCTTGATTAACCAGCTCTCCTTCTCTTTACCTCAACCCGAGCTCATCGAGCTCTTCTCTCGAGCATGTGCCAACCATATCTCTTCTACCTTGCGGATTCAGACATTTCGCACTTTTGATGAAGCTTTCATCATGGCTCGAAAGCTTGAACTCCATGCCCTTGAAGAAGATAAGGTCAAATTACGTAATACCAACGCAAAATCTACTGACCATTATTCTTCCAGACCTTCTTCTTCTGCCAACTCCAAGTCCAAAGGAGTGGCCAATACTATGGTCGTTAGATCACCATCCTCAACACCAATGAATTACTCTCAACCTTCGACATCTTCCAGCATCACCAAACAATTCCAACAACAGTACATTCAGCGTTCTTACACTCCACTTGGAGAACCATACACTTCCATTTTGGAAAAACTTCTCAAGCAGGGGGTCCTCAATCTCCCCCCAATCTGACCACCTCAATTTGACCCTTCAAAGGCCATCCCTACATGGTATAGGGAGGCTGACTTCTGCCACTTTCATCGCGTCCAAGGCCATGACATTGACAACTGCCAAACTTTCAAAAACACCGTCCAAGACATGATCGACAAGGGGGATCTTATTTTAGATAACCCGAACGCCCCACCTAACCAACATATTGACATCTTTAAACAACCATTTTCGAATCATCCACCTACTCAAAACAACATCTAGACTTCGACCAAAGACCCTCAAGACCATGACATTCACACGATTAGCACTATCTTGCCTCTTGTCCTTGACCAACCTCTTCCAATAAAGGATGAGGAACCTCCTTCTCCTACTAGTCCTCCATCTACCTCTCTTGTATCGGAGGACGCTTTGACCACATCAACGCCATTAAGCCCACCTTCATCTGAAGACCCTACCTTACCTACTCCTCAACTACAAGTAGAAGGCACTATCATCCATGCCCTCTGCCCACTTGAGGAGCCAGACTCTCTTATTTCTTCTCCACCGAGAGAAGAACTAGTCTCTCCACCCGTTTTAATCGGAGGAGGACCCAGTCGCGGTTTCCTCTTGCCCTTTGCCTGAGATTGTTACATCTCACTCACCTTCATCCACATCCAAACCCAAACCCACATCTAACCTCGCCTTGCACAACGGCGGCCCTCGACCCAAACACACGAAAGCTACTAGACCACACTGGAGAACTCCTCCCCCACCTTCGTCATTACCTTCAATCTTGGGCCCGCATCCATCCACTTTAATAGGAGTGCTTCCTACTCCCATCCTTCACAGAGGCACATCACCTCCATTACTTCCTCATCCCATCAGACATACATCTCATCCGAACTCTCGACCTATGCCTCTTTCACCTCCCAAACCAACGTCACCAACCCTCACTGCAATAAAGCATCTAGACCCGTTAGCAGGTTCATATGTCTTGCTCTTACGGCACTTGTTGCAGTCATCTCATATCAACCTCCCGCCTCTTCACCAATATCAATCTCTCGGACCTAAACCACCATGGTTCGATGACACTCGCATTTGTGCGTATCATCGCACGCCTGGGCACGACACGGAGCATTGTCATGCCCTCAAGGTTGCCATTTGCCAATGTCTTGGGAATGACACCCTTCTTCTCGACCACGTTATCAACAAACCCTCAACACCACCCCACTCATCAACTCTCAGATTAAGACCATCTTGGTTCGACAACTCCACATTCTGCCATTATCATCACACTCCGGGACATGACACTGAGCGTTGTTGCGCTCTTAAAGCTGTCATTCGTCAGCACCGAAAAAAGGATTCCCTTCTCATCAAGGGTCCTCTTGACCACCTTTTCGACAAAACATCAATCTCGACTCATGCCTCTCCAACCTCATCACCTAAATCAGGATCTCCACGCCAGACTATGGTCCCTTTGCCACCTTTGACCCCCTTATTCGACATTAACACCATCCATCTGACCACTAAACCTCAACCGACCTTAACCAACCTTTCAAACATTCTCCCTACCCGCTGGGGGAATTCATCCTTTATTCAAACCTTGACAAACTATTTAACCCAGTCTCTACCACATATCAATCACTCATTTTATCTTAAAACTCGACCAAGTATCCACCGACCCAACCCCCGACCAATTATTCGACTAGTCTCAACCAAACTTCAACCAAATATCAATCACCCTGACCTCTCGACCAAGCATTCAACCTTTCTCAACCAACCAACAACCATATCAGTCAACTTCACATCCATCAATCAACACCTGACCAATCTGGAAAGAGCCACATGGGGCAAGTCCGCTCTTAATTGACTCGGACCTTAACGCACTAGTATGGGTCAGGGACTTATCGTCTGTCTTCCCTCGACAGATGGCTAGAACCTGAGCCTCTTAATGCGTTGCATCTTCGACCATTCTTCTGCTAGTCGAGTACTCATCTACTTGACACGTAACTTGAGCTCGTCCCTTGAGCAATCCTCATCCTCTTAATCCTCATCCCTTTCAACCCTATTCTCCTTTAACAAGTCCTCTACGACCCTTCTATGATGCATGGATGCTTTGTCCTAATAAAAGGGGCGTCCTTGAACTTCTACAGCCTTGTCCATGACTAACAATCAAAAATATATCAAGATGTCAAAACATATCCATGGTCACAAAATCAAGTCACAATCAAAAAGACAGACTGCTCCCTTGAAGGACAGCTGTACTATCATTGCTGTATTACTAGACTGATCCCTCGAAGGACAGCTAGGCCAACTTATCAAACATTATTAAGCAAAAATATAGACCACTCCCTCGAAGGATGGCTATGACTAATCTTGCTACAAACAGCACCTTTCTTAGAAGCTTCCCGCATTGATCAGCTTCGCAACATGACCACTACATCAAAAGACATCTCTATGTAGGCTTCCCGCATCGATCAGCCTGCGCAAAAAAAAAAAAAAAAAAAAAAAAAAAAAAAATGAGTCACGGATTTGGCTTGTAGTTGTCTCAGGGTCTCCTATAAAAGGGGCAAGGTTATTCCTACTCTTAAATTGGGTTACCCTACCCTCTTCCTCTCACTTGCTCAAGGGACTTCGAGCTCACTTTAATGTCAAAGTGATTCGATTACCGTTCTAACTCAACACTGGTCAATGACGTAATGCATGAACGGGGCTTTGGTTCTACTAACCCCAATCTATGCTTCCTTTCTGGTCCTTGTCAATGAAAGAGCGATTTGCCTTTCATCTTTTCTCTTCGCTTTGGTCACATTTAACCACATCAATTGGCGACTCATCTCAAACCCAACCATTTTCAGCTGACATCACTCTAGACCATTTCACATAGTTTCTATGGACACCAGTACACATGGAAACTACCGACTAGACCCAATTTATGTTAAGCATAAACCAATACTTGCTGAAGCATAAATAGACTTCTATTCATTCTTAGCATACATCCATCACGACTATGGAAACTTGCTAGGGATGAAAGACTCTCGACCAATTCTACAGAATACCCCATCTGTAGCATCATTTTATCCTCATCTTACCCTCGTCATTTCAACACATGACCAATCTCATCATCGACCAATCTTCTCAATTTGTCTGAACTACATTGGTCTGAGGCCCTATGACCAGGGCTATGTAGGTAGCACTCAGATAACACATCCTCTGAGGTTAGCTCGACCACCCCCGTTTGTTCGTCTCTTTGATGGACAAACCTTCTCTTCTGCGACCTTGACCTTGATCACGCCCAGTCTATCAACTTTCTTTGTCCAAGACCAATCATTCTCTTTGACCAAGACCAATCATTCTCTTTGACCAAGACCAATCATTCTCTTTGACCAAGACCAATCACTCTCTTTGACCAAGACCAATCATTTTCTTTGTCCAAGACCAATCATTTTCTTTGTCCAAGACCAATCATTCTCTTTGACCAAGACCAATCATTCTCTTTGACCAAGACCAATCATTCTCTTTGACCAAGACCAATCATTTTTCTTTGACCAACACCTATCATTTCTTTGACCAAGACCAATCAATCTCTCTGACCCTCCCTCCCTTTTAGGGAGAACTACATCGCCCTGAGGCCCTTCACACAGGGGCTATGTAGGCAACACTCAATTGACATGGGGTCTTCTGAGGTTAGCTCGGCTGCATCCTTTCATCCATCCATCCTCTTTACCAATAACCATCCTTCGACCTTCGACCACTTCCAAGACAATGTTGCCTTGGTTGTTTTTGCGTGTGTGCTACCTCACGGCTGGTTAGCAGAATTGTCTGCAGACTATTTTTGACCCTTCACAAGTATAGGATCGCGAGCCAGTTGATCCCTACTACTTGTGGCTTTTTCATGTTTCTAGGAGCACTTCCTGAGCCCTGGATACCTGGAACACGACGACCATTTGGAGCTTCAGCTTAAATTGAGTGACTCGATCAGCAGACGACTAAATGCTGGGGCCCGGTTACTTCAATTTTGGCACTCCTTGACCCTCGACATGTGACAATTTGACCCGACCATCTTGTGCAGTGGTATGCACGCAATCATGACTTTTGCAGCGCTCTCACTCACCTCTCTCTTTCTCATCCACCTTTTGTCAAATCAGCACCCGACATCAGGTTCCTTCCCTCGACTCCTGCTTTGAGGGGGAATACCTCATCCTTACTTCGGGGCAATCCACATCATCCTCCACATAGGGCAACCACTCCCTATTTTTGTCTTGTAGTTCATTCAGAACAACCAACAAGACAAAAAGGGGCAAATGTAGACACCTAAAAAGTGTCTAACCCTTTGTCTTCCTCTCTCCCCTTGGTCCCTTGCCACCCCTATCCTATCCCTAACCTACCTAAGTCTTATTAATTGAAAATAATCACCTATTTTTAATTAAATAAGACCCTTTTCCTTCTCCTTGCCACCTCGCCATCCTAGTGTACCCTCCTTGGATCCTCTTCATTCCCCACATGGCCATTTAATGCCTTAGACTCCCATTCCAACCTCTCCTCTCGCCCATTTAACCACCCGTCGACCGTTTCATCCTCGCATTCATTTAACCTGGCCACTGGGAAATGGATAGAAGGCTATTTTTAGCCTTTTTCCGGCCTTTTAGCTGCCGACGTTGGTCAGCCCTCGGCCGACATCGGCGATATTGCCGGCGTCGGCACCCTTCATAACGGTTTTCTTCACCGTTATCTCTCTCTGGTTCTGCTTGGCTTCTCTTCACTCTCTATGTCTCTCTCTCTGGCATCCTGACTCTTGAACCTTCGTATCAGACCCTTGCATCCGTCCTCCCACTTGACCTCCCTGCCAATCAATCTGGCTCTCTCCCACAGGTGCACAACAAGCTTCTGCAAGTGAATAACAGGGATTCTCCATCAGCAACAGGTTTCACATCTAGCATCATCAGCAATAAGATCACCACCTTCTTCAGCAGGGCACAGGTATGTTCTCTGTTTGTTTTCTTTGTGCTTTCTAGTCATCTGCTTTTTAACTAGATTTAGCACCCCCTCAGCCCTAACTATCACCCAGACCCAGATTTCTATCTCCCAAATCGGCTTCCTCTATCTCCCTGTCCCTCTCTATCCTTCTGACTAAAACCATCCTCAAACCAGGCCCAGAGCAGACTCAGACCTTCATCCACAGACCCGTCCACAGACCAAACCCAGCCCGGACTCTGTCCAAAACTCGACCAGACCTGCCTAAATGCCATCCAAGCCTATTGCCCCGATCGATGCCGGTCATTACCCCGACCGACGTCGGCAGACTAACCGACATCGGCGGACCCGACAACCGATGCCGGCAACATTTCCGATGCCGGTGACTGTGACTAGGCCGACAGCTTCTTCCAAGTAAGCCTTTGCTTCCTTTTCTCTTTCAGTTTGCTATCATTTTAGTCTATTTTAGCATTCTGTCTTTTTATCAGTTATTTATCTCTTTATCAAATAGTGGGTTGACCTCCCTCAAGGAAGTTCTCATACTTCTAGGAACAAGCTCTTGCTTGGCAACCCACCGTCCATCTATCTAACGTTTTCTTGTCCAAGTTCTTTTTCATTGCAGGTGTCATTCCTCCACAGCCAAAGAGGGGTGCTCACAAGCGTCTGGATTTACGGTGCGCAATCTTTAGTCCAGGTACTTCCCATGCCTTGTCCATTACTTTTTAGTTTCTTCTTTCTCTTAAATCTAAAAGCGAATTTTGAATAGAAACATAAATAACAATTAAAAATCCCTCAAGGTGACATATTAATTTCAAATACCATTCTACACCTACGAGACCCTTCTACCTACAAATTAAGTAGGCCTCACCTATAAGTTCATCATCTTTATATTCATCTACTGCTTAGGTGATTGAGATAGTTTAATCAAAATCTCAAGTATCTCATTCATACTTAGACCTCCCAAGTATCTCTCATCTGCAACTCATCTACCTTGCATGACTAATCCATTTAGACTAGTTTCATAGACTAGCTACTTAAGAGAAGTTAGCATATATAATTAAAAATATATATATGAACATTTATAGATTTGAATTAGTGAAATAAGTCTTAAAATAACCTTTCCCATGGTTTAGAATTCTTGATTAGTTCTTATACCCCATTTTCTACTCAAAAGCATATAAATTTACATTTTATGGAGGTGTTCGTATAACCTCCATATAATTAGGTATTATGGGCATGAGATATACTAAGTGGATGACCTACTCTAGGTGCTATCAAGTGATTCCTACCTATTTAAATGCATTTTTCACTAAATATTTCTAGTTGAGTCCTGATTAAGGTTTAAGAGTGCTTAGGACTCTTAGTGGTGGTTCATAGAGATTAGGACCTAAATCTTTAAAAAAATTACATGATATGCATGTTGATAGACCTATATAACTTTCCTAAAGTGCTTGATATCCCACCAAAAGTATCCATATAGTTGTGATCATTTGAAGATGCTCCTCAGGTGGGAAACATGCCTCCTTGATAGTTTTTGAGTGTCTACACACCAAAATGACCCATTATGGGAACTCCCCAAAATTTAAGTGACTAAAATGTGCCTAAATATCATTATGAACTTTCCCATTAAGTTTTGAGTTTCCCTTTCTACTCAAATTTCTATCTATTCTACTTTATTGTGACACTTCTCTAATGAAAGTGTTAGACGAGTCTTCCTATAGACATGAATCTTGAGATTTAGACCCGACCTAGGGTTTTGAGGCACTTATACCTTATTTTAAACCTAAATATTACCTAAGAAGTCCCATAGAGCATCAAAATTGACTTGATTAAGACTCTTAACCTTTGATGAATGTATACAACTCATAATCTTAACATCTGTGTCTATTTGTGGATATAACTAGTCATGGATGTCTTTGTAGATGGCTATTAGAAGGAAATTTTTAAGCTTCAAGAGCATTTCTCCTTCCTTAACTTTATAATGCACACAAACACTTCCCATTTCTCTATTTTTAGGTTCAAACTAGTCTTCTTATGCCTATTCTATACAACCTAATCCCTAAAATGCTATCCAATGAGTTGTCATGATGCTCAAAAGGCTTGAGGAGACCTTAAAGATCATTTTAAAGTCAAACAACCTCATTTGGATGTGTTTTAGAATAAGAATCCACCATTGGGTAGTTTTTGGGGTTTAGGTAGGGTTTAGGATGTCCACTATATTAATGATGGTTCATAGCATACAAACATCTAAAACATAAATAATTTCCATTAACCTATAGTGCATTGACCCCTTCATCTTCCCTCAATATCCTGGGGTCCCATACAAAGGGTGTATGGAAAATAGAGCATTAGAAGGTGACATTAGAGCTTTCTAATATCCAATTTCAATAAGTTAGTTTCTTAAGGATCATTAATAAAATTTATCCCCTAATGCCTACCTTTATTTTATGTATTTTTAGTTCATAGGGGAACTTAAACTTCCCAAAGAGCCCTAATTCTGAGAATCTCTATGGTAAAGTGTATGAACACTTGAAGTTGTACTTTACATTGGTTATGTTGGGGTTGTATGGCTCAAGAAGGGTTTTGAAATCATTTAGACCTTTTCCTTGATTGCCTTGACTTGAAACTATCTTACCAAGGTTTGACATACCTTAACACATCTTTCATGGCCATCGACCTTGTTATAAGGGTTTAGAGATGCTTCAAGATGGTAGTGGTGTGTATGAAAAAGCTTAAGGTTTGTCTACTTTAACCCACCATCAAGGGCATATAATAGGAATCCTAGATGTTTATTCCATTTATGGATGTATGGATACCTTTATTATCTTGTCATATTTTTTCAAAACCACCTATGGACTACAATCTACCTACAAGCCCTTGAAAACAAGAATTAACTCACCTAGCCCCAAAATTGACTATTACAGACTAAGCTAGATCTAAGATAAAATAGTGGGTATACCCACTATTTTTTTAGCCTAAATGGAAGCATCGATGCCTTAAACCACTCATAATTATCATTTTTAGTAAGTTTAAATGCCTATCCATGCTTATAAAGACCTCAAATGACCATTTTGTTCTTGGCTAGCCATAGGCTACTATTGGAAATATTATCATTGATGTCAAAGGTCTAGCATTATTGGCGATAAAGGCCCCATTACATTTAATGATATTTGTAATATTTGTCTTGGCTAATGTGTGTTAATATTTATTTAATATCAATGAATATATTTTTGGTTGCTTATAAGTCAATAAAGGGCCCATAGAGAAATAAAAGAGTCATGGGGTAAAGACAAAAGAAGAATGGGATGCGGTTTCCCATGAAGAGTCATATTGGGGAATTCCAAGAGTCACCAAATGAAGACAAAATAGGAAGGGTGCAATTTTTCATGAAGGGACACTTTGAGGAATACAAAAAGTCACCAAGATAAATACAAAAGAGGAAAGGATGCTTTTTATTATGAAGGGTCACCATATGACTTTTTAAATGCAAGGATATCAAGGGTCATGTAGGTTTGGTGCCATTTTCCATGAGGATTGAAGGGTCATAAATGGTGAAGGCCAAAGGTCATTTGGAAAGCTATAAATAAAGGCTTAAGAACCCATTTATAATATGTGCGAGAGAGTATGATTTGTATTTGTTATATCTAGCTTAGAAGATCAAAGGAGAGAGAAAAAAGAGATATTATAATGAATTATCATTTGTGAAGATAATAACATTGAGAGATAGTTGTGTGGTATACACAAAATGGGTTGGTGCTCCTGTGGGTTGGTGCTCATAAATTTTTTCTATGTTGGTGCTCAGCAAAGGGGTTGGTGTTCATGAATAGTTGTTATGTTGGTGCTCAACAAAGGGGTTGGTACTCCTGTAAGTTGGTGCTTACAAATATTGTTGTTTGAGTTGGTGCTCATTCATATACTTGAGATTATTCTTTGTGGTTTTTCCCACATTGGGTTTCCACGTTAAATCTGATGTCTCTCTTTATCTTGTGTGGTGTTTATTATTTCATTTTTATTACATATCTTGAATTTATGGTTAAGTAGAATTTGATTAAGGAAAAGTTTATAAGATTCAAGATATATTGATTCACCCCCCCCCCCCTCTTAGTATATCCCATGCTTAATAATTGGTATCAGAGTAGGTTCCTTTTGAAAAATAGTATTATAGCTTTAAGGTCAATCAAGAAAGCACAAGATGGTCAAGAAGATAAATAAGGAGAATCAAAAATTGAAATCTATGGTTGAGGCTCTTAAGGAATAGGTGTGTATCTTGGATTCTAAGTTGGCTATAGAAGCAAAATAAAATAAGATATTTATTCAGGATCTTAAGAATCATCTAGAGGTTGCAAATTCAAGTTTGAAATCAAAAAAGGAAGAGATTTTATTCATGGCCATAAATGAAGATGCCTCTACAAGGAAAAGTATATATGATCAAGAAGAAGAAGAAGAGGATGAATCCAAAGTGAATCTAGAAGGAGAACTTATTTTTGCCTTAGAAGAGTTAAAAGCTATTGAAAAAAAATCAAAGATTGAAGCGCCAGATCAAGAAAAATGAAAAGGAGTCAAATCAAATAATTGAAGATCTAAAAACACACTTTGAAGAAGTGAAGAATAATGAATAAGATATAATGGCACAATTGAAAATAGTAAGAAAAGAATGTGAAAGGTATGTTATTGAAATTGCTTCTTTAAAAGTAGATCTTGATAAAACAAATAAAACAATCAATGATAGATCAACTAATGATTCAAAATTTGAGAATAAAGCTAATATGATAAATAAGATATTAGAAAGCCAAAAGGAAATATCAAATAAGTTAGGTATCAGATTTGAAAATAAAAAGAGTTATGTTGAAGCTCTTACAAAAAAGGAAACAAAAAGGGAAGAAGTGAAGATTACAAAGGACATCTCAAACAAAGAAGGCTGGAGGGAATAAAGATATAAAATGTAATTAGGTTAGAGATACACAAATAGGTCCTATTTTTATGGTTACTATTTTTATTTCATAAAAAATTACAATGTAGAAAAAGAGCTAACAGTTTTAGAAATAAGGAGAAGGAAAGTCATGCAGAGTCAAGTAGAAGCTACAACTCTTTTGCTCCTCTATAAAGCTTTGATGAAGAGGCCATAATATGTTACAAGTGTAAAAACTTTGGACACATAGATCGGTACTATAGAAGCATGTTTGATTTAGTCAATAAGGACCAGAGTTTTAAGGCTCCATTCATCAAGAAGAAGGTTCATACATGCCAGAAGAAACAACCTAAAGATTTTATGTTTGTTCAGACAACTTTGCATGCAAGAAATGAAGAAAAGTCATGGTTAATTAATAGTGTATGTTTGAGGCACATGACAAGAGAAAAGAGCAAGTTCATAACCTTGAAGAAGATTAATGGTGGCATAGTGAAATTTGGAGACAATACTACTGCCAAAATTGTTAGAAAAGGTACACTAAGTTTGGATAATAGTAGAACTAAAACTAAAATTGTTTTATATGTAGAAGGTCTTACGCATAATATTATGAGTGTAAGTCAAATGTGTGATGAGGGGCACACACTAATGTTTTATGTATAATGTTGTGAAATTAGAAGAAAATATTTAGATGTATTAGTTGTACATGCTCAGAGAATAGGGAATAACTTGTCTATGCTATCAGACATCAAAGGTCAAAGATGTTTGAGTCCGATTGAAGAAAGTTGGCTATGGCATAGGAGAAAGGGGCACATAAATTTTTAAAATCTTGTCAACATCAGTAAAAATCAATTAGTCATAAATCTTCTAAAGATTACAAATCCATCTGACATGCTTTGTGGACGTTGTCAGCATGGGAAGAAGGCTATAAGGTAGTTCAAAACAAAAGTATACTCGACCACTTAGATGATAGAGCTTTTTAACAATGACCTATGTGGACCTATGAGGACTCAAATTACTCAAGGTGAGAATATATCATGTTGCTTATTGATGATTTTTTAGGTATGACTTGGGTAATGTTTTTAAAGAAAAAATCAAAAGCTTTTAGACATTTCAAAGCATTCAAAGCATTAGTTGAGTATGAAACTAGTCTGAATATTAAGTGTTTAAGATCAGATCAAGGAGGATAATTCATGTTAGATAAATTTATTGAGTTTTGTGAAGATCGTGGAATAAAGAGACATTATTCAATAGCCAAAACTCCACAACAAAATGGAGTAGTTAAATGGAAAAATAAAACAATTCATGAGATGGCGAAGACAATGCTAAATGAATCCAAGATAGCAAATAAAATATTAGAGAGGTGGTTCATATAATAGTGCATATTCAGAATAGAGAATTATTAAGAGTCAATAGTGACAAGACTTCTTATGAGCTATGGAAAGAAAAACTAGCAATAGTTGATTATTTCAGAGTTTTGGGTAGCAAATGCTTCATAAAGAGAACCGATGAAAAACTTGGTAAGTTTGAATCCAGAGTAGATGAAGGTATATTTCTTGGTTATTCTTGAAAAAGTAAAGCTTATAAATGTTATAACAAAAGAATGAAGAATTTTTTTGAAAGTGAAAGTGTCAAGATAGAAGAAGATGGAACACAAAGAATCAGTGATCTAGGAGACATTCCTAAAATCATTGAAGAGGAAGGCTTTAAAGAATCATATGAAGATGAGGAGAAGGAGAAAAATGAAACCAAAACTCCATATAAATATGTTTAGAGAAATAATAATGAAAGTGACATCATCAAGGACATAAATGAAGGATTTTTTACCATAAAAATGATGGTAAGTGAATCTAAGCAAGTTAATTTCTCTTTGTTAACTAAAATTCAGCCTAAAACTTTTTTAGAAGCTAGACATGATGAACATTGGATTAAGGCTATGGATGAAGAATTAAATCAAATAGAAAATAATGATACTTTAGAATTAGTGCCTAGACCAAAGGATCATAATGTGATAGGAACAAAATGGGTTTATAGAAATAAGTTGAATGAAAATAGAGAAGTGACCATAAATAAAGCAAGATTAGTATGTAAAGGATATGCTTAGATTGAGGGAATAGATTTTGAAGAAAATTTTGCACTAGTGGTAAGGTTAGAGGCTATTAGAATGTTTCTTGCTTATGTAGTGTTTACAAATTTCAAAGTGTTTCAGATGGATGTCAAATATACCTTCCTAAATGGGAATCTTAAAGAAGAGGTCTACATTAAGCAGCTTGAGGGATTTATTCTGTCAAATATTAGTAACCATATATGAAGATTGAAGAAAGCATTGTATGGATTGAAATAAGCTCCCAGAGCTTGGTATGCAAGACTTGATAAGTACCTGCAAGATCAAGGATTCAAGAGAGGATTTCTTAATAGTAATATTTACATCAAAATAGAAGGTGAGCATTAATTTATTGTTGTGGTATATATTGATGATATCATTTTTGGAGGAAATATTGAAAAGATGACAAAAAAAATTTATGATAGAATGCAAAAAGAATTTGAGATGTCTATGCTTGGAAAATTTTCATTTTTCTTAGGATTACAAATATTTCAATCAAATAAAGGAATTTTCATATCTCAAAGTAAATATGCCAAGGAAATGTTGAGTAAATTTGGTTTTGAGGATTGTGTACCAGTTGGCACACCTATGTGTATAGGAAATAAAGTAAGGATGAAGATTCACCTATTATAGATCAATCTTTGTATAGATCTATGATTCTTAGTCTTTTATATTTGATAGCATCAAGGCCAGACATCATGCATGTAGTAGGTATGGTTGCAAGATATAAGTCATCTCCAAAATATAGTCATGTTTAGTTAGTGAAGAGAATATTCAGATATATCAAGGGGACATTAGATTATGGATTATGGTATCCCAAAGGTAGAGATTTCACTTTGGTTGCTTATACAGATTCAGATTGGGTGGGGTGCTTGGATGATAGAAAGAGTACAAGTGGAGGAGATTTATTCCTTGGTGATAGCTTAGTATCATGGCTAAGTAAGAAACAAAATTGAGTATCACTTTCTATAGCTAAAGCAGAATATATTGTAGCAGTATTGTGTTGTACTCAAGTGCTTTGGATGAAGAAAACTTTGGAAGATATCAAGGTAAAGTATGATAAACCTATTTCCATTTTTTGTGATAACAAAAGTGATAAATATTTTGAAGAATCTAGTAATGCTTTCAAGAATAAAACATATTCCCATTAGATATCACTTCTTGAGAGAGCAGGTTGTAGATCAATAGGTTAAGATGGCATATATCATTACTACAGAGTAGATTGCAGATATTTTCACAAAGGCACTACCAAAAGACACATTTGAGTATCTACGAGAGAATTTGGGAGTAATTTATTTTACTTCTTGCCATTGAAGTTCAACATTAGTTGAGGGGGAGATAAGTGTTAGCTCTAAGTAGGTCCTTTGCCATTGATGTCAAAGGGGGAGAATAACAGGTATAGGTATAGGTGCAGAAATATGTATAGGTTGTTATAATAAGGGGGATTTACTGCATATTTTTTAGATGATAGTATGTGTAGGTTTTAGGATGTGGCAGTTTTAGGATTGAGGTTTCCATCAATAACAAAGGGGGCGATTGTTGCAAATATTGTCATTGATGTCAAAGGTCTAGCATTATTGGTGATAAGGGCCACATTGCATTTAATGATGTTTGTAATATTTATATCTTGGATAATGTCTATTAAAATTTATTTAATATTAATGAATATCTTTTTGGTTGGATATAAGTCAAAAGAGGTCCCATGGAGAAGTCACCAAATGAAGAAAAAAGAGAAAGGGCACAATTTATCATGAAGGGACACTTTGAATAATATGGAAAGTCACCAAGATAAAGACAAAAGAGGAAAGGATACTTTTGCTTATGAAGGGTCACCGTATGACTTTTCAAATGCAAGGATACGAAGTGTCATGCAATTTTGTCACCATTTTCCATGAGGATTGAAGGGTCATAAAGGGTGAAGGCCAAAGGTCATTTGGAAAGCTATAAATAAAGCCTTAAGAATCCATTTGTAATTTGTGTGTGTGTGTGAGAGAGAGAGAGTATGATTTGTATTTGTTATATCTAGCTTATAAGAGAAAAGGAGAGAGAGGAAAGAGATATTGTAAAGAACTATCATTTGTTGAGATAACAACAATGAGAGATAGTTGTTTGTTATACACAAAAGGGGTTAGTGCTCCTATGGGTTAGTTCTCATGAATTGTTGTTATGTTGGTGCTCAGTAAAGGGGTTGGTGCTCTTGTGGGTTGGTTCTCACAAATTGTTGTTGTGTTGGTGCTCAGTAAAGGGGTTGGT